>SKCR01038156.1:0-285598 GCA_019454045.1 Zanthoxylum bungeanum
CTATTTCGAGAATAATTAATGGCAGAATTATAAATTAGAGATAATTTAAGGACTAAATTTATAATTATCAGCGCTTGCTATCCTGATGCTATTCTAAATTTGGGATTTCGTATCTTTTAATAGGAAATTTTAGATTTTTTTTTTTTTTGTTTTAGATCAATAGTGAAGAGTGAAGGAGCTTTAAGGCTGAGATTTTGACTATTTCATACATGTATTAATTGTTCTGTATTATATTGTTGGGGTAGAGAAATCAGATCGATCCCGTAATTTCTCATGTTCCTAAGTAGTTTTTGATGTGAATAAGTATCTCTATTAGTTACAAAAAACACATATTACACATATTATTTTATATTATTAGATTTTATCTTAACTTGACTTAAGTTTTAGGATGTCCTAAATTTATTTTCGTCGTATAATTATATTTTATAATAAATTTTAATTAAAAAAATATCCATAATTATAAAACAGATCGAAATTCACCGCCGATTAGTCAACCGTGATGAAAACGGGTTAAATGTCATAATCGCATATTTGTTTATTTATTTGAAAAAGGATAAATACTTATTTAATTAAATATTAAAAAGTGTTAAATTAAATTAATTAAAAAAATTGTAGTGCTTAAAGCAAAAGTTCAACGAGAGGCAGTACCTCGTTTCTGTTTGCTCCATTCACCCTCACTCTCTCTTCATTTTCAGTCATAACCATTTCTCATTGAATCCTAATTTTCCCATTTTTAAATTTTTTTTATTTTTATTTTTTGGTTTTATTACTCTCAAGGCTCAAAGCTGAAGCTCAAAGCATCTGTATCTAACATGTCACACAACAAGGCCACGTGTTTCAAATATTAAAAGCACTTGAAGCTGAGTTGAGTTGAGTTGAGTTCTGTCGAGTTACAGCTTCTAATGTTGGATCTGGAACCAATGCAGTTACAAAGACAACAAATCTCTCAAGTTTCAGCTAAATCTCTCAACTGTAGCTTCTTAGCTGAGCTGAGCTGTCGACTCGTCATTGGATGACGATAGGTCTTGCTCCCCCATGTTTCCAGGTTCATTTTTATTCCATTTTCTTTGCTTCCATACTTCGTATATCTGCCTAATTCTCTATAATCTTTGTGGGTTCTTTTGTATTCTTTGTTATCTTTATTTGTTGTTTATAAAAATCCATTTTTTTTTATACTCTTTTGGCCTAGTCTCTTAGCTATTAGAGTTTATAAATTGTTAAAGATGGTTGCATTTTCTAATGGGGCCTTATTCAAATGTGATTAATAAAGTACTTACTTGAAATAAATTAATGAATAAAAATAAAAATGAAAATTGATGATTTTCCCAATTGAATATGTTTATAGTTCCTTATGTTTCAATCTCTCAATGGTAGCAATGGATAATGGAAAATGGAAAACTGACCATACTGCCCTTGTTTCGGGTGCTCATCATACATAAGCACGACTCCTCTTCAGCTTTGAGCTCTCAAAGATTGATGATTTTAGATAGGATTAGATGTGAGAAAATTGAAGGTCGTATTCTCCTTTATAGTTTATGATGTTCGTGGAATTTGCATTTGATAAGAAATTTGCTATTGAGATACTTTTCTATTAGAATTCAGAAATCACATTACTTTTTACTTTTTGATTTCTCTCGTCATTTCTTGGTGCTGTATTATCTCTATTTTGTGAAATGGTTTGTTGCATTTCCTTTCATAATTTTGAATTTTTTAGTAGCTTTCGACACAAATGGAACTTATATAATCTTTTTTTGAAGATCAGCACTCATTGCTTATTTGCACTTTTTATGAATGATCGTGGTCCTTTGATCTGCGTTTCCATTAGTCTAATATTGTTTGCTTTTGGCTTACTCAGGAATACAGCAAGGCCCCCGGAGGCTGCATTTCTGTTCCAATCATTACATCCACTTACCTTGTATCAAACAGTTCCTCATGAAGTTCGACTCCACCTCATTTTTTTTCTCCCTCTGCCTCATTATCTCTGTGTTTCCTCTGGCTTTTGCTGACCTGAACTCAGATAGACAAGCCCTTCTTGACTTTGCATATGCTGTACCCCATCTTCGGAAGCTCAACTGGAGCTCCAATAATCCTGTCTGCCACTCTTGGGTGGGCATCACTTGTACTCAGGATGGTACTCGTGTGCTTGCCCTTCGGCTCCCTGGAATTGGACTTGTGGGCCATATACCAAACAACACTCTTGGTAAACTGGATGCCCTTCAGACTCTCAGCCTTCGATCTAATGTGCTGACTGGTAGTCTTCCTTCTGAAATTTCCTCCCTTCCTTCTCTGCGCAACCTCTATCTCCAACATAATAACTTCTCTGGCAATATTCCCACCTCTTTTTCCCCTCAACTTAAGGTATTGGATCTCTCATTCAACTCCTTCATGGGAAAAATCCCACAGAGCATACAAAATTTGACACTACTTACTGGATTGAGCCTCCAGAATAACAACCTTTCAGGATCGATACCCAATATTGACATCCCTAAGCTCAGACATCTGAATTTAAGCTACAACGATCTTAATGGTTCAATTCCGTCATCCCTTAAAAAGTTCCCCAATTCCTCCTTTGTAGGTAACTCTCTCTTATGTGGTCCACCGCTACAAGCTTGCTTCCCGGTTGCACCTTCTCCATCACCCACTTCTTCTCCACCCCCATTTGTTCCTCGAAAGGAAAGCTCGAAACAGAAACTTGCTTTGGGATCTATCATTGCCATTGCAGTAGGAGGGTCTGTATTGCTACTTCTTGTAGCTCTAATTATCTTATGCTACTGTTTGAAGAAAAAAGATAATGGGAGCAATGGTGTATCCAAAGGGAAGGCTTCTAGTGGTGGCAGGAGTGAGAAGCCTGGAGAAGAGTTTGGAAGTGGGGTGCAAGAACCTGAGAAAAACAAGCTAGTTTTCTTTGAAGGTAGTTCTTATAATTTTGATCTTGAAGATTTATTAAGGGCTTCGGCTGAAGTGCTAGGTAAGGGTAGTTATGGCACGGCATATAAAGCTGTCCTGGAGGAGTCAACAACAGTAGTGGTGAAAAGGTTGAAGGAGGTCGTGGTCGGGAAGAAGGACTTTGAACAGCAGATGGAGATTGTGGGACGGGTTGGGCAACACCCAAATGTCGTGCCACTCCGTGCTTATTACTACTCGAAGGATGAAAAACTCTTGGTTTACGACTATTTTGCTAGTGGAAGCTTATCCACACTCTTACATGGTATGGTTTCTCTACTAAATTCTTCCTTTCAATCTTATTTGAAAATAGTTAGAAGAACAAGGAAGGGTTAAATTTGGTCTAAGAATGCATAACTTTTATACATTAACACTGTGAGACTCTTAACAACCCCTTCATGGTGTGGCCCATTATACTTTATTAGACACTAACTTGCCTTGTCATGTCTTCTATAAGGATTCTATAAATTTGATGGTATTAGAGGTTCTGAATAAATTTTGGAAATTCAAAATGTTATGACGAGTAATCTCGAAGAACTGAGGTATAATGTTGTCACTAAGAGCATATGGGCATTATGTAGTAATTTGACTGCACATAAATAGCTCATAGTTGATTAAAGATCATGTAAGCATGTTAAATATGAGCTTTATGCCTGAGATAAGAACTTGAATATTGAGGCGACGACTTCTACTTTGTATGAACCGGGAGATCGGTGTCCAATTTTGATAAAAATCTTGATATTAGGAGATTAAAAAAAAATTGGTCTTGAATGCTTCTTATTGATTTTATCCTGGTTGTTGAGAGACTTGCAAAATCTACAACTTGATTTTGAACAAAAATAACTTTAGGAAGGATACGTGAGTGTTTCGGGAGGCAATATTGGCTTCATGCCATTATAGTTCTGGTGAAAAAGAAGTTGAACACTAGGAACATAATCACCTACGATATAGTTCATGATATAAGTAGTCTTGTGGAATCTTACTGATTTTCAGTGCATGACTGTTAACATTGATTAGAACTGTAGGTCCATTTGTGTAGAATTGCTACTCATTGTTTCCATTAGTAAAATGGCTGCAATTTGTACTTTTGGATTATCCTAATCAAGAAAAGTGCTTGGATATTCTGAAGATCTTATCGCTTTTTAATTAATGTATCGTTTTAAGGAACAATATCTGTCCAACGGAACCATCCATTTTTTTCGTGAAATTTGTTTACTCCCTTAGACAAAACTATTATTCTAGGCAAGAAAACGAGCTTGAATATTCTCTTGCAACCTACACTCAATTTTTACTTGATGACAGGAAATAGGGGAGCTGGAAGAACTCCACTAGACTGGGAGACCAGGGTAAAGGTTTCCCTTGGGACAGCAAGGGGCATTACGCACATTCATTCAATGGGTGGTCCGAAGTTCACACATGGAAATATTAAGGCCTCAAATGTCCTCCTCAACCAAGATCTTGATGGATGCATCTCTGATTTTGGCCTGACCCCTCTTATGAATGTGCCTGCCGCACCATCTCGGAGTGCAGGTTATCGTGCTCCTGAGGTGATTGAAACTCGTAAGCACAGTCATAAATCAGATGTATATGGTTTTGGTGTCCTCCTCCTTGAGATGCTGACAGGGAAAGCTCCACTCCAGTCACCGGGGCGTGACGATATGGTTGATCTCCCTAGGTGGGTCCAGTCTGTTGTTCGGGAAGAATGGACAGCTGAGGTTTTTGATGTTGAGTTGATGAGATTCCAAAACATTGAAGAAGAAATGGTACAGATGCTGCAAATTGCAATGGCCTGCGTGGCAAAGGTGCCAGACATGAGGCCGAACATGGACGAAGTTGTTAGAATGATTGAAGAAATCCGGCAATCTGACTAGAAGACCAGTCATCTTCTGAAGAGAACAAATCCAAAGACACAAATGTGCAGACCCTGTGATTTCCAGCAAAGTTGGTGCTGTTTGATTTCAAGTTTTAATAGTAAGATTGACATTTATGTGCAAACATGCACAGTAAGTTTTTTCTCAAGCATCATTTGAAATTGAAACTTACATCCATTTGTGGGTATCGTGTGAATCTGTCTAATTCTGCAATTTTTCTTGGGGATGTAATGTTCTTTAATTATTTTCTCATCATGATTTGTTGTAATAATTGTATTCCACAGTACTCTGAATCAATTGATGAAATTCAATCTATTGTGCTGGTAACAGCTGATAATTTGGTTAAGAATGACGATACATAAAATACTGTGACTTGAGGAAAAAAAACTATAATAGAGCAAGAAAAGCGTTTGTATATCATCATCATGGGTTGTATAAGACTTTTTTTTTTTTTTTTAGAATAGTTGGAAATCCCGCCGTCAAACTAATCCCGATTAGTTGAGGCTCTTACGAGAAACGTACTCCCTGTATTCAAATCCAAGATTTCAAGGTGAGATCTTAAATCTTACACCATCAAATCACGCCTTTAGGGACAGTTGTATAATACTTGTTTAACCAAAACCTTAAAATAGCTCAGATTTTACTGAAAATTTTTAGTTTAGTAGCATTACAGCTAACGTAGTTGCTTGAAAACTTTTAAAAATGACAATTCTGTTGGATTTACTTACCACGAATAACATAGCCAACGTATGAACCAATAATATGAAAGCTAACATTAACTCATTAATTCGTTGACCATCAAGCTCAGAAATTTTTCTGGGAAATGGCAGGTTTTATAGGAGCAGCAGCACACCACAATCCTCAGAAAAAGCGTGTAGCCTTCTCAGAAAATCCCAATAACCAAAACATGCAGTATGCTCGAAGGCAACGCTCTCGCTCTTGTTTCAAGTGCTGTTCATGGCTTTGCATTATCATCACAGCTTTGCTTATGATCCTCTCCGTCTCGGGATTCATCGTTGTTGGGTTTCTGCAATCATCGTTGCCAAAAATCTCTGTCACCAAGGTCCATTCTTCGAGTATAAGAATTACAGAATCAGCGCGGCAGAAGTTTCTGAGTATGGATGTGAATGTCGTAGTGCAATTTGATAACGAAAATGACAGAACGAGCTTACACTATGAGTCATTGAGGGCTGACATAGCTGCGGAACATGTCAGAATCGGACATGCTATACTTTCAGGATTTTCCCAAAAGCCTGGCAGTGGAACAAAACTTGATGTGAACACGACCACTACTCGTTCTCGAATTGATGATGCAAATGCTGAGATATTGAAGATGAGATTTAAAGCAAAAGCTATGATTGTTGATATGTACATAAATGGGGATGTTAGTTTTAGTTTTGGTGGATTGAAGGTGAAGGACTTGCCCTTTGAGGTTTCGTGCCAGAGAATTAATGAAGCTTATCTCAAACCTGATGATGATCCACATAGGTGCTTTACTAAGCTTCTTTCCTTCAGGGGATTGTGATTTTCAGTGTAAGAATTTGTAAATTCATTGACCTCAAGCTCAACACAACATGTAACCTATCCCGATTAAGATGAGGAGAATTTCTTTTTCTTTTTTGGTCCCTTTTTTTTTTTCCTGGTTATAGGGAGGTCTTTTAATTACTTTTTGGTTTATATAAAGGAGGAGAAAGATAATTAAACAGAAGAAAAATTAGTTACAGATTGCATTCCTTGTACACGTTTTAAAAGTATCCATTAGCAAAGTATCTGCAGGGAAACAAAGAATGAGCTGCGTGCGGAAGGAAAATAAAATTTTCTTGGCTTCCATTGCCTATGATATCTTTGTTATCACACGGTTCATTATCTTTAACATATAAATCTATAAGTTGGGATTGAGATAACTTACTTTATGTATACAAAAACACCAATCAATATGTGGAATCTTGATTAGGGGTGAACAATGGTTTCAGATTTAACCAGGTTCAGATTCCTAAAATTTGTTCAGGTAGGTTTTGGTTCTTCAATATTTTGAATCAGAACCATACCATAGAATTGAATTTTTAGAATCAAAAATATGTAACTGAACTAATATTAAATTTACTCAGAATTTATGATTTCTTTGGAGCAATTTGTTTTAAATTTAGATTAGTATCAAATAATTGAGCCCAATTTCTTCATATCAACATCTTATTTATAAAATTTCACAAACTAACACATATCTTTGTACAACAAAAATTTGAAAAGCTAATATATATTCTTTTCATTGTCAAAACAGAGTAATCCGGAACCGAATTAGAACCAATAAATAGGATACCCTATAGGGTAGGTTCCAGTTCCTAATATTTAGGAGCAGATTTTTTCTGAGTAGGTTCTTATTCCAAGTAGAAGCAGAACCAGTTTATCATGAATGAGCTTCTTCTTCTTCTTTTGCTCCTCCTCCTCCTCAATTTTGCTTACCATATTGGAGGATCACTTACAATACGTTGTAACTTTTGTGTGTGGGGATGGCAAAAATCTTTGTATGGATGGGGGCCCGCGAAGGCTGATACGTTAGAGACGGATAAAGAGATAATTTTCATACTCGTTAGTTGGACGGTTCAGATACATGTATTGACATTTCCGTTCAAATAGAGATAAAATCTCCATATGAACGGGGGCCCATGTAGATCCAATATGTTATAAGTGGATAATGAGATAATTTTCGTCCATGTTGATTGAATAAGGTAAGTACGAGTATTGATATTTTCGTACCATACCCAACCTGTTGAATACACACACATTCTGTGGTGCAGATGTCTCCATGAATTTTTCATGTGGATGCACGACAAAATACAAAAAAGGGTACTTTATCGTGCATTCGCATGAAAAATTCACGCAGACATCTGCATATATACACACACATATACATACATATATATATATACATACATAAATTCAAACATATATACATAAATACATATATATTATATATTATAAGTGTGAATATACAGCACACCACAAGGTGCCTGCTTCGGCTGATGGGCCAATTAACTTTAATAATCAGGTCAATTTGTTGTTTTACTTTTCAATTGTTAAATGATTTACCTGGGCCAATTAGTTTCAAAAATCAGCCCAATTGGTGATGAGAGAGTCGATTTTTGATAACTTCAAAAAAAATAAATGTTAGGATAACGTCATCTTCATTACTTTCTTTTCAGTATATAAACATCTAGCCACAAACAGATAAGGGAGGCTTTGCCACGTAATAACCTAGCTTCTTCTCCTACATGACACGCATGGCATTTCTTTTCTCCTGTTTCAGCTGCTTCAGTTTTAACCCAACTAGGTGCTGTAAATCTTCAGCAGTAAGAAACATGCAAGGTATTGAAAGTCAATAAAAATTCCCAGCTCAAAAAAAAACCCAAAAGAGGCTTCCAATTATAATGAAAATACTTTGAAGATTAAGGCAAAAAACTATTTGTTTTTTCATTTTGTTGGGTCGAACGAAAACATGGCGCTTGTTTGTGTTTGGGGTTTTAGCTCAGAAGAATTCAAGGGTTTTCTCTGAAGAATTGAACAAACACTACCTGCTTGATTTGCTTGCTTATGCCCAAAACAGTTTATTTAGTGTTATGTTTAATCCTTGTTCAAACAAAGGTTTTTAGTAGTTTAAATCTTTGAAGGATACCTCAAATTAATCCTACAATACCTCAAATTAAGGAAATCATAATCATAATTTTCCATTAAACCGGTTGATTGATTTCCAACCTGAAGTTTTCAAGCTTTACCAAATCAACCCAAAATGATTTCCAAACATTCATAACATGTTTTACATACTTCCCCTGACAAATCCCCATCCCTTTTTCAAATTATATTTTTATCATTTTCTTCAAAATTAATTATATATATCTATTAATCTATAGCTACTATACTTATATTTTTATTATATAATTATTTATATTTTATAAATTAATTGTTTATTTTGTTAAATTTATTTTATTTTTACTTTTTATATATCTATTCTTTTTAATTTGTTTAATAAATATTACAAATTTCTTCTTTATTATTATTTATTTTGTGTTAATTTATTCATTTAATTTTTTTAATATTTTTTAATTTATTTAACACTATTTATATATAAAAAAAATTTAATTTATCTAACATTATTTATTAACCCCATTTATCATCTCTCTTCAATTTTCTTCCTCATTATACCCCATTGTCTATTTTCTTTTATTTACATTTAAAATTCTTTTCTATTTTAGAATTTATGTTTTTATATTTTTTGGAAAATTATTGCTACATATATTCTATTATAGATAAGTATGTTAAATAAATTAATAAAGAATTAAAATAAAATAAAATAAAATAAAATAAACACAAAATAAAATATATATATTAAATAAAGATATAAATACTATTAAATAAGTAGAAGAAAAAATTGATAAATAAATTAATAAAGAATCAAAAAAATTAAATGAATAAATGAACACAAAATAAATAACAATAAATAAGAAATTTATAATATTTATTAAATAAATAAAAAAGAATAGATATATAAAGAGTAAAAAAAAATATAAATTTAAAATAAATTATAAAATTATAAAATAAAATTTTTTATATGAAATAAGTATATATGTTATTTATAAATTTATATATATATAAGTATTAATTTATAAAGAGTGAATTTTTTTTGTAATTTAGGAAGGGGACCAGGGGAGAAATGTGTCAGGAGAGGGGCCCTCTTACATAATTCATAACCTCACAATTTTTCCAAAGCCTTACAAACTTTAAGTAGGGCATGCAAAATTGGATATGGAAATTCTCTATCCGGATTTGAGATTTAATTCCCAAGAATCCCGAACCAGTTCTTATTTTCCATCCCATCCCCAACAAGACATGAAATAAGAACTGGTTAAGGAATTATGTTAAAGCAAAAAGCTTGAATTTTTTGCCTATTTGTTGGTCTTGTTATTTGATCCAAGGTAGTTAAATTGGGCTTTTTTCACATGCTAAACTTGGACCATTCATAAATGACAATAGCAAATGAAACCGACATTCATATACTTAATTGAAGTCATGGAAGATGGGCCCAACTTCACCATCCTGTGGATAATGAAGGATTCGATGCTGAATAAGGTAGTACAACAAGTTTCTCTCAATTTGTTGTTCTCATATGATATTGTTATATGTCTTGATTTGAACAAAAGTTGCTCTTTGTTTGTTTCTCTGCTTTTTCAATCATGAAAAAGCCTACCAAAATGCTCTGTTTCGTTGACCATAATCAGCAAAATGTTGGTGTAATTGTTGTATGGTTAAATTACTACTACTACTCCTATTCCTCAGAATTCTGGTAATCATTTGTAGCGATTCCTCTTCAGTTACTCTGTTAACAATAACAGTGCAGATACTCCTCCAAAATAAGTGTTTGGTATTTTCATAGGAAAATGATAAAGATACAAATTTTTATCCCTAATTTTCTCCCTACTCTCTCACTGTAGCTACAGTGAGTTACTGTAGCTCACTGTAGCTACAGTGAGGGGGTTGGGAAAATTTTAGGGATAAAAGTTTGTATACATATCATTGCCCATTTTCATAAAGTTTCATTTTTGTGCTTTCTTAATGACAATACAATAACAATAAAAAAAAATAATAAAAAAAATAATTATCCCTTCATTTTCTTGTAGAAAAAGAGAAATTGGTTAGGCCAAGCATCTCTTTCGTGCCCAAACTTAGCCACCACAACAACTCAAGTGCCAAGCCAAAGAACCAACAAAAAGACCAAATTTTGTGAAAACCAATTGTTGACGACCTCCAAAAAAAAAAAAAAAAAAACTTTTCTCAACGGTGAATTTGTTGGGTTAGTAGGGAACTAATGCAAACTTAACAGGTAGAAGAATAAACACATAGTTTACGTGGTTCAACAAAAAGTGGCTCCAACTTACGTCTACGGAAAAAAAAAATATGTGTTTTATTTCTGTTCGGGGTCAAGACCGATCCGAGCTACAAGTGGGAAGGGGGATACAAGAATATAAAAATAAACACATCGGGTCTTACAACAGGCTTATTACAAATCTCTCAGATGGTTGGGTGCTGATCTACTTTCTCTCACTATCACTAACTCTTCAACTCTCAGTTTTTTTCTAAAAGTTGTGAGATACCAAATTTTCTCACCCTTAAATCTGATATTTCAACCCATTTATATAAGCTCTCAAATCCATTATTCTACCAACCCATGATGTTAGCTGTCATCATCAAGCCATCATTGTCCCTATGCTACTTTCCCAAACCACTCAACAAACAACTGTACTGTCATTGGGTTCAACCATCACTGTCAATAGAAACTCATCATTACAACCTTTTAACCACTGCTATAGACTTAAATGATGCGACAACCTATAATTCAACTACTCTGGTACTGTTTCATCCTATAAATAGTTGGATGATTCTTCCTCCAATGAGAGTTATCGATCAACTTCTGTCATCATTAGCCTTCTAGAAGCCCAAACTCCCAGATAGAACATACATCATATGACCTAGACCTTTAGAAGCCCATCTTCTCACATAGGGCATATGTCATATGACCTAGATATATGTCGCATGTGATTTCATCTTTGTTCCTCGGGTCGGTATACCGAGGTATATGTAATAAAAGCTCTCTCTAACTCTTTTAACCAAGTCGGGCTATGCTGATAAGGACCCATCAGGTCGGTTTCCACAAATCTTCTAATAACCCCAAATCCACCACTTCTTCATTAGGTCAGGCCGGCATACCAACCTTGTTGGGTTTTCTAGGTCTAACCAAGATCAATTAAGCGTATGAAATGTGTGAATACATCAAAATAAAGTAGCGGAATTACTTACTTTGATCGGCTTAAGGATGCGACGAACACAAAAAAATTTCTCCTCCATAGAAGCTCTCGGCCAAACCCTCTTTTTGTGCTCCATGGAATTCGGCCAAGCCCTTGGTTGTCCTTCTTGAGTTGTCTTCAAGCTCCAAGCTTTGATAATGGATTCCATGCTCATAGATGAGTTTCCCTATCATCTTTGTAAGACTCCTTTGAGTGATAGCTCTTGAGATTTTGCAACAAAATCATGAAGAACAATGAACCCTAGGCTCACGGTTTTGGGAGAGAAGAAAATGTGAAGGCCATTCAGCCATGTGAGAAAAGGGAGAGAGAAAAAATTGTGTTTTTGGTTTCTAAAACCTAATACAAATCATTCACACTTTTGGTATTTGTTTTTCCAAAAAACAAAAGGCAAAAAGGAGGGAAAAATGGCATTAAATGCCTCAATCTACCACCATCATGAATAGTGACTGGTTATCAATCACCAAAAGGTGACTTGACATCCATCACTAAAGTGACAGGTGATGTGACGCGTGATGTGACTTGTGGGGCCGCACTTAATTCGAAATGCGAGTGGGCCCGCAAACACTCCCGGGCTCGGGTTCGCTAATTCCGAATTAACGAATTTTCCGTTGCAACGTAATTAAATCAAATTTAATTAAATAATTATGCCTAGCAAAATTACTATTCACGTCGCTAGCGAATTAATTCTAAATTAACTCATTCGCCCGAATTAAAATATAATTTTAATTCCGCGTCGAAATCCAATTTCGTTTAATATATCGAATATATTAATTTATCGATTAATTCCAAATTTATCGTTCTCTCTCTTTAAATAATATTTTATCCCAAATAAAATATCTCTGTAATTAATCCTAGATTAATTTTCTCTCTCTACTAATTAATTCTAGATTAATTTTCTCTCTCTTATAATTAATCCCAGATTAATTATGTGCAAGTCATACGTCATCAGTGAATCTTCGAGAAGCGACCCATGAGATCCCTGGATATGTTGGCAGTAAATCTGGTCGTCGGACTATCCGAACACGTACGTACCTAGTACTACGTTTTTACCGATTTACAAGACATGGTTGGCTTCTAGCAAAACACCGTGCCTACCCAATTCTACAGAAATATTCTTAAAGGAATATGTAATCTATATCAGGCGTAGTATACGTAGTATTGCGTATTACGATCCAGTATCGGATGTCACGTGCTAGGCCTGGGGCTGGAATTGTGTCTGCCCCGTACGAAGCACATGTCGGATCTATGGTAACTAGTCTCTATAATCGGATAATCATGACCTAGTCATATTATCCTGATGACTGCAGTACTAAATAGTACTAGTTCCGTATCCTACGTGACCATCATCTCTATATGACTGGAGTGATACTTCCATCTTGACATCACACCCAATACACTACGATTCTCAATATACCCAGAAGAGGCGTACATAGAACCTGTTAAAGCCCTGAACGACCAAAACCAAAGTATATTGATTGTCGCAAGTATTAGCGGTGCAAGTCTCAGGTTAAGACCAAATACACCTACCCTGATTCGGACTTCCATAGACACATAGTCATACTACCAATGGAATTCCGAGGGGTCTATCCAGAGCGAAGATGTTTCCGTACCATCGGTAAACACAACCTCCTATTACACTTGCATGAGTATCCAATACCCAAATATATGAGAACTATACCGTTATGCTCCCATAACACGCACAAGTGCAATACTAGTCTATTCTGCATTATCGATGTCCAATCTCGATAATACTCCGACTAGGGATGTTTTAATGATTAAACCTTCATGGATTGATACTGTCTCATATCTTATCAATCCGGAACTAATCATATGGACTTTTATCATTTATATATCCCGGTAATCTAATTACAAATGATAAAAGAGCAATTTCCTTTGTCACATAGTTAATTTGTACATCAACACCATGTTATGTACAAATAGTGATGCTATGGGTCTTAATTGTCCAACGAACCTACTTTATCATCAACAAACTCGGTCCTTGCGAGAACTCTCTTGTATTACAAGGTCGAGTCTCTCTTCCTAACCCATCTCAATCTGAGCCCTTGGACATTTGTTATCCATTTTTGGCCAAGTACAATACCTACTCTGTCCCTCCTTGGTATTCGAACCTTCAACAGGGTGAAAAACCACCATCATGACATCATGGTCGATGCATTCCTAGAGGTATTCATTCATGACTAGGTCTTCAACCTACTCTTGCAAATCTCTGCAACTCTCAGTGGCATGTCTCTTTGTATTGTGATGAGAGCAATACGACATGTTGTCCCTCTTCTCTATCAAGAACTGTAACGACCCCAAATGTTTTGTTCGGCTAGAGACGCTAGGGAATTTTTTTTTCTGGGATCGGCTTAGAGACAATGATCTAATACTTGAATTTTAGCCCAACTTTCCTCATTCTTTTTCTAGGCCCAACAATAAATTTAAAAAGAAATGAAGATAGAAGCCCAAAGGCCCAACAAGCAAAATTAACTAGACTTTTCTAGAAATTGGTTAAGTAAGAAACAAAAAGGGAAATGCTTCCATTTCTTCCCTTATTTGGTCATGGGATTGGGAGAGATAGGTTGCAAATTTTTTTTTTCTGTCAAAAACTTAAAGTCAAACAAAGTAATCCATTCAAGCTAGATCCTAAAAGAAAATAAAGGAGATTCTTGGTGCATTGTTAAAGAAGAAAGGAGTTGAAATAAGGTAAGCGTACTTAACTCAAATTGTGGTGTTTTGAATTTTGATAGTTGGTTGAGTGAAGTGTGTTGTTGACTTATTGATACTGTAGTTTGGGTGATTTTTGAGTGAAGGAATTGATGTATGGGAATGTTTTCATGTCTTGTTTTTAATTGAAGTATAGGAAATAATGATAGAATTTTGGGTGAAGATGAGAGGTTGGGAGTGTCATTTGATGATTATGATGTGTTTTAGATGTAGTATTTGTTTGGGGATTGTGTGGAAATGGATTGGGGGATAATTATGGGAGAAGCAAATCTGGCCCTGGAATCGGCGTCGCGTCGCGACCCGCCAAGCTCGTGTCGCGACGCGAATGAGGCAGAGACGTGCAATTAATTTGCACGGGCGCGTCGCGACGCGTATGGGACTGGCATCACGACGCGAGCCCAAGAACTAGAATTTTTTTTTCGGTAGATGCGACACGTAACGAAGGGTCTGAATTTTATTTCACATTTCTTTTAAGGGATATGAATGTTCTAAGGGACTAATCCAGCTAGGTTGAGGAATTTAATTTGATTTTGAACCGTATTTTATAACTCATGATTCTAACTCAGTGTATTCTATATAGATACTTATCAGGAGCCACGTTCGCCCCCAGCGACGTGAAGAGAACTTGACTGGACTTCAAATCTATGAGTGGATGCTTTTTCTTTCAAAGCTGATTTGAGTTCACTTGTTATTGTTTCAGATTTATTTTAAATGTTTTAGGGCGTTATCCTTATTGATTATCTGTTATTTCTTGTAAAAATAAGTTTAGAAATCTTAAAGTTTAAAAGCATGAGTTTTATGATGTTTTTCGAGGCATTGGAGGAAAAACCCACCTCAACTCTTACTTATGGAATTGACGGATAGAGACCGTTTGCACACGTAGTTCAGGGCTAGGGGGACGGCGATATGTAACGCCCCTAGGCCTTAGTTTCAGGGTCAGGTAGTAGCATGGATCATCACTACCGGCTCTAGTTCAGTGGCTTGGGGGATGGCGATACGTAACGCCCTAAAGTCATGGATTTACACTTATGGCTCCAGTTGGGCGTATGGGGGGACGGCGATACGTAACGCCCCCATGCGTCAAGTTTTTCCACAGTACCAGAGATGTTTTTCACAGAAAGTTTTCAGAAAAAGGTTTTCTCCAGTTTAAAAGAAAAGAATCTGTTTCCAAAGAAAGTTTTCAGAAGCACTTTAAATATAAATGATTTCACACAGATGTTCTGATTCAGTTTCTTATTTGTAGCTCCACTCACTGAGATCATCAGGACTCACCCCCACCACTTCCTACTTCTTTTGCAGGATTCTTCTTTTGGTGAGCCATGTATCGCTTTTGGAGACCCAATTCGAGAATAAGTGTTACACTGCAGTCACTAGTCATCGAGCCCATTATTCTAGATCTATGTTCATGCAAAATATAGATCTATATGATGTCATTTTGTCATTATTAGGGTTGATGCTCTGAGCGCCAATTTCTTATGTATTTCCCTGTAAATACTTTTGTATATATTTTATTAATGAATAAAATAAACAGTTTCTGTAATATAAATTCTTTTATTATATGGTAATGATGTAAATGACCATAGAGTGATTGGTTATGATACAGTTGCAAAAGCGTCGCAACTGACATTGAGCGGTATCATAACAATATCATTCTTTAAATGTTCCTGGTCAAGGTTTACAATTACTTGGTCAGTAAGTAAACCCGTTGAGACCGGTACGTGTCATATATTGGAATGTTGGATTCTAATGGTTTCTCAATGTACGGGCCAAATTTGGACCCAAGAGTAAAATCATCTTTTCACTTCGAACCCTACAATAAGCAAAGCCCAAGAGTGGTAACCCAACATTAAAGACCTCAAGAATCCCAAGACATGTCTCATGCTTCTATCCTAATCTCTCAACTACTGTAAACCCATTTTTAATAACAAAAATACCTACTCCACATGCTAACATTCTCCACTCACCAAAAGCATAATTATTGGACACATTATGGGCCTATCTTTGCTAATTACAGCCACAATGCCAACTTAAAAGGTAATGATTCTATCCTATAAATATCAACATAATTCGGAACTTATTCATTCAAGTCTTAGCTCTCATACTTGAGTTCTCTAAGTTTCTTACTCCCTAAACACCAGCCATCGCCCTCACGGTAGTCAACAGAAGTCAAGGTAACTTCCGACCTTGTTCTTCCATTAAATACAACTCAGCTTCATACTGACTTGAGCGTCAGAGTGCCTACGGTACCCATCACACCGGTGGGCAGTACTCCCATCTCACTCTACCTTTGTTTTATAGGATCACTAGTGCCCCAAACTACAAATTCTCGATTGTGGACCTCGGGCGAAAACCAATATCCACAATTTGGCGCCCACTGTGGGGCCTTAGCGGTTCATAGCAGGCAAAGATCTCTCGGTCTACGGTTCATAAAACACCATCTCTCATGGAATCTAGCAGTGAGCAGACACCAGACCCAGTGGCAGCACAAATAGCCATGCTCCAAGAACGATTACGAACTTTGGAGGAAGAGAACTTGACCATGCGAAGCTCCAACATAAACCTTCAGAAACAGTTGGAGTAAATCTCTTCCACCTCTCAACAATGTGATACTCCGGACAATCCCAATAATCACGTAGTCTCATCCAATCTTTTGGGGACGTTCAATGATGTGGCAAATGATGATCCGCCCTCAGGTGACCACCCCCGAAATGATACAAGAAATGTACCAATTTCTCCAGTTGACCAAGCGTAACAAGTCGCTTACAACATGCGCAAAGAAGTGTTAGAATTCAAAGAAGCAATTTTGTCCAGCCTACTAGGTGTCAAGCTACCAATAAGGAAAAGTTGAGCCGGAACAATTTCTGACACACCATTTTTTGAGACTATCACTTCCATAGAACTACCAAGGAAGTTCAGTCCTCCAGATATGAAGATGTATGATGGATCGACTGACCCAGAAGACCACATTATCCACTACAAATACAAGATGATGTCAACGGGTCTAACCCCTCGACAATGGGAAGCTGGAATGTGCAGAGGATTTGGAGAAACACTGGCGGGTCCGGCCCTAACTTGGTTCATCAATCTCTCATATACATCCATTGGATCATACCAACAACTAGCATATAAATTTATGGAGCATTTCGCAAGTTCCTGCAAGCTTGGGAAGACTACTGATGACCTCAATGCAATCCAGCAACGAAGGGGGGAGTCCTTGCGAAGCTACATGGCTCACTTCAACAAAGAAAGGATAAATATCTCAGATCTCCATCAGCCTACTACAGTAGAAGCATTCATAAACGGTTTACTCTCAGAAAGTGGACTCTACAAGAAGCTCACTAAATTTCGATGCTACATAATGGACCAAGCCATGGCTCGGGCCCAAATTGAAATTAGTGTTGGACAATTATGACCCATAGCATCACTATTTGTACAGAACATGGTGTTGTTGTAAAAATTAACTATGTGACAAAGGAAATTTCTCTTTTATCATTTGTAATTGGATTACCGGGATATATAAATGATAAAAGTCCATATGATTAGTTCCAGATTAATAAGATATGAGACAGTATTAATCCATTAAGGTTTAATCATTAAAACATCCCTATTCATAGTATTATCGAGATTGGACATCGATAATGCGGAATAGACTAGTATTGCACTTGTGCGCGTTGTGGGAGCGTAACAACATAGTTCTCATATATTTAAGTATTGGATACTTATGCAAGTGTGATAGGAGGTTGTGTTTACCGATAGTACGGAAACAGCTTCGCTCTGGATAGACCCCTCGGAATTCCATTGGTAGTATGACTATGTGTCTATGGAAGTCTGAATCAGGGTAGGTGTATTTGGTCTTAACCTGAGACTTACATCGCTAACACTTGCGACAATCAATGTACTTTGGTTTTGGTCGTCCAGGGATTTAACAGGTTCTGTGTACGCCTCTTCTGGGTATATTGAGAATCGTAGTGTATTGGGTGTGATGTCAAGATGGAAGTATCACTCTAGTCATATGGAGATGATGATCACGTAGGATACGGAACTAGTACTCTTATGTACTGCAGTTATCGGGATAATATGACTAGGTCATGATTATCCGATTATAGAGACTAGTTACCAGAGATCCGATATATGCTTCGTACGGGGCATACATAATTCCAGCCCCAGGCCTTGCATGTGACATCCGATACGCAATACTACGTATACTACGCCTGATATAGATTATATATTCCTTTAAGAATATTTCTGGAGAATTGGGTAGGCACGGTGCTTTGCTAGAAGCCAACCATGTCTTGTAAATCGGTAAAAACGTAGTACTAGGTACGTACGTATTTGGATAGTCCGACGACCGGATTTACTGCCAACATATCCAGGGATCTCATGGGTCGCTTCCTGAAGATTCACCGATGACGTATGACTCGCATATAATTAATCTGGGATTAATTATAATAGAGAGAAAATTAATCTAGGATTAATTGCGGAGATATTTAATCTGAGATAATATACTATTTGAAGAGAGAGAACGATTAATTTGGAATTAATCGATAAAATAATATATTTGATATACTATACGAAATTAGATTTCGACGCGGAATTAAAATTGGATTTTAATTCGTGCAAACGAGTTAATTTAGAATTAATTCGCTAGCGACGTGAATTGTAGTTTTGCTAGGCATAATTATTTAATTAAATTTGATTTAATTACGTCGTAACGAAAAGTTCGTTAATTCGGAATTAGCGAACCCGAGCCCGGGATGTGTTGCGGACCCACTCGGATTTTTAATTCAAGTGGGGCCCACAAGTCACATCATGTCACATCACTTGTCAATCTTTTACCTTTATGGTGATGGTATTAGGTGATGGAATGATGGTGGCTTATATTACACTCCAAGTTGGTGAGATTTATGACATGTACCAAATATTAATTTTGGTGTTTCTAATTTTGATTTTTGAAATACAAAATTAAGTCAACACAACTCATCTCTCCATCTCTCTCCATTCACGGTTTTGGAAGCCATTTTTCTCTCCAATTCTCTTCAATTTCCAAGAGCAACAAGGAGATTTAAAGGGGAATTTTGTTGCAATTTTCTCCATTGCTAGCACATCAAAGGGTTATTCAAAGGTGATAGAGAAACCCATCTATGAGCTTGGAATCATTCACAAAGCTTGGAGCTTGAAGATCAAAGCAAATGGGCTTGGCCGAAACACACAAGGAAGAAAAGCTTGGAACAGAATTTTTGTTGTCTTCGCATCGCATAAGCCAATCAAAGTGAGTATTTCCGTTACTTTACTTTGTTGTATTCGCACATTTCATTGCTTAATTGATCTTGGTTTGACCTAGAAAACCCAACAATGGTATCAGAGCGGTTATTAAGCATGAAATTTAATTTAAGGTAAAATTTGGGTAAATTTGATAAAATTGATTGATTGAGTATGCTTGAATGATGATAACTTGGAGTTATACATGATCAATTTGACGAAAATTGAATTGGATTAATTTTCCCCATTTTCTTTGGCTTGGCCGAGAGTTATAGATGCCCTAATGTCATGGTAATTTTTGTTCTTTTGATCATTGGATGAGTTTAAAGACTTGGGATAAATTGATTTAGGATTTAATTGGATTGAAATCGAAATCGATTTTACAAATCCCTCATTGCCGTGACATGTATAGCATGTAATGAGTTGATTTTGTTTCAATTGTGTTGGAAATGAATTGAATTTAATAAAGCATGATTAATTAGTGTAATTGGTATTTTGGAAATGTTAATTTGACTAATTAATTATGGCTAATGCACTTTAATTGATTAAATTATGATATTTGGAATATTGGAATTTAATTAGTTGGGCTAAATTTGGAATTGGGCTAATAAAGTTGTATTTGGGCTTATTGGGCTTGGTTGGGCCAAGTTTGGTTTAGGTTAATTGGTTGGATCCAATTGGGCCTAAAACCATTTCCATAAAGTCCAAATTGTTGGTTTCTATTAAGGTCCCGGATCGATTATAAGCATGAAAAACATTGCGAATACATATCGACGAAGTTGCGGAATACTCACATCGATCGGTTGAGACGATTTGAAGACGATTGAAGCCAAAAACGCTCACTGGTTTGGCGCCACTACTGTGTAGAATTCTTCACTGGTTTGGGTAGTTTCGGATCTCATTTTGAAGCTCCAAACTTCGTCGAATGGATCCCGCCTCATGGGTGAACCTCCCTAACACCTTCGCAAGTCTCGTAAGTGTGCTAGCACTTGTGTTTTTGCCACAAAAACACACTCATGCTTCCCTTGAAACTCACGGCAGTGAGCTGTGAAGAAGAATGAGATGAAGCCCTTTTGGGCGTGAGTTGTGAGAGAGAATTGGAGGAGAGAAATTGTGTTATTAGTTGCCAAATGATTTTCCAGAAACCTTTATATATTTTCCAAGAAAATACATTAAACAATTACCAAATAATTCATCAAATAATTAAAATGGTAAAAGTCTCAACAACTAACACTATTTCATCTACTTCCATCAACTATTCATTTCACTTTATCAAAGTGACATGTAGTCATTCAATCAATCAATCACATCACTCAAAGTGACATTTGATTTGACGCTTGATGTGACGAATGATTTGACGCTTGATGTGATTTGTGTCGCCGCACTCGAATTCGAAATACGAATGCGCTCGCAATCACACTTGGGCTCGGTTTCGCTAATTCCTAATTAGCGAGTTTTCCGTCACGTCGTAATTAAATGATTACGCCTAGCGAATTCACTATTCACGTCGCTAACGAATTAATTCTAAATTAATTCGTTCGCCCGAATTAAAATCCAATTTCAATTTCGCGTCGAAATCCAATTTCGTTTAATATATCGAATATATTAATTTATCGATTAATTCCAAATTAATCGTTATCTCTCTCTAGACGATATTTTATCCTAGATAAAATATCTCCGTAATTAATCCTAGATTAATTTTCTCTTTCTTCTATATAATCCCAGATTATTAATGAGTGCGAGTTATGCGTCATCGGTGCATTATCGGGAAGCGACCCATGAGATCCCCGGATAAGTCGGCAGTAAATACGGTCGTCGGAGTATCCGAATCACGCACGTACCAAGTACTACGTTCTACCGATTTACGAGACAAGATCGGCTTCTAGCAAAGCACGAAGTCTACCAAATTCTCCGGTCATATTCATCTAAGAATATTTAAGATCTATATCAAGCGTAGTATACCAAGTATCGTGTATATCGGCCCATTATCGGATATTCACGTGCTAGGGCTGGGGCTGGATAAGTGTCTGCCCCGTCCGAAGCACATATCGGATGTCTGGTAACTAGTCTCTATAATCGGATATACATGACCTTGTCATAATATCCCGATGGCCGGCCAGCACTTAAGAGCACTAATTCCATATCCTGTGTGACATCATCTCCACTATGACTGGAGTGATACTTCCGTCTTGACATTACACCCAATACTCTACGATTCTCAATATACCCAGCATTGGCGTACACAGAACCGGTTAGAGTCCTGGACGACCTCAACTAAAGCATATTGATTGTCGTAAGCATTAGCGGTGCAAGTCTCAGGTTAAGACCATACACACCTACCCTGATGTTGGACTCCCATAGACACATAGTCATAATACCAATGGGATTCCGAGGGGTCTATCCAGAGCGAAGCTGTTTCCCGTACCATCGGTGAAACACAACCTCCTATCGCACTTGCATGAGTATCCAATACCCAAATATATGAGAACTATGCTGTTGTGCCCTCACAACGCGCACAAGTGAAATACTAGCCTATTCCGCATTATCGATGTCCAGTCTCGATAATACTCCGGCTAGGGATATTTAATGATTAATCCCTCGTGGACTGATACTGTCTCATATCATTCTCAATCCAGGAACTAATCATAGGGACCTCTCTTCATTTATATATCTAAGGTGATCTAATCATAAATGATGAGAGTGCAATTTCCTTGTCACATAGTTAATTTGTACAACAACACTATGATCTGTACAAAGTCCATGCCTTATAAATTAATTGAAAGCCCATTGGACTTTAATTAAATTGACATTGGATGTTAATTGGGCTTTGAGACCCATAAAGATTAGATTTAGAATCTAAGTCGCAAAGGCTTATTAATAAAGTGTAATTATTTAATTTTTAATTAAATAAAGAATTAGTATTGAATACAAATTAAATTAGATTTAATGTTGTAGTTTGATATAATTCAAGCATTCGTACTTTGAGTACTTATTCTTAAACGAGTTGGACTGGCGGAAATCAAATCGTTGTTTGAACATTGGATGGTCATTAATTT
The DNA here is from genome assembly GCA_019454045.1 of Zanthoxylum bungeanum. Classification (NCBI taxonomy): domain Eukaryota; kingdom Viridiplantae; phylum Streptophyta; class Magnoliopsida; order Sapindales; family Rutaceae; genus Zanthoxylum; species Zanthoxylum bungeanum. The sequence continues at coordinate 22,711 of SKCR01038156.1, forward strand.
CAGATTAATTAATTGGATTAGATTGATTGATAACATGATTTGTGTGAATACATGGATGTGATGTATGAATAATGTATATCAGATGGATATTAGATGGGTGAGGGCAATTTTGGAAATTGTTGTAATACATTTAGAATTTATTAAATTGGACCTGCGTGTCCAGCCTATTACCACTTGACTCTTTGTATTTCTCTTCTCACCTATTCCCCTCAATGTAAATGAGGTTTCTTTAGAAGTGTTATGTAATTAGGTAGAAGTAAGATTTGTGCTAGCAGGAGAGAGGAAAATGAGATATTTGTTCTAGGAACAAAATATTTTAAATATCCATCCGCATATCATTATTAATTTATTTATCGCGCCTTATTATGCTTTTAAAATGCATGTTTAAGGGTGTATGATGAGACCTAATCAAAGATAATTAATTGGTTGCCAATTACACGAAAAACCCTCAACAAATATTAAGCATTTTTCCTTCCATTGAATGATTCATTCTCAAGATCCAAGATTGGCACTGGTTTGTTGGCCAAAGTCAAGACCTTTGTCCATCGCGGATGTGTTTGAATCATGAAGGCTTTGTTCCATATCGCATGTCTTGTCCAAGTTGTGATTTGTTGGCCAAAGTCAAGATCACTTCTTGTCCATCGACATCGATTACGAAGCTTTCCAAGGTCAATGGGTCCCGCTTAACTGGAATCATTAAGTTTGTTGTGCCAAAGCCAAGGCTTAGTTGATTCAGAGGAAAAAGGTTAGGGAATATATTGGATATATTGGCATATATTAGATATATGTTTCGGACTTGGATGTCCACCTACTAGATTTAGGAATTGGATGAGATCCAATTGATCTTAGAGATCTACCTAGTTAAATATCATACAATTTGTTGGCCAAAGTCAAGGTTGTGTGTTATTTAACGGGATCCTAGCCCACTAGGAAACTAGGTTTCCCGAGTACTCAACAGAGGGTTAGAGGCTCGCCGAAAAATAGTGGGAGGCAAGTATTAAATTTGCAATTTCGTTTAGATACTTGCCAATACGCGCTCATTTCATTTTTCGTCATAAATTAAATAAATATATTAGTTGGACTAATATTTAATTGTTGTTTTAAATTAAACTGTTGGACTGTATTCAAACTACTTCAATTTATAGTTGATTATATAATTGGATTATAGTAATCAATATAATTGAATTTAACCAATCAAATTATAGTTGATTATGTAGTTAGACTATAGTAATCATTATATTTAATTGTACCCAAAATCGTTGATTGGATAGTTGGACTATTGAAATCAAGATTAATGAAAGATTAGCGTTTAAAACATAATCTTGGGTGAAAATATCTTTAAGAGGCTTTAATTTTCAAATTGGGAATCATACCTCAGGATAGTCCTGGGAACTGAGGAGTTACTTTATTTGATAGAGAAATATCTCGGGCCTAAGCCCGGAGTTGAGCAAATAGTAGAACATGATCTTTGAAAGATTCATGTAATGATAACTTTAGTGCTCAATCCATTATGCATACCGCAATGACTCTTTAATTCCGTCATCAGAATTAAGGATTAGATCCTTATATCATGATGATGAAATTAAAGATCTTCATAGATCTATTCTTAAGATCTTAGAAGTACAAATTGTAAAAGAAGCTCTTTCACTCGTGTATACCAGATGGTACATCTATCAAGCACTATGTGTCGCAGATGATTGCTGACATCGATCAGCTAGGTCAGCTGGGCATTACCTACGTTGCCGAGACTACCAAAGATTTGATCTTATAGTCTCTACCCGAAAGCTAGGGCAGGTTCATTATGAACCAAGAGTAAACTCTTGGAGAGTTGATGGCTATGCTCTAGGAGGCAGAGCCAGAGCTTCTAAAAGGGGCAAAGGCAAAATCATCACAGTCTTCTAGGAAGAAAAAAGACATATCCCAAGATTTCTGCCTAAACTATGGCAAAAAAACACTGGAAGCGTGACTGCCGTATGGACAAGGCAGACATGAAGGAAGTGAAGACGGGCAAGGCTCCGGCTTCAAGTATGTTTGTCATAAACATGTTCACTACTGGTTTCAAAATTGGATTTTTGATACTAGATGTGGTACATAAATATATGTACTGATGTGCAGAATCTGCTGATTAGCAAGAGACTGGCTTCATAAGAGATTGACCTGCGAGTCGGAAACGGGACTAGAGTCGCTGTTTTAACCGTAGAAACCTAAGTTTAGGAACTACCATTTGGGTATGTACCTAAATTAGGAAACTGTTATAATGTACCTAGTTTGACTAGAAACATTATCTCTATATCAGAGTTTAACCCGTTGCGGGTATACCTTTATATTCTAGAACACTAAGTGTTTTATTTTATAAAGATGATATTGAGATAAACACATTAGATGTGAATAACAGTATTTATATTTTGAATATAAATGAATCTCAAACATATTACATGACAAACAAATAGCTCAAACTGATTTAATCAGATGAGACTTATTTGTGGCATTGTTGTCTGAGACACATTAACAAAACTCGTATATCCACACTTTCGGAGAGTGGGTACTAGGACATATTTGATTCTATTAAAATGATGTCTACGAATATAATTTATTAGGCAAAGTGCCTAAAACACCTTTTACTTGGTAAAAGTGTAAGTGTCACCGATCTGTTAGCCTTCGTTCTTAATGACGTAAGTGGGCCCATGTCTAGCTAGGCTAGAGGTGGAAATGAATACTTCGTAACCTTTACGGATGTGGCATCGCGTTATGGTTATGTGTTTCTTTTGAAACACGAATCGGAAATTTTTGATAAAATTCAAAGAGTTTCGACACGAAGTAGACAGACAGGTCGGCTAAAGTATTAAACCGTCACGGTTAGATCGTGGTGGAAAATACTTAAGCAATAAGTTTCTCAATTACTTGAAAGAGTATAGTATTCTTTCAATATGGACTCCTCCTGGAACACCTCAATTGAGCGGTGTGTCCGAACGGAGAAACCGAATTTTGTTAGACATGATAAGGTTAATCACGAGTCGCTCTGAGCTACCATTTTCAATCTAGGAATACACATTAAACAATGCAATACTTATTTTTAAAATTTTTTTTGACAGACTTCATATTAGATATGAATAGGAAATAAATCAGGTTTTCTCATTCATGGAGATTTGGGAATGCCGGGCATATGTTTGGATGATACCAAACTAGAACCCAAATCGGATAAGTGCCTAATTTGTGGGTTATCCTAGGGAAACCAAAGTATAATACTTATACAACTCACTAGAGAACAATGTAATTGTTGTTCACCATGCGGTTTTCCTGAAAGGAATACCTATATGTAGTGGTAAGTGGGAGGAAAGTAAAACTCAATGAAAATCAGAGTAATACTATTCAAGGCACCGATTCCTTAATGGAACACAAACAGTTCATCAAGGATGAAACTGTACCATAATTTTCAAATACACAAGAACCGCGCAAGTCGGAGAGAGTCAGAAAACAACATGGGAGGTATGGGTTTATGATCTCACCTCGTGAAGATGTCAATCTTATTGAGGAACACGAACTGACTACGTATGAGGAAGTGATACAAGGTATCGACTCCCTATTATGGAAAAGTGCCATGAAGTCCGAAATGGATTCCATGTAAACCAACCAAGTTTGGACACCGGTTGATGTATTTGAAGGCATTATGCCTATTGGTACTATATAAGTCTTCAAGGAAGACATACATGGATGGCAACATACAAACGTACAAAGCTAGGCTTGTAGCGAAAAGGTATCGTTATCAACATTGTGTCGATTACGACGAAACTTTTTACTCATTGCCATAATTAAATCCATTTGGATAATGTTTGCTAATGCTGCATGTTTCATTTATGAAATGTGGCAGCTGAACGTCAAAATCGCTTTCCTTAAACGGAAACCTTTTGGAGGATGTTTACAACATCCTGACGGTTTTATCGTACCAAAACAAGCAAACAATGTTTGCAAGTTAAATCGATCCATTTATGGATTGAAGCAAGCATTACGTTCTTGGAACTATCGTTTTGATGTAATCATAATGGTATATTATTTAATTCAAAACGAAAATAATTCTTGTGTATATAAGGAGGTTAGTGGGAGCGCACTGACAGTGAATGTCCTATATAATGATGATATATCATTTCTTGGAAATGACATTCCTATAGTACAATCGGTGAAAGCTTGGCTTTCATGAAAAATTCTCCGTAGAATACTTGGGAGAGACAACCTTTATTCTAGGAATAAAGATCTACTGGGATAGATCTAAAAGTTGTTGGCACTTTTCGAGAAATTGTACATTGAAAAATATGTTCGTGACCTAGTGTCTCATATGCTTTGAGCATATGGAGTCACAATCAGGCGAATCCAAGTGATAGTCACTGGATTGATGTTAAGAACATCCTTAAATATCTTAGATGAACTAATGATGCCTTTTATACTATGGAGAATGAGAACTTGAAGTGACTGGGTTCACCGTTGCAAGTTTCCTAACCGACAAAAATGACTATAAGTCGTAATAAGGGTACTATATAGTTTGAATAACGGAACAGTGAGCTGGAAATCTTCCAAGCAAGATACTGTTGCTGAATAAACAACAAAAGCGGAATATTGCTGCAGCTGAGGCAGCAATAGAAGCGATTTGGATCTATAATAATCCTAATCAGATTAGGTGTAGTTCTGTTAGTGGCTGAGCTAGGTTACAGTACAGGCTAAAGAATTAATGGTCTCATCAACAATCCAAATATATATTTCAATTAATTCATCTGATTCGTTTGGATTATACATCGTGGCGATGTGATGATCGAATAAATCTCATCAGATGATAACCTTACAAATCCGCTGACGAAAGCTGTTTCTCAGCAGAAGTTTGAGCGACACGTACATAGTTCAAGTGTAGGAAACTTGAGTGATTGTCTATAGGCCAAGTGGGAGATTTTTAGACAATTATGACCCACATCATCACTATTTGTACATAACATGGTGTTGTTGTACAAATTAACTATGTGACAAAGGAAATTGCTCTTTTATCATTTGTAATTGGATTACCGGGATATATAAATGATAAAAGTCCATATGATTAGTTCCGGATTAATAAGATATGAGACAATATTAATCCATTAAGGTTTAATCATTAAAACATCCCTAGTCGTAGTATTATCGAGATTGGACATCGATAATGCGGAATAGACTAGTATTGCACTTGTGCGCGTTGCGGGAGCATAACGGCATAGTTCTCATATATTTAAGTATTGGATACTTATGCAAGTGTGATAGGAGGTTGTGTTTACCGATGGTACGGAAACAGCTTCGCTCTGGATAGACCCCTCAGAATTCCGTTGGTTGTATGTCTATGTGTCTATGGAAGTCCGAATCAGGGTAGGTGTATTTGGTCTTAACCTGAGACTTACATCGCTAATACTTGCGACAATCAATGTACTTTGGTTTTGGTCGTCCAAGGCTTTAACAGGTTCTGTGTACGCCTCTTCTGGATATATTGAGAATCGTAGTGTATTGGGTGTGATGTCAAGATGGAAGTATCACTCCAGTCATATGGAGATGATGATCACGTAGGATACGGAACTAGTACTCTTATGTACTGCAGTCATCGAGATAATATGAATAGGTCATGATTATCCGATTATAGAGACTAGTTACCAGAGATCCGATATATGCTTCGTACGGGGCATACACAATTCCAGCGCCAGGCCTTGCATGTGACATCCGATACTGGATCGCAATACGCAATACTACGTATAATATATCTGATATAGATTAAATATTCCTTTAAGAATATTTCTGTAGAATTGGGTAGGCACGGTGCTTTGCTAGAAGCCAACCATGTCTTGTAAATCGGTAAAAACGTAGTACTAGGTACGTACGTATTCGGATAGTCCGACGACCGGATTTACTGCCAACATATCCAGGGATCTCATGGGTCGCTTCTCGAAGATTCACCGATGACGTATGACTTGCATATAATTAATCTGGGATTAATTATAATAGAGAGAAAATTAATCTAGGATTAATTGCGGAGATATTTTATCTGAGATAAAATACTATTTGAAGAGAGAGAACGATTAATTTGGAATTAATCGATAAAATAATATATTTGATATATTATACGAAATTAGATTTTGACGCGGAATTAAAATTGGATTTTAATTCGTGCAAACGAGTTAATTTAGAATTAATTCGCTAGCGACTTGAATAGTAATTTTACTAGGCATAATTATTTAATTAAATTTGATTTAATTACGTCGCAATGAAAAGTTCGTTAATTCTGAATTAGCGAACCCGAGCCCGGGATGTGTTGCGGGCCCACTCGGATTTTTAATTCAAGTAGGGCCCACAAGTCACATCATGTCACATCACTTGTCAACCTTTTACCTTTATGGTGATGGTATTAGGTGATGGAATAATGGTGGCTTATATTACACTCCAAGTTGGTGAGATTTATGACATGTACCAAATATTAATTTTGGTGTATCTAATTTTGATTTTTGAAATACAAAATTAAGTCAACACAACTCATCTCTCCATCTCTCTCCATTCACGATTTTGGAAGCCATTTTTCTCTCCAATTTTCTTCAATTGTCGAGAGCAACGAAAAGATTTAAAGGGGAATTTTGTTTCAATTTTCTCCATTGCTAGCACATCAAAGGGTCATTCAAAGGTGATAGGGAAACCCATCTATGAGCTTGGAATCATTCACAAAGCTTGGAGCTTGAAGATCAAAGCAAAGGGGCTTGGCCGAAACACACAAGGAAGAAAAGCTTAGAGCAGAATTTTTGTTGTCTTTGCATCGCATAAGCCGATCAAAGTGAGTATTTCCGCTACTTTACTTTGTTGTATTCGCACATTTCATTGCTTAATTGATCTTGGTTTGACTTAGAAAACCCAACAATTAGGTGGGAAGAAGACAAGAGGAATAAAATGAAAGAAAATTCTTCTAGTTTGTAGAGTGATAGAATTCAAAATACTCCCAAACGACACAAGGAATTTACTAGCATATCACCATAACCAGTAGATATGAGGAATCATCAAAGGGCACATCGACACTTCAACTGAGACTTCAACCATCAACATTTACCTTACAGGGTATAAGATAAGTCCTTATATAGGGAGAGACTCCCAGACTACAATTTCACTGTTTCCTCAGGAGAATTGGTTTCGGTCCTCAAAAAGATGGGGAGCGAAGTAAGATGGCCCCCACGCTTCAGAGATTTTTCTGCCAAAAAAGATACCAGCAAATGGTGTGAATTTCATAGGGATTATGGACATACGACAGCAGATTGCATAACACTGAGATTGGAAGTATTGGAGTTGCTAAATAAAGGACACCTGAAAGATTTTCTCACAGAGAAAGGCAAAGCTACGATGGCCCGGAGATACAAAAAAGAAGATGGCCCCCCACCACCACCATCAATTAACAATACTGTAAATTTATTTCTGGTGGATCTGAAGTCAGCAGTATCTCATACTCAGCTGCAGAACGACATTCCAGAGCAGCAATAATGGGTTTTTCCCATTCTACGATGTCAATAGAGGGGATGTTCACGAACCTAACGATCGAATTTCCAGACGACAACAACTCCAGTCAAATGAACCCTCATCATGACGCGTTGGTGATCTTTTTGCAGGTTGCAAATTTTATGATCAAACGAGTGCTAGTTGACACGGGGTCTTCAGCAAACATAATCTTAAAAAATGCCCTTTCAGACATGGGAGCCGAGATAGAAAAAATCAACCTGAGGTCAACAGTTCTTATTGGATTCAGTGGAGAACAGAAATTCACCACATGGGAGATATCTCTCACAATCTACGCATGAGGAATCAATAAGATGACTATATTTTTGGTCATCGACTGTCCCTCAGCCTACAACTTAATTGTTGGTAGACCTTAGATTCATGAGATGAGGGCAGTCTCGTCTACATACCATCAAGTGCTTAAATTTCCCACAAGTTGGGGGATCCAAGAGATAAAAATAGACCAATCTGCTTCCATGAGTTGTTATCAGACGACTTTGAAAGTAAAACCTCAATCGGTATAACAATTAATGAAGGGATCTGGTGCTTCAAAACCAGATCTACCAAGCATAGAGGAGCTTGACGAGGTCCAAATTCACCCACAACATGCAGATCATAAAGCACAGATTGGGGATAATCTAGATCCCAAGCTACGAGCCGACTTAATTGATTTCTTGAAAAAGCTACATGACTGTTTCGTTTGGTCTCACAATGATATGACCGAAATCGATTTTGAATTAATCACCCATGAGCTCCATGTGGGCCCAGGCTACCCTCCTGTCAGACAGAAGAGAAGAAAGTTCGCTCCAGAGAGAAATCAGATCATTGACGAAGAAGTCTAAAAACTGTTACAAAATGGAGCCATCAATGAGGTCCAATTCCCAAAGTGGTTAGCAAACGTGGTGATAGTACAAAAGAAGAATGGGAAATGGCGAGTCTGCATCGACTTCACGAATTTGAACAAGGCATGCCCCAAGGATTCATTCCCTTTGCCCCTTATTGATTCAATGGTTGATGCTACAGCAGGCCATGAATTGTTAAGTTTCATGGATGCGTATTCAGGCTACAATCAAATTCTCATGCATCCAAACGACCAAGAGAAGACTGCATTTGTCACCAACAGAGGCATATATTGTTACAAAGTGATGCCATTCGGCCTCAAGAATGCTGGAGCCACTTATCAACGTATGGTAAATAAAATGTTTTCTCAATAAATTGGGAAAACTATGGAGGTCTACATAGATGACATGTTGGTAAAATCATTGGAAGTCGAACGACATCTGTCACATTTGGAACAGGCATTCGACACAATGATGAGATGTGGCATGAAATTAAATCCAACGAAATGCACTTTTGGTGTCACTTCAGGCAAATTTCTTGGGTACATGGTCACTCAACGAGGGATAGAAGCCAATCCAGGTCAGATCAAATCCATACTTTATATTCCCTCTCCTACCAACCCAAAAGATGTCACGCGACTAGCTGGGAGAATTGCTGCACTTAATAGATTAATCTCCATGTCAACAGACAAAAGTTTTTTATTCTTCTCCGCCCTAAAGAAAGCAAAGAACTTTGAATGGACTCCAGCCTGCGAGGAAGCTTTGAAAGAACTCAAACGGTACATGTCCTCCCCACATTTGTTATCGAAGCCACTCGACAATGAAAGGCTTTTTCTCTATTTAGGAGTTTCAGAATGAGCAGTAAGTGCAGTCTTGATTAGAGAAGAAAATGAGGCACAATTCTCAATCTACTATGCGAGTAAAGCACTATTAGATGCGGAGTCACGCTACCCCCATATGGAGAAATTGGTACTGGTTTTAATAATGGCAGCTAGAAAGCTACGACCCTATTTTCAAGGGCACCCAATCACGGTTTATACATCGTATCCTATGAGAAGCATACTCCATAATCATGAGCTTTCATGAAGACTGACGAAATGGGATGTGGAGCTTGGAGAACACGACATCACATATCAACCACGCACTGCAATCAAATCACAAGCCCTCGTAGATTTTATGGCTGACTTCAGCCCCAATTTACAGGCACCAGCTGAGTAGGAGATCCAATGTATTCATCCATCGACCACATGGAAACTTGCAGTCGACAGATCAAGCAATAAGCGTGGGTGTGGATTAGGGATTGTGATTACAACTCCCGAAGGTGACATATTGCAATAGGCAATCAAATGCGGCTTAAGAGTCTCCAATAATGAAGCCGAATATGAAGCCCTCATAGCCGATTTGAACTTGGCCCAAGAGCTTGGAGCCAAAAAGATAGAAGTGAAATCAGATTCTCAATTAATTGTCAATCAATTCCAGGGTTCATATCAAGCACGAGGCCCACAGATGGCCTCTTATTTACAAAAGGTAAAGGAACTCCAGTCGACATTTGAGGAATTAACTATCTCACAAGTCCCCAGAATTGAAAATACTAATGTAGACGCGTTAGCCACTCTTGGTTCGACAATGCAAAGGGATAAAACCCAGTCCATCCCAATCGTATATTTGCAATGGCCATCAATCTAGAAAGTGGAATCGAAGAAGTTACCATAATCACACCACACGACTCATGGATGACTCCAATAGTGAAATATTTGCATAATGGCATACTACCAGAAGATAAAATGAAGGCTCGAAAGATTCAATGACATGTTGCCAGATTCACAATACATGATGGCCAACTTTTAAGAAGGTCTTTATCTGGTCCATATCTTAAATGTCTTGCTCCCGAGGAAGCCCAATATGTATTGGCTGAGCTACATGAAGGGGAATGCGGAAACCATTCAGGTGGAAGAAGCCTAGCGTGTCGAGCCCGCACGATAGGGTACTATTAGCCATCTATGCGGGTAGACTCGGCCGAATTCACCCATAAATGCGAGAAGTGTCAAAGGTTTGCCCTAATCTCACACTTACCACCTGAGAGGCTTAACCCAATTCTGTCACCTTGGCCATTCATGAAATGAGGAATGGACATCGTTGGAAAGCTCCCAACCACCCCAGGACAGCGAGTCTACATGCTCGCCCTTACAGATTACTACTTCAAATGGATTGAAGCAGAAGCCTTTGCCAAAATACGAGACAATGAAGTACAAAAATGCATTTGGAAAAACATCATTTGTTGATTCGATTTACCAAGAGAAATTGTAACCGATAACGGTTCCTAATTCATCAACTATCATTTCCAAGACTTCTGCACGAATTGGGGAATCAAATTAAACTTCTCGACCCCGCACTTTCCTCAAGCCAACGGTCAAGCCGAATCATCCAACAAGATGATCATGAACATAATGAAGAAAAGATTGGAGAAATTGAAAGGAGCATGGGCAGATGAACTTCCAGGAGTCTTGTGGTCTTACCGAACTACTACCCGATCGTCGACTGGAGAAACCTCTTTCTCACTTGCGTTTGGATGCGAAGCAGTAATTCCAGCCGAAGGAATTATTCCTAGCCTATGTTACCAATGGCTTAAGGAAGACTCAAATCAACAACTAATGAGTTACAGCCTTGACACGATTGATGAATTAAGAGAACAAGCCTTTATACGACTTGCTGCTTATCAACAAAGAATGACCAAGTATTTCAACAGAAATGTCAGGTGCATAACATTTAAAGAAGGAGACTGGGTCATACGCAAAGTTTTTCAAAATACTAAGGAAATCAAAGATGGAAAACTAGGACCAAACTGGGAAGGCCCATACGTCATTACGAAGATCGTTGGGCAATTAGCCTACAGGTTGGAAACAACAGAAGGAAGGCCAATTCAAAATAGATGAAATGCGATTCATCTCAAACGATTCTACCGGTAACAAAATTTTTTTCCTCTTTGTCATAGCCACTCGACCAGTGATAATAATTTGAAAATGTGAGAAATATCATGTTATATTGTTAAGCAAATTATTTGTGTTTTAAAACCCATGTGACAAAGCAAGCGAGAAAACTTAGAAATTGATCAAAAAGTAAAAACTTTCATTAAGTTTTAAGGTTTTCATTACAAAAAAAAAAAGGTAAATAACAAATTGCATAAGTCATTCTACTGGCATCTCGGGCGCCGGAACTTCAGTAACAGGCTGAAAATCCTCAGATGGAACTTCAGGAGTTTGAACGAGAGCAGTATATATTGGGTCAATTTTAGGCAATCCACAGTCTTCAACTGCCTCAGCATGTTTTTCCATAATAACCCCTTCATCTGCAGCACCTCCAATAACCATTTGCTCTTCAACCACTTCTTTCGAAAGCACTTCTTCCCCTCTCTCTTCTTCTTCACCTTCACTCGAAAGAGACAACCCACCAGCCAATCTATCATACTCTCTAATCCATTTCTTCGGCTTCCATGCGACATGTTGACCAGCCAGATATTCCTTCATTAGATTGTTTCTCCCTTTCATCATCAACTCAAACGCAATCCCTTCAAGCTGTTAAAGTAATTCGGCTTTCTCTTTCGTCAAATTTTCCAAACTTTCCTTGAATGCTTCGTTGGTGACCTCAGACACTTCCCTCTCCAATTTCAACGTTGCTTGAGTCTCATTTAACTCATTTTCAACCCTTCTCAACTTCCTTTCAGAAACATCAAAACTCATTTTCAATTCAACAAATCTTTTCTCACAGATGTGTTGGCCTTCTCTAACTCCATCATCCGCCTCTGGCTCAACTCAGCATATTCTTGCATAAAAAGGCCACACTCCATGACCTGAAACAAAATTGATTTATATCTTCCATTCGACAGAAAGATAAAAAAATTGATATATGTATATATTTACATCTCACCTGATAACTCAGAGCTGCAATCTTCTTGCTTATTTCCGTTGGACCTAATTCAGTCAACCGATGCTCATCTTCTTCGAGGAGGAGACATTTTATAAATTTGGAAAGGCTGGAGGGATCCGAAATTGCTGTGGTCCCATGAGGAATCTTCACAATAACATTTTCTGAATCTTCCTCAACTTCAACTATAGCTTTCCTCTTTTTTGAAGCTGAGGCCTTCTCAATCGGCTTTTTCATTGAGGCAGGGACATCGGCCAAAGCGACCTCTATTGGCTTCACAACTTCCACCTCTGTAGCTTCAAGTTCCTTCCCTTTGACTTTCTTAGTTCTTCTTCGGCTTCTCATTTCATCAAGAGTAGGCACCTTAAATGGACCAGACATAATTTCAGTTGCGCATAAAAACTCTTCAGGGGACAAAGGTTTTAAAAATAACAGCTCCCCAAATGTTACTTGAATTGCCCAATTGCACAGTATCACGGCCAAAATATGCTTACAGAAAGCCAAATGGGTACCTTCTAAATCAAAGACTTCCTTCCACAATGGAGTTAATCTCAGTCTCATTTCTTCTAAAGTAGTTCTCCAATTCCTTTTTTAGTCGAGCAAAATGAGAATAAACTTTGTGTTTGATACGACTCGACTGGTAGTATCAAAGCTTCTGTTCAATTGAAGACCTAGAAAAAGAAAATAGGGAAATTTCAGTCATACAAGTAATAAATATAAAAGTATGAAGGTAAGGTTGAAAACACTCACTCGACGAATTCCAATGTTCTGGAATACTACCACTCTCATTCGACCTAAATACACTCTCCCCTCTAATGAAGAAATAACATTTCTGCCAATCCTCCATGTCATTTATTGTAAGCCCCAACACCAAATGCTCCCTCTTCTGGCAGAGATACAAGTGATACCTCTCTTTCTCTCTCAAGTGTTCCTTCATATAGTACGTATACAATAGGTCTTTTACCCCAAATTCAATCCCCAACTCAAAAGTCATACACTCAATCGACAGTAAGATCCTCCAAGTGTTGGGCATTAACTGAGAAGGAGCCAACTGGTAATGATTCGGCACTTCCCACACTAACTTTGGAATATGGAATCTAAATCCATCTATGAATGGGCGTTCATAAAACCCAATCCACCCAGGTATTTTATAATCTATCATTTCAGTCGACGATGCTAGCCTTACTTCTATTGATCGAGGAAACTTATACTTTAATCTCAATTCTCGCATTGATTTTTCAGTCACCCGACTTGCTGGGTTCCTAGTTAGGATATTTTTTGGTTCACTCATGCTTGGAATCTCACTCGACCTTCCAATGGCAGGCAATGACCTAAGAGGTGTCGCATCGGTGGGTACTCCTAATGGTGGTTCAGCTATTGTTACTAGTCCAGCCTCAATAAAATCTTCGTATGACCAATCCCTATAAGTCTCTTCATCACTCAAATCATTCGAAGATCGTTCAATATACTTATCAATTTGTGGACCTAAACTACCCAATGATTCCTCACTCGACATTTTTCAAGCAACAAAGTTACAAACACAAAATTCCTAAAATTTCTACTCCTTAGAAGATCAAAGCCATTCCAAACCTCAAACAAAATCCAAAAGTTTCATTGTATCTTTCAAAATCAAATAACCTATTAGACTAAGAACAATTCGAATCTACACGATGAATAATTGAAGATATTGAAGAATATGAAGAATGATATGAAGGGTACCTTGAAGATCAGGAGAGCTTCCTAAACTTGCCAACCGAAAGAAATTTTTGTGTAAGACAGAATGACCCTCAAAACTCTTTCTTATACTCTCTATTTTGGTGCTTCAAATTCCCTCCAAAAGACGTCTCGAAATTCCCATTAGGGTTTAAATAAATGAAGTTGGGCTCAAGACATCCTTAGGCCCATTTTCCCTCTAATCTGCCAAGAGTAGCATTATAACGAAGACAAGTAAAGAAGACAATAGAATGACATATGTCGATTCCGGAAGTAGCTCATCCCATTAGTGAAATCACTTCCATACCAGAGTGAAACCTTGACATATTGTTTCACTCAACACAACACATAAAAGAACGTAGTCTGATGATATTTCAGTCAACATCTCTTTATGAAGAGTTTGCAGGTATATTCCAGTCGACGTCAATATTTGAATCTTTGTAAGATTATTTCAGTCAACATCTCTTTATGAAGAGTTTGCAGGTATATTCCAGTCGTCATCAATATTTGAATCTTGGTAAGATTATTTCAGTCGACATGCATGTATGAAGAGTTTGCAGGTATATTCCAGTCGACATCAATATTTGAATCTTTGTAAGATTATTTCAGTCGACATGCACGTATGAAGTGTTTGCAAGTATATTCCAGTCGACATCAATATTTGAATCTTTGTAAGATTATTTCAGTCGACATGCATGTATGAAGTGTTTGCAGTCGACATGCCTATGTGGAGCTTTCTATGTGTATTCTAGTCAACATCTTATGAAGTGTTTCATGAACATTTCAGTCGACATGCATGTATGAAGTATTTGCATATGTATTTCAGTCGACATGTACGTATGAAGAGTATACAGGTATATTCCAGTCGACATGCAAGTATAAAGTATTCATATAATTACTCCAATCGACATTGCATGATACAAAGTTGACACGCATGTATGGAGCTTTGTATGAATAATCCAGTCGACACTCGTATGAGAATCTTTGTAGAAATATTTCAGCCGACACTCGGAATGAAGAGAATATTCCTGTTGATAATACACGAATGAAGAATTGATGTGAGGACATTCCAATTGACACAATGTAAGGGGTTGACGTGTACATCGTTGTCGACATTACCAGCTTGGGAATTGTTGTGAATCCCAGACTTGTAAGGTTTTGGGCTTGATATGCATCTCATTCGACATCTACATATATGTAGCTTGGGAGTTGTTATGGATACGAGACATGTATGACTTGAGACTTGATGTACATCCCATTCGACATCTACACACCTATAGCTAGGAACTTGTTGATAACCCCATTCGACACTACATGCTTATATCCTGACCTTCATCAGGTTCAGTCGACTGGGAACATTCTCATTTTACTTGGACCTAGCCTTCATATGGTCCAGACGACAATAAAGACTCCCTAGGTCTTTGGACCCGTAGTATGGAAATTATCCTGACCTTCATCAGGTTTAGTCGACTGGGAACATTCCCATTTTACTCATGTAGAGTCAAGTAGAAGACCTGGCCTTCATCTGGTCCAGACGATAATAAAGACTCCCCAGGTCATTGGGCCCATAGTATATGGATTATCCTGACCTTCATCAGTTTCAGTCGACTGGGAACATTCCCATTTTACTCATGTAGAGTCAAGTAGAAGACCTGGCCTTCATCTGGTCCAAACGACAATAAAGACTCCCCAGGTCTTTGGACCCGTTGTATGGGGATTATCCTGACCTTCATCAGGTTCAGTCGACTGGGAATATTCCCCTTTGACTCATGTAGAGTCAAGCAGAAGACCTGGCCTTCGGCTACTCCAGACGACATTGAAGATGTCTACATACCAAGATCAGATCCCTAACGATACGCTCGATAGTGTACTCTCCAAGTGAAAGACTCTTTGACTTAGAGAGTATGGAACAAATTGTACCGGCCAAATTTGGACCCAAGGGTAAAATTATATTTTCACTTCAAACCCAACAATAAGCAAAGCCCAAGAGTGGTAACCCAACATTAAAGACCTCAAGAAGCCCAAGACATGTCTCATTCTTCTATCATAATCTCTCAACTACCGTAAACCCCTTTTTGCTAACAAAAATACCTATTCCACATGCTAACATTCTCCACTTACCAAAAACATAATTATTGGACACATTATGGGCCCATCTTTGATAATTACAGCTACAATGCCAACTTAAAAGGTAATGATTCTATCCTATAAATAGCAACATAATTCGGAACTTATTCATTCAAGTCTTAGCTCTCATACTTGAGTTCTCTAAGCTTCTTACTCCCTAAACACCAGCCACCGCCCTCACGGCAGTCAATAGAAGTCAAGGTAACTTCTGAATTTGTTCTTCCTTTAAATACAGCTCATCTTCATATTGACTTGAGCGTCGGAGTGCCTACGGCACCCACCACACTGGTGGGCAGTACTCCCCGATCACTCTACCTTTGTTTTGCAGGATCACTAGTGCCCCCAAATTAAAAATTCTCGATTGTGGACCTCGGGCGAAAATCAGTATCCACACTCAATGAACCATGAGTCTCGGGAGACTCATATAGACACGTAGGTGTTTATATCGGATAAACACTGAACGACACACCGAATATTCTTAATAGATGGTACACCAACATCAATAAGAATCTTCTCGGGTTGAGTGAGCATAGTGATCCTCCGACTTGAGGTACCACTGTGAATATATGAGGTATCCTCCACACTTTGATGACAGTTACGTCACTGATCTATTTAGATCAGACCTTCGCCTGTTCATTGGGTGTGGACTGATCCTCATGATATTCTGTGCGTATCAAGATAAGATCCATCAGTTCTGTGTACAGAGCATAGGTATTCACTTTGGAATTAGCAAGCTGTTAAATCCATGGGCCCGTGGTACACTGTAGAAATCAGTTCTAAGTGTTATTTAAGAGATTGCTAATAGAATCATCGACGGGATTATACCTAAAGAGATTTTACATTCATATCTATATCTCTGGGATAATCTGGATACCTGTGACGGAAGGATTATACGTATGCAGTGACCTCTACTTGTATGGTTTGGAGATTTTATCCGTGTTTGTCATAATTTACGAGTGGGTAGATTATGGTCACGAAATTGGATTTCGTGACGGATATGTCTGAACCTAGAGAGTCTCACTAATGAGATATACTCATTGGGCACTAGGGCAACTTTTATAAATAATACTGATTATTTATAAGTCGTTTAACAGTTAAACGAAGATACATGCTTTAGAGATCTTTTGGCCATTTATTAAATGTCGAATTGTGATATTTGACATTTATAATTAATATATGTATTTTGATTATTTAATGTAAATATAATACATATATTTTGAGATATTTGTATTTAATTAATTATTTATTCAATTGGTGAATGATTAAATTAATTAAATACTTAATAACTTATTTCTTATTTAGATAAGTTAAATGGCATTTTTTGATTGAAAATTGTGGCCAATTTTAATTGGTTAGTTTGGCATGATTTAATTGGCTTATTTGTGATAAGTATTGACTTATTTGATAATTTGATACCACAAATAAACTAAATCAATTTCCAATTAATTAAAACAAAAATTAAAAAAATGTGGCTATTAGTTTCCTAGAAAATTCGGTAATTTAGGGGAAAATATATAAGTCATTTTTTGGTTTTTGTTTCATAATTCTATCAACCCTAATATCAAATTCAAAAGAGAGAAAGATGAGAAAAGAAGAAAAAGGAGAAAAGCTTACTATTTTTGGAAATTTAGTAAGGAATTTCACACTTTTTCCTTCTTGAAAATTGTTTCCATGATCATAAGCTTCAATATGATTAGCTTAGTTTTTCCTCTACTTTCTTATGGTTGTGTTTTGATGATTGGGTGCTTGAATGAAGATGAAAGCATGTATATTATTTTAGAATGCTTGAAAATGGTTTATCAAGCTTTCTTTTGCCATTTTGATGGCAAGTTGACATTCTAAAATTTATTAGCCACTCATGTTAGACCTAACATTGTTCTTGAGGTATTTCATGTTGGTGAGACTCAATTGGTGTTGTAAGAATTGAATTAAAGCTTTTAATTGGATTAATTTGGTGTTAATTTGGTTAATTTGTGAAATTGTAAAATTAGGGTTTCCAACCTTACCACATTTAGGGATTTTCATATATGTGATGAGTTTTGATGTATATTTGATGTATATTAAATTTGGGAATTTTTGGATTTGATCTTGGCATGTTTTGAACAAAAATGATCAAATTGCAAATTCTTGAAAATTGAGGGACCATTCGACAATTAGGGAAAATCTTTTTCTTTAAATTGCAAACTGAATTTTCATGTATTAGAAATGAATAAATCATTTTGGAATTGATTTGGAATCAATTAGAATTATATTTGACAATTTTGGACTAAAATGATTAAAATTCAAGCAATCCGCTGCGTTTACCCGAATTATCGCCCAAAACCCCAACAGTCATATCACAAATATGTATTTGATGATGTACATATATTATATATACTTTATATATTCTCAGACACGTATATATGCACATACTTGTTATCATGATCTAGCATTTAAGTTTATTTAAGTTATTAAGTTGCATGTAAGATTGAATAAACACGGCATGACATTAAGATAAGAGCAAAAAGTTCTAGTACATGAGCTAGAGACTTGGGCGACAATATGATCTGTTGCTTGCCCGTAACATTCCCGTATTGGGGATGTTACAAGAACCTTCTCGGGTCGGGTTTGTCAACAGCAATTTGTCTTATATTTCTCAAGCCATCCGAGATAATGGCCCGTTGAGGGTCGTGTAAGCTATGCCCCCGCAACATGCGCAACTTGGATTGAGGGACTCCTCTCAGGTACTGAGTTACCTTGATCTATAGGCTTGAATTCTTGCCGCCTCAATCCTGGTCCTCTATATCCACCGTCATCATTGGGTTTCTTGCCTCGACCCTTTTTTTTATCTCGAGCTCCTCGGGTTATCTTATTTTCATTCTCTAACAACACAAACCTCATGGCATGTTCCAAAGCTGCTGCATAGTCCGAGACTTTCTAAATCTTGAGGTGAGACCACAATCTCCCAACCCTTAAAGCCTCTTTAAAATGCTCCAACGCTTCTGGGGCTCATACGCCCTTACTTATAATACCCAACTGTGGTATATATCTAAACAATCTTCAATGACTCATCATCACATTGCTTCATCGTCCTTAAGGATCTGACTGTCTTCCTTGGTGCGCATGCCCCTTTGAGAAGCTGTTGATACTCTCCGATGTTAGGTTCCTGAACCATAAGGTGGCTGGTCCTCATAGGGTTAGCGGGAATACCTTGCCGACCGGCTCCTCGAAAACTCCACCCCAACACCTCCTTGGTGAACGGAGACGTTGTCTCCATATCATGGTCGTTCCGAGCACCTCCTCGCATACTTTTTTCCCACTTCTTCATCTCCTGCTGAAACCAGTTCCTCTAATAACCTTCTAAATCCCTGTGCCCCTACCGAAAACTCCCGTATAATCCTCCTTCTGGGCATGGTTTCTCTTCCCACGCTGACCTTGTTGCCTTGACGTAGAGGTTTTTGTATTATCACATATGTCAACCGCACATGGATATCAATTTTTTTTTAATACAAGAGACAGATCTTTTGTTATGTCTCTCACAACATTCACATATTTCTTATATAGCCCAATTACTCCCATGTTGGCAATCCTTGATTGGATGATTAGTTCAACATCAAAACATATATGATCTACATGCAACAATAATGAAGACCTCATATTTATAAATCAATCATATAATCACTCCCAATAAACTTTTAGACATACCAGATATAATACTTTCACATGTAAACATATTTCGCATATTTCTTATATAGCCCAATTACTCTCATATTGGCAATCCTTGATTGGACGACTTAGTTCGACATCAAAAAATATATGATCTAATGCAACATTAATGAAGACCTCATCTTTATAGATCAATCATATAATCACTCCAAATAGACTTTTAGACACACTAGATATAATACTTTCATATGTAAATTCTATTGGTGAGTCAATTTGATGTACTTGTACCCTCCACAAGTATTCGTGTGTTACACTAAGCAAACAAACTTGTTACCCCACCATTAAGTAGGCAATAATAATATTATGTTATTTTATTTATTCAATGTTATTTTATAATCAATTTAAATTATATAATTAATTATAATATTTTTAAATAAAACTGTAATAATAATATTATTAAACAAAATAATTTTCCCGTCATTATAAAAAATAACAAAGACAATAATTATATTGTTGTAATTAGTTGTTGACAATTATTTGTAAATTTATCAATAATAATATATCAAAACAATAATAAATGTAAAATGAGTTAAGTTTAAAAACAATATGATTATACATGCTTTATATTTAATTTTTATTTCTAGGTAAAATTTTATATCCTAAGAAAATAATAAATAAATAAAATAATTTTAATTAATAATATAAAAGAAAAAACTAGAATATAAAAACAATAATAATAGTTATGAAGGAAATAAATAATTATAAATTAATTATAAATAATTTTTAATGAATATGATAAAAGAATCAATAGATTAATTATTATAAATACTAAAAATTAATAAATTTATATATAACTTTAATAAGCTTTGTTGACGGCTGATTTTGGTCTCAGGGCAATATTGGAATATTACTCCCGAGACAATCCTCCCTCAATAGTGAATTTGTTCGGTTAAGGGGGAACCAAAAGCAAATTTAGCAAAAGACAGATAAATACACCAATCAACAAGGAGATTTAACGTGGTTCGGCGGATCAGATCCCACCTACGTCCACGGGCACACAACGAACGATACTTTTATTACTGAGATATGCTTCTCTGATATCTCTTGTGTTTACAAGTCTGATCGTAATGATCTTCCTCTTCATTCTCATTTTCTCTACACTCACTCTACCCTCCTATTTATAATGGTGAAGAAATCAGATTCCTATTTGTACAAGAATTCCCAGTTGGAGATGGTTTCCTTTTCCTATTAGGATTCCTACTCAAAACTATTCCATTTTCCCATAAGGATTCCTAATCAAAACTACTTTTACTTTCTTTATCCTACTAGGACTCTGACTCACCAGTTTTCCCCATGAAAGTAGGATAACTTGTTATCTTATCCGCAAGAATAGGGTGTCATCTTCCGGAGCACGCCTCGCCATATGCTTGGTCTTCATAAGGTCGGTCATAATGGTCCTTTGAACTGAGAATGTCGCTGTCGATCTTTTAATAGCCGGTCATCTGAACCCAAGTGCTCGGTTACCGATCATAAAGTGCTCTTAGTGGTCGGGTCGGTATTAATGATTTCGACCGAGAAGGGAATTACCCTTTTTACCCCTGCCGTACTCCTTAAATAACATAGGTCCTGAAAACACCATCAACAAGTTTTTTTCCATTAAGTGATGTATTTGGATTCCTTATAAGAATCCTCTTTCCAATTAAAGAAATTAAATTCTATTAGAATTTAAATTCCTTCTTCAACGAAAATATAATATAATTTTGTATTCCTTCAATCTCCGAGACAGCCTAAAGATTTCTTCACGTCTTTCTCCAAGTTTGGTGTGGAAGCATCATTCTCCGTAATTTAATAATTAATTAATAATAATTAGATATTACAAGTTAAAATTGATAATTAAATACCTGTCATTGTAATTTGATACCAGTAGTTCAATGGTTCACGTTATCCTGTCATCATCATACTTTTAAGCACATTTTTAAAAATTGGACCAGATCAATTGATAGGATTGGTCAAATCAGGAATTGATTGTAAATCCGGTCCGGTTTAAAATTCGGGTAGTAAAATAACCAGTAAAAATTGGTCAAACCCGGTAAAAATCAATCAAAATCGATGAACCGGACCGAACTAGTTCAATTTTTTTTTTTTTAAAAAAAAAAAAATTGAAAATCAAAAACTAAAATTTAATTTTTTTTATTAAATAAAATGATTTATGACTTACACCGGTCCTATCGATTTTTTTGGAATGGTTCAACTAGTTGAACCACTGGCCAATTGAATATTTTGCTTGAATCATCAGATTGATCATTGGTCCGCTTATGAAAACACTGGTTTTAAGAACCAGACCGACCGATTGAACCAGTCGAATTGAGAACCGCCTGTGAATCCAATCTGATTGAATCCTAAGAAATGATGTATTAAAAATCAGTCAAAATCATTAAATCAGTAAAATCGATGAATTGAACCAGCCCGTTCCTAATTTTTTAAAACGTCAAAAGTCAAATATTTATTATTTTATAATTTTTAATTAATTAAAATTATTTATGACGTTAATTGATTTTACTGGTTCAACCAGAACGGTTCAACCGGTAGAACCAGTAACTCATTAAACCTTTTAGAATATCGGTTCGATCAGAGGTCTGATTAAATATTTTTAAATTTTACCTAATCTCTTTCAATTATTAAATTACAAAATTAAAATATTTTTAAAATTAATTTTTATTACTAAATTATAAATTATAAATAATAAATTATTAAAATAAGAAACTTATTAATTTAATTAATTAATATTATAATTTATTATTATTAAAATAAGAAACTTATTAATTTAATTAATTAATTTTTTTTAAAAAATTATAACATTTCACATTAAAATAAAAGAATATGTGACATCGAATCTCTTCAATTAATTTTTTATTATTAAATTATAAAAGTAAAATGATAAATTATTATTATATATAAGTTTTTAACATTTCTCATTGCGCAATGTGGTACATAATCTTATTAAATTATAAAATTAAAATATCTCAAAAATTATTTTTTATTATTAAATTATTAAAATATGAAACTTATTACAATATAAAAACATAATCTCATATTAACATAAGAAACCTATTAATTTAATAAATTAATTAATATTATAATTTAGTATTATTAATATTATAAAATTAAAATGATAAACTATTAAAATAAGAAACATATTTCAATAAAAATATATGTATTATAATCTCCCATTAAAATAAAAAATTACATGGTACCTAATCTCTATAATTAATTTTATATTATTAATTAAAAATTAAAATAAGAAATTATTAAAATAAGAAATCTATTACAATATAAAAAACAATCTCTTTAAAATAAGAAATCTAATAATTTAATTAAATAATATTATAATGTATTATTATTAAAATTATAAAATTAAATGATAAACTATTAAAATAGGAAACATAGTATAATCTACCATTAAAAACAATATGTGGCACCTAATTCTACATTAGTTTTTTATTATTGAATTATAAAATTAAATAAAAAATTATTAAATAAAAAAAACATATTACAATATAAACATAATCTTCTATTTATTATTAAATTACGAAATTAAAATATCTCTCCATTATTTTTATTATTAAATTTTAAAATTAAAATAATAAACTATTAAAAAAAGAATTTTATTACAATAAAATGACATATCATAATCTCTCAATAAATTAATAAAAAACATACGTGTCATCTAATCTCTACAATTAATTTTTTATTATCTATTAAATAAGAAGACATATTATATTTTCCTATTAAAATTTTAAAAAATATGTAGCACCTAATCACTATAATTAATTTTTTATTATTAAATTATAAAATTAAAATAATAAATTATTAAAATAAGAAATCTATTACAATATAAAATATAATCTCATATTAAAATAAAAACCTAATAGCAAATGCCTACAAAACCTATCCATGAAATATTTTTTTAGATTTCAAGTATATTATTATTGTTGTTTTACTTTATATTACCTATAATACGTTTTATGAATTTTTTTATTATTTGTTGTGCTTCAGATATAGATTCTGGGTATTAAACTTGCACAGTGAATTTGCAATGGTCACAATTTCAAGTTCAAAAAGAAAATTTAAACTTAAATTGAATACATTACATTAAATTTTATTAGATTCATCCTAAGAAATTAAATATTTTTAAAGTTATTTATAGTTAGAGATATGACTTCAAATAAGACAGAGAGAAGAGATAGACTCTAATGTGAATTAGAAATATTGTTTGAAAATTGAGAAACAAACGAAATAGACATAAATATTATGTGTAAGTAAATTATTTATCTTTTTTAGACTATAAAAACGACGAGATCCAAAATATTTATAAAATAAATACCTAAAATAGTATTAGGGTTTTTGTTATGATATGAAATTATAATTAAAGATGTGCTCAACTCAATGAAGGAAACATATATATATTAAGTATAAATAAATTAACTCTTTCTTTTAAACTATAATTATAAATCAATACCTAAAATAGCATTAGTGTTTTGTTATGATATGAAATTATAGTTAAAAATGTGTTCAATCCGTACAAAATGCGGGTCCTGTACTAGTAATAAAAAAATGGAGTCGTTTTAGAAGTTAAAGAAATTAACCTAATAGAAATAAAATTAAAATTAAAACTAATAAGAACAAATGAAAACGAAGATAATGATGTGATAAATAGGAAAATGACATAATAGTGACGTGGATGTATAAAATCAACTAAAAGCAAGAGTGGTGTAGTAGCTTCATCATTTGGACCAACGTGGCTTCTTCTTTGTGAGAATTTGAATTGGTGGTTGGTGGGGCCATTAGTGCCTGTTTGGGAACGGACCGTTAGAACAATTTTAGTAGCTACATTACATATGGTAGCATAGGTAAGACTTGGAACTAGTCTCTTCCTTTCAAAAATAAAATAATACTCTTCTTAATTTTATACAATCATTATAACCAATTTTATTAAGTTTATTTATAAATTCCTTTACATTTTGACAAGACTCACATATATATATATATATCTATATATTCTGTTTATTTTAATTATATTTGTTGATGGTATTTTCGGATCCAAGAAGATTGGAAGTTTGGAGAAGGGTATTAAGGGGATTTCGCTTACCAAGATGGGGCCCAAGGTCCTTACGAGGATGAGGATCCAAGCCCAATGCCCATATTCAGCCATATTTGAAGACCAACCCGAGGATGCCGGTTTTGATTTTGTAACACTGAGAAAGGGACTCGGGATGCACCAGCAGAGACACAATCATATATATATGGGGAAGGTGATCATTAGAATATACAAGCTAGAAGAAAATCATAACAGTTCAGACTTTCATCAAGGGAAGCTATTCCTCAATATTTCTACATGCCTGTGACTAAAACGGCCAAAGAGGAGCTTAATGTTGGTTTGACCTTTTTTCAAGAAAAGATGAGGGAAGTGAAGACACTTCTACCGACCCGATCTGGTAGCAGATGCGAGGAATGACGTCACTTGACTTGATGGTCTGCCAAGTTTGCTTTGGTTCCCAATAAACCAAACAAATTCACTGCTTGAGAGAGGTTTATTCAAGGAGTGATTTTTCCTGAATCTCCTCTGGAATGAAAAATAGTCGTCAACAGTTGGCGCCGTCTGTGAGGAACCGATACGAAAAACAACCGTCAATAGTTGGCACCGTACTTGAGGAACCGGTATAAAAAACAATCGTCAACAATTGGCGCAGTTTGTGGAGAACAGTACAAGAAGCAGAAAACACACTAAAACGATGGCATGAGACGGAAACCACATAATTTTAGAGGCTTCGACGACGAAGTAAATGGAGAAGATGGAAGAAACCTTGCGGAATGAACATGGAGAACGCACGAAAGGAAAAGGAGGTGACATAAGCTTTTATGGAAACCACATAGTTGGGGAAGAATTGGTAGAAGAGTGGATGCAAGAATGTTAAAGATCATCAGACACCTATCTTTCAAAACAATCGAATGACGCCTGACAGGATGAGGAGATGATGAGGCATCATCATCCATGAGGTTTGGAAGGCGAACTATATAGCATGGTTGGGTGGGAGGACTTACGTGAAGATTGTGGCATCCCTATTTGAGGTGCATAGCGCGGGGAAGGCCTTAGGGCCTGCGTGGCATTTGGAGCCTCGAAGTAACCATAACACAGGTGGCTGGAGGCCGACGTGGCGTTTGGAGCTCATGGTAACCATACCACGTATGTCTAGAGGGCCTCCGTGACGATTGCAGCCTCAAGGTCTAGATAGCAAAGGGAGGGATCATGCCCCCATGACATTTGCCACCCATTTATGGGTTCCATAGTCTGGGGTTAACAGAGGTCCCCAGAACGTTTGGGTTGGAAGGCACATAACGCGTAAGGCCACTGGACCTCCGTGGCTAATTGTAGCTCGTAAGACTTAGATGGCTTGGGGTCGGTCTATCCCCTAAGGCCTCTCTTCGTCAGATCGGCTCGGGATTGGCTTAACCGATGTCCTATTGATGTGTGTAAGCACAAGGATGGATCATTCTCTTGCGGCCGACTTAGATGGCTTGGGGTTAGTGTTTCCCCTAAGGTCTCTCTTTATGAGATCGGCTCGAGGCTGGGTTACGTCGAGTTGAGGTCATATTGATGCGTATTGGCGTAAGGAAAGATCACTCTCTTGTGGCCAAGTGACTTAGATGGCTTGTGGTTGGTCTTCCCCCAATGTCTCTCTTTGTCAGATCGGCTCGGGACTGGGTTACATCTCGTCGTTGCCCTATTGTTGTATGATAGCCCAAGGATGAAAGCTTTTCCTCGTAATTTGTTTTTGTTTCACATGTCTTTGCAGATCATCCAAGTCGACTTCTTTAGTCCGAGAAAGTCGTGGAAGAGATGACCAAGTTATTGATCAGAAGCAGAGGTGCTAGATCTGGGTTGTTAACCCGATGTGAATTTTCACGAGAAGCAGAAATGAAGCTTGCTGTTGCGGTACCCGTTATAAGGTGGTGCAGACTTGAGATCTGGACTTGATCGAGATCAAGCATCAACATGGATAGTTGCGAGCTGAGACCCAAGAACATGGCATAATTTAAACCACCATTATAGTTCCCGACATCAACTCACCAACTCGTTGATATCGAGAACTATGGGACAGATGTTGATGGTGATTTTCAGACTCGAGAAGATTCGAAGTTTGGAGAAGGGTATTAAGGGGATTTCGCTTACCAATATGGGGGGCCTATGGTCCTTGCGAGGACGATGATACATGCACAAGGCCCAGATTCGGCCACATTTGAAGACCGACCCGAGGATGCCAATTTTGGTTTTGTAACACTGAGAATGGGACTTAGGATAAACCAGCAGAGACACAGACACATACACCCGGGGAAGGTGATCATTAGAAGATACAAGCTAGAAGAAAATCATAACAGTTCAGACTTTCATCAAGGGAAGATATTTCTAAAAGTTTCTACATGCCCATAACTAACGCGACCGAGGAGCTTAATGTTAGCTTGGCCATTTTTGAAGAAAATGTGAGGGAGTGAAGACATTTCTACCGACCCAACCTGGTAGCAAATGTGAGGAAGGACTTCATTTAACTTGCTGAACCGACTCGAGGATACAGGCCGGGGTTGCAGCATTATGTTCTTAGACGGAAGAAGTAAGCCTTAAATGAAAGTTTGAGCCTCCCAAGGACTAATATGATAGGAGTAGGCCAACATATGATGGGATGGAAGAGAGCCTCGGGCTTATCCACTGACACACGTAACAACATAGGAGTGGTTGGAATCCAGGCTAGCACATGGGCAGAGTGTGTAGCAGTTACCAAAATAAGATGAGTTAATGAGGTTCATAGGGCAGAGAATAGCTGTGTCAGGCGGGTTCGCTATAATTTGCAGGGTAGTTGGGAAAAAGAGCCTACGCAGTGATAACTTGGTAACGTGGCTGACGTCACGAGTTGGCAAAATAATGGGTTTAGATGCACTATATAAAGGGGTTGAGAACTCATTATAAAGGGTTGGTTATTTTGATTCTGAGCATCCTTATAACTTGTAAAAGAGGAAACAAACTTAAGTGAGGGAGAAAGAGCAGGTTAGTCCGACCCGAGCTCCCAATAAAAGATTTTACTTCTTTTGCATCTGTGGACGTATGTTAGATCTATTCCGCTGAATTATGTTAAATCCTCTGTTCTTATCTGTGTGTTTTCTTGTTTGTCTGCCAAGTTTTGTTTGGTTCCCAACAAACGAAATAAATTCACTGCTTGAGGAAATTTGTTCGATGAGTGATTTTTCCCGAATTATCTCTGGAACGAAAAAACCGTCAACATAATATATCTATAATTACCATGCCCGGGACTAACTCTCGGAGATAGAGTTAAAATTTTTACATGTGTGTGTTGTCGTTGCCAAAATAGTTTTTTTACACGGTGCCGTCAGAAGAGCAGATTCTCAAGAATTGAATTAAATTTACTTATAAACAAACGATTGTGATTGAGTCTTCTAATTGCCTAAATAGGAAAATAATTGCCATTGGTCTCCAACTACTTTTTTGTTGAATTTATAAACTTCAAGATAACACTACAAGAAAAAAGGCTTTTACTGATACTAAATTAGTGTCAGTAAAGGGTTTTACTGACACTATATAAATGTGTCAGTGTTGCCGCAGCCAGAAATCACTGACACTAGTTTCTAGTGTCAGTGATTCTTAGTGTCAGTAAACGTTAATACTGTAGTATCAGAAAATTATTGACACTATGGTATCAGTAATCTCTCACACTATTTTAGTGTCAGTAAATTATTGACACTATATCATCAGTATTTAGTGATACTATAGTGTCAGTAAATTTTGTTACTGCAGTATCAGTATATCGCATATATTTGATTTTTAGTGTCAGTAATTATTGTTACTATAGTATCAATATCCGTCAATATCTTTTAAAATTTTAAAAATCGTATTATTTCACAATTATATTTCTTATTTTTTGTAATTAAATTAATCATAAAATATATATATATATATATATATATATAATAATATATATATATTATATATAATATTATATATATATTATATATATATATATATATTCTATATATATATACCACTCAATGAAATAAAAACTAAAAATTACATTTATAAAAAATTCGCAATATAATAGATTAATCGTATTAATCAATTCAACAGTATCACATGATGAATACAAAAACTCCATAGACAATCTTTAAATTAACATATATATATTTCAAAAACTACTCTTAAAGTCCCATCAAAATGCCATGCCCCCACCAAAATTCATGATACTTGTTGAGAAGCCTGCAACAATCCCCCAGCAATATGATATCTGGCACAAAATCTGAAATTATAAACCAAATGTTAAGAATTAGATGGACTTCCAAAAAAAATCGATATCTTCATATAAAAAAACATTAAATACATCCAAAAAAATACAAAATATAACCCTAATCTAATTTTTGTCACATAAAGCACTTATTGACAATAACCATACCAACAACCTAAGAGCATGCATATAAAAAACCAAATGGCATCCATAATAACAAGTTGTATCTTTCATACCGCTACATAATCACCAAACAAAACAAATCAATACACACACACACACACACACACACACACACACACACATATATATATATTATATAGACGGACATAAAACTGAAATAAAAGGATCTCATGAACCAGATGAAGTTTATCAGATGACATGATCTAATACTGTTTCCAAATGCAGGAAGCAAATCAAGATGACAAGATAGTTGTTCATTATGGAATTCCTGGAAACTAAAAGTTCAAAGCTCAAAATGTACTAGAATGTAACATTCCAGGTAATTGCCATAAAAATAGATGAGATAAACATGTTAGATCTCAATATATCAAATACTGCTTCCATAGCATTCATGCTGCACCTCAAAGCACATCAGATGACAGGTGCCATATCCCCCAAAGGTTTCAACAAGTATCAATCAGAACATGGCAAAACTTCATCAGGTAAAAAACTATCTCCAAGTTCATGTCTGACATAGAGAACATCGAGACACTGTTAATAGAATATTTTACATCATGATTGTTTTAACTTTCAAGTCTCAAAGCAATCTTACCCACTAGCAAAACTCACAAATAAAACAAATTAACCCACCAAATTAAACCCATCAGGGCATAAAACTGAAATAAAAGATATGATTCATATTGCTTTCACTGAAGTAAAAATCTGGGGAAAAAATTCTAAGCTAAAAGTAGAAACAAGAATGTATTAATTTACAGAAAAGAGAAATACCATACTACTTCATTAACTCAACGAACAATAGCTATGTTGTCCTTGTCATTTGTATTCTGCAAGAATAGAAGATTCCCAATATGTCATGAATTAAAGTGAAAAAATAGGAAGTAATAATCACCTCTGTAAAACATGTCCTTGTAATTACCTCTTCATTATACTGTGTGATTATATGTGCAACATATATTGCCCAATCATCACGGAGTTGCGTTATATCTTCCAGAGTGTACTCATTAATCCCCTTGAACTTTAAAATATTTATAAGTTAGAATTTTAACAGTAAGATATCTTAATTGACTAGTGATAAAACTTAACTATTGTTAACTTACCTTGTCTTTTAGAATGTTCACATTTGTTACAATTTGCTGCATGTATTTCATCACATAATAACCGCATTCAAAACTTCCAGGCTGCATTGGACACTATAAAAAAGAATTATCATATCAATATTAGTTCATTTAGACATATTCTAAATATTCTCATTGTTGCATATCACAAAAATATATATATATATATCGTGCGTCGTACTATGTCAATTGCAAGAAGCACCCAGTGAAAGCTAAATAAGAAAGAAAGGGTAATAAAAATCTGGATTACATAACTTGAAATTGAATACTAAAAAAATTAAAAAATTATTACCTTGGGTTGTATGGGATCAATATGATTTGCCCCAACTCTATCATACCTAACAGTTTTGAAATGTATTGAGGTCATTCTTTCAAAGCAACCTTTGATGGACGTATCATCTCAAAATTTCCAAACTGAACTGGTTTGGCAGTTTCAGTTTTATCCATCTCATCGTATAAGTGCCTAAGACAAGATAAACAAAAAACAAAGTAAATATTTATAAAACATTTAGAACAAATGAAGAAAGAGGTAAAAGAAAACATACTTGATCCATATGTTAATAGCACAGTTTGAGACCTCCTTAAAATCCATGATTTCTTCGCAAATTGCTTTGTCTAAGTATGACTTCCAAGTAATACCAAAAATTGGTATGCCATAATCAATCTTTATCAAATTCGGAAAACAGCTCTTAACAAGCATAAAAAACATTAGTAAAGAAGGGGGAAACAAAATTCTTGGGTAAAATTTGGAGGCACCAATCGACTACTTGTGTCAACTCTGTCAATGGCCACTTTTGAATAGGGTCACATGACTGCTAAGAGCTCGACCACTTGTCACCTAGCCAGCTACTTGGTGAATTGAATCTAAATTTCCCGGAAACACATACAACTCGGTCACCTTTTGCATAGCCAAGAGCTTGTTATTCGTTTTCTCAAGTTTTCTAATGAGACTTCAGTCATCTGCATTATGTTTTTCATCCTAGCAAATACCTTCTTTTTGCTTTTGTTAAGGGTCTGCTCTCAATGAGCATCTGTTCTGGGCTCAATGGCAAAAATATGGTTGGTTGGAAAATTAGTACAAGACAGTACCATTACAAAAGTTCAAGTAAATTCTACTGCAGACTCATAGTTGCAATCAACACTTTACTCTCTTATATCCGGTGCTTATTGGTGAAATTTATATGGTTCAACCAATCTTTTTACGTCAAACAGATGGAATAAAAATTGGATTGACGCTCGATCACCAACTCCAACAGTCGTAGGAGTGTTGGCATTGCGACCAACATATGAGAAGGGTTTGTTGTATGACAATCTACATGAATTTCCTTCATTTTGTAATACCAAGTAAATTCTTCAACTACAAAACAATGAAATGATACACAATACAATGAAGTAATAAATTTAGTAGATACAAGGGTTTCATCTTCTATAATAATAATAATAATAATACTGGGTACCTTAATCTGGAGGTCATCTCATGTCCTCCTTTTTGCCTGGAAAAAGAACAAAGGAATGTGAATAAGATACAAGGAGTGCAAGTAAGAGAGCCAACATAAATAGCTTCCATTATATTCCCAGTACCTTCACAAACTTCTGCTTTAAAACAAGTCCAAAACTGGAATCTGTTTCTGAAAAAAAAAGGCTATATATATATATATATATATATATATATATATATATACACATGAAGCGTTCAAGCGTCACTCCAGTGATCCAATCTCCATTTGGTACCGACTGTTCTATCTTTTCAATAACTTGCAAGTAGGATGACCCAGCACATGAGGCTTCCCAAAGCAAAAATACAAAATAAATTCCAAGAGTTGAGAGCCAAATGAGAATCAAAAAGCAATTTAGTCCATGACCCCAAGAATGGGAAAACAGCAATCAGCACCCTCAACAACAATGGCGTTTCTCTAATTCTTCCTGTCCTACTCAGTTTACCTTTCTTCTGCTGCTTGCTTTGGACGCTCATTTTTTATTTGAATTGGTGGTTTTCTAGCTGCTCTGTGCCTTTGGTTTCCAACTTTCTCGTCTAGGTCATCCCATCCACCAAATCTTGGGCCACTTGTGTCACGCTTCTCATACAAAACACCATCTGCTTCTACCCAGGACTGATAACTTCTCCTGCCGTTGGCAGCAGCATTTTCTGGTTTGCCCTGGCTTGTTTTAGTATTACTTGCAGCTCTTGAAGAAGGTTTCCTTTTTCTCTTCGCCCTGGGTCTGGAATCAGAATTATTACCAGTCCTGCCCCACACTCTATCAAATGCAAGAAATAATTTTAACTTCCAAATTTTCTGTCATTAAATTATATATTGACTTTCAATTGAAGTATCCAAGTTCCAAAAAAAAAAAAAAAAAACCGAATACTAATTTCAACATAAGTAAGAAAAAAGATAGATATTATTTCAAACAAAATTAAAAAAAAAAAATAAAACAAATTAGTTTCGTTACCTTAAAAATCAAAGACTCATCTTCCTCATCAAAAAATTCCCAATCATCGTCATTATCATAATCGTAATCAGACCACCATCTCCTCGGCTTTACCGAGAAATCGTCGTCGTCGCCGTCGTCTTCGAGATTGAGTCTGAAGCGTCCATTTCCACTAGCTGTGGGCTCGGCGTTGCTGTCCCAATTATAGCGGGATCTAGTGGAGCATCAGGTTAGTATGTTGATGGTGTGTTTAATTTTGGCTTTAGTAATTATATTTTTAGGGCTTTGTTTTGAATTGTAAGTGAAGTGAGTGGGTGGTTGAAGAAGAAACTGAGCTTCTGCTGCTCCCATGGCTTTGAGAGTAAAGAAGGGGGAAACAAAGGCTGCGCGATGAAAAAAAAGGTGGGAATGAGAGGAACCCTAAATTACTAAGATTGATTTGGTAACTACGGTTCAGGTTTTGACCCGACAAATACAAACATATTTTTATAAACCGCGGTTTAAGGAACAAAAGTCACGATTTGGCCCAGTGGTAAAGCCTTACAATAAAAAAAAAATTATATCAATGGTTACAATTTCGAGTCCCAGCAGACTTAAGGAAATAATTTTTTTTTTTAATTTTTTTACTGATACTAAGGTATCATTAATTACTGACACTAATTTACTGATACTCTAGTGTCAGTAATATATGCGAAAAACGTCACTTCCGCGAGGTGTTGGTTCGACTCCAGACGACTACGCGTTTTTTTTTTTTTTATTTCTTACTGATACTATTGTAATAGTAATTACTGACACTAAAATCGCTGATACCATAGTGTCAGTAATTATTGATATTTAAGTGAAAAACACGGAAATAGGCCCATTTACACGTCGTTTCTGACACTTTTAGCCTAGTGTCACTAACCTTAGTGTCAGTAAAGGCCTTTTTTCTTGTAGTGTAACTTCCCATCTCATGCATTGCTTCACCATAATTACGTACTTCCATTTTTTTAGGGAAAATACACACACCCTCATTTTTGACAAGGGTGACAAAATGAATCAACGAATCGAATATGTATCGAATTCTAAACGAATCGAATCCAAATGTGACAGATTCGTATTTGATTCGTTTATTAAACGAATCGAATATGAATATTCGTTTAGTCATTGTATTATTCAATAACATAATTTATCATAGCTTATGTACATTAATTTTTCATAAATATATACATATGAAATATGTAATTAATATATTTACTAAAAATGTCTCACCAAATATTGACAATATTATTTTTCTATGGTAATTACTAATTAGTCATAATTTCTCGAATCTTAATTGAAAAAAACAATAAATAGTAAAATAAAATAATAAAATAAATCCTAAACAAATAAATGAATCAATGAGCTTAAATTCGTATTCGATTTATTTAATAAACGAATTAAATCGAATTGACTCATTTATTAAACGAATCAATTTTTTCAAGCCTGTATTCGCTTTAAAGCGAATCGAATTGAACGAATAAACGAATCCTAACCCAAATTGCTACCCTTAATTTTTGGAGGAAAATGCAGCACATTCTTTACTTTTTAGAGGATATGGCTATTTGGAGATAGCTTTCACTTTTATAAATATTTTGGGATAACTTCTCACTTCCTATATTGCTTCACAATAACCACGTACTTCCATCTTTAGAGGAAAATGCACCCACTATCATTTTGGAGCAAAATATGGTATATGTTATTTTATTTTATTTTTTTGTGGAAAATATGGCTCTCTGGAGATAGTGGCCTAATGAAGGAAGTGGCCTATCCACTTGCTGTAACATGCTAATTCTTCTCCTCTCTTGGAGGAAGTGGCTCCCAAATTTGGAGGAAATGGCTCCCAAATTTGGGGGAAGCGGCCTAAGGGAGGAAGTGCCATAATGGAAGAAGTATCCTAATGAAGGAAATAGCATAATTCACTTATTGTAACATGTGCATTCTTATCCGCTTCACTATAAACATGAACTTTAGATGAAAATAGATCCACTCCCATTTTGGAGGAAAATGTGGAAGATGTAACTCTTTGGAGATAGTGACCTAATGGACAAAATTGTCTAATACACTTGTTGTAACATGCGCACTCTTTTCCTCTCTCGAAAGAAGTGGCTCCCAAATTTGGAGGAAATAGCTTAATCTACTTGTTGTAACATGAACTGTAATAGCGTTGACGACTGTTTTTCATTTCAGGGGCGATTTGGGAAAAATCGTTCCTCAAACAAACTTCCCCAAGTAGTGAATTTGTTTGATTTGTTGGGAACCAAAACAAACTTGACAGACAAACAAGAAAACATACAGATAAGAACATATGATTTAATGTGGTTCTGCAGAATAGATCCAACCCACGTCCACAGATGCAAAATAAGTAAAATCTTTTATTGGGAGCTCGGGTCAGACTGACCTACTCTTTCTCCATCGCTTAAGTTTTTTTCTCTCTTTTACAAGTTATAAGGATGCTCAGAATCAAAATAACCAACCCCTTACAATAATATCTCAACCCCTTTATATAGTGCGCCTAAACCCACTATTTTGCTAACTCGTGACGTCAGTCACGTTACCAAGTTATCATTGCGTAGGCTATCTTTCCTAACTACCCTGCAAAGTATAGCTTCGCCGCCTGACACAGCTACTATCTGTCCTCTGAACCTCATTAACTCACATTCTTTTGGTAACTGCTACATGCTCTGCCCATATGCCAACCTTGATTCCAACTACTCCTATACGGTTGTGTGTGTAAGTGGATAAGCCTGAGGCTCTCTTCCATCCCATCAGTCGCTGGCCTACTAATATCTTATCAGTCCTTGGGAGGCTCAAACTTCCGTTTAAGCTTTACATCGTCCTTCTAAGAACATAATGTTGCAACGCCGGCCTGTATCCTCGGGTCGGTTCATCAAGTGTAGTGACGTCCTTCCTTACATTTTCTACCAGGTCGGGTCTGTTGGGTTTTGGCGCGGGCGCAGCGGAAGCTCGCGGTTCGGGTGAATCGTAATTTTAAAACTTTTTAAATTACCGAATAATTATTCAATATCCAATATGAATAATTTATTCATATTTCACCTAAACATATTTATTCGATATCAAATAACGACATAAATAGCTAAGAAATATCGCGAAACTTTTACGAAAACGTTTTTCCGTAAATTGGCATAAAATGCGTTTTTGTCCGAACCGACCAATCAACACACATGGGGGCTGCCCAGGTCAGCTCCAATGGTGCTTGGGCAGTTCATGGGCTGCCCAAACAGTGGTAAATTCACTGTTTGGACAGTAGACACCTGGTAAGCCCAAAACTCACCCGGTAACGCCGTTTTTCACCGTTTTCGCATATTTCAACTCCGAAATAATTTCCGGAAATTGTTCCAATGCCTAAAACACATCCAATACATTTATACAACATATCTTTCATCACCAAAAACACAGAATTTCCAGATCTAATTTTTGTAATAAAAATATCATTTTCATGCTTTAAATCCAATTTTCTTAACATTAATCACATTAATCACAATACCAATCCATGCCACTACTAATGAAGTACCCAATAACAATTCTAGGCATTACAAAAGTGGTCATAACACTCTAGAATGGAAAAATATCATCAAATGATCAAATTGAACCAATATTACAATGATATCATTCAATTCTACTTCACACATGAACCAAGCCTTCCATTCCATCCTCCAAATCAAAAACACCCAAATTCTAAAGAAAAGAAGAAACCCTAGAATATCTCTAGATGCTCAAGAACAAGAAACATACTTTCTAAGCTTAGGGATATTGAGGATTACCTTTAATCTCTTAATTTCCTTAAGCTAATTCTTGATTTTCTTCACTTTTCTTCCTTGAATCATCAAGCAAATTTGAGAGTATTTGGAAGATGATATATTCGGCCATAGCAAGCCCTTGGAAGGGAAATGAATTTTTTTTTTTACTTTAAAAAATCTTAATTGCCGACTTAGTGCGATTATTTTGGTCAATTTGACTTGATTAATCTAATTAATAATAATAATAAGCTTTAAATTGACAAATCAAATTTGTACACTAAAAACTTAATAAAATCATGCCACTTGTAGCCAATAATAATCAAACATATATTCCATAACAATTATGAAATATATATATCAATTAATCATCTAAATATTTAACATTTACATATCTAAATAATTAATTAATATAATTATTATTATGTTATATATGTATTTTTATTTACATTAAATAACAAAAATATATATTAATGGCATGTGTCAAAGTCTCATTTGATAATTAATTAATGTGTATCTAATCAAATTATGTATCAAATACCAATACACAATAATTACGGTTAACCAAAAAATGTCCGTATGCATGTGTTTTCGATTAACCGTTTAAACGATTCGAATTAACTCATTTAATCCGGTGAAGTATTATGAATAATCTGTATTATTCATAAAGTGTTGCCCAAGTGCTCAACGAGTACACTTCATATTGTGGGACTCTCTAAGTTTAGGTTTATCCGTCGCGAAATCAAATTTCGTGTCCATAATTCACCCACTAATGAATTATGACGACCACAGATAATCTCGTTAAACTATGCAAGTCGAGGTCATTGCGTATGTATAATCTCTCTGTCACAGGCTATACATATTATACCTAGGATATAGATAAGAACGTCAAATCCTTTTGGTATAATATAGTCGACTTTCAAATTTACGATCTCTAAATAACACTCGGAACTTGCTTCCGAAGTTATACCACAGCCATGGATTTACTAGATCGCAAACACGTGCAGGATACCTATGCTATGTACACAGGACTGGCAGATTCTATCTTGATACGCACTGGATATCATGAGCATCAGTCCACACCCAACGAACAAGTGGAGGTCTGATCTAAATAGATCGGTGATGTGACTGCCATCAAAATGTGGAAGATAACTCATATATCCACTGTGGTATCTCAAGTCGAATGACCACTATGCTCGCTCAACTCGAGAAGATTCCTATTGACGTTTGTGTACCATCTATTAGGAAATCTTCAGTGAGTCATTAAATGTTTATCAAATAAACACCTACATGTCTATACGAGTCTCCCGAGACTCATGGTTCATTAGGATAAACCATCAGACCAAGTCACGATATACATGTTGGAGATTCTAAGCATCCCAAGATCAATAAACAAGCATGAAACATAAGTGAATACAATCGAGAAAGTGATGAGTGGTATTTATACCACTATTTCTCACTCATTTGACCTAATGTTTTGTATTCTTTCTCGAGATTTATGAACGTTTTGATGTGTTTTGTTGTTATTTTGCAGATAAATAAAGTTTGGACAGCACTGGAGGCAATTTGGAGCAAATCCGGACAAAAATGCGTCAACTGGAATATTTATGTCTTCTGCGCGTCGCGACGCTGTAGAATTGCGCGCAGCGACGCCCAGCATGCGCCGGTTTTGCTAAAATGCGCCATGGTCAACGGGTCAACAATTTGAAAAGTTTGACTTTGCTAACGTGCGCCGTGACACGTGTCATCATCAGAGAAGACTTGCTAACTTGCGCTGCCACGTGTCTTCATCTCAACGGTGCCGACAATCATCATCTATGCTATCTTGCGCCTTGCCACGTGTCGAAATCTTAACGGACTTGCTAAAATGCGCCCATGCCACGTGTCACGATCAGACGCTGCCGACAATCATGCCTCAGAGTGACGTAAGTAATG
Organism: Zanthoxylum bungeanum; assembly: GCA_019454045.1. Lineage (NCBI taxonomy): Eukaryota > Viridiplantae > Streptophyta > Magnoliopsida > Sapindales > Rutaceae > Zanthoxylum > Zanthoxylum bungeanum. The sequence continues at coordinate 61,266 of SKCR01038156.1, forward strand.
ACGTCATGAACAGTGCCACGTCATCGGATAAGATCTGAGTCAACGAACCAGCAAGTGACACGTGTCACTGTAGCGCGCGTCGCGACGCGGACCGAGCGGCGCGACGCGCAGACCCTATCGACGCCTATAAATAGAGCACCAGATTTCAGAAATTGTTGTACCTTCCTCTCTCTTCAATTCCTTCTAAAGAGAGAGTTTCTCTCTCTAAAACTCTTTAGTTTTTAGTTTTTTTTAGTTTTGTAAATAATTTTAATTACGTTTTGTAATAGTAGTAATTTAATTTTTACTTTTTACTTTCTTTTACAGTTTTTACTATTTACTATTTACTTTTTACAGTTTTTACTATTCACCATGATGAGGTAATTTCCTTATGTTCGGGTGAAAGGTAATTTCTTTTACTATTACTATTTAGATTAATCTCCCTTAAAAATAATATATTTACTATTTAAATTTGACTTAATCAGGATACCGCCAGATTGGTCGGTTGGTAATAAAACTTATATTCCGCCTTTATGGCTGGTTATTTTGATTCCGCCTTTATGGCTGGTTATTTTGATTCCGCCTTTATGGCTGGTTATTTTGGTTCCGCCTTTATGGCTGGTTATTTTGGTTCCGCCTTTATGGCTGGTTGGTATTAATCACAAGTTTATATATTATTTTACTGGGAGATATCTAAATAAGTAATAGTAGAATTAATTCTTTTTACCTTAACATTTTATTTTATTTTATTTTACTTTTCAGTATTTTTACTTTATGTCTTTACTAGCCCTAGTTATGTGTTAGTTATTTAGGGGTTGTGATAACTTTTACTATCACTGGTTTATAAGGGTTAGATTATAGTTTGGGTAATTTAAAGATTTATTTATTGAGTCTTAACCTTAAAGCCTTTTTATTACTGGCCATTAATAAAATTGATTAGGTAAACTTAAAATGAACTAGACATATGGATTTTAAGTTTAAGACCTTAGACTCAATAGCCCACGATCTTCCTTGAGGATAGATAACCCTTTAATATATTTCCTTACAGGATAGGAATATACATGTAGGGCGGGGGTAGCCATAATTGGAACTTGAACTTAATGAATCCAGGTAATGTGGTTGACATAGGAATATGGTTCAATTGGGTTATACTGGGTATTTGTAGTTGACCATCGGAAGAGGCTTTTACATAATTTAGTGTTCCAGGTTAATAAATCAATATATTACCAACTTTAAGATAACCATTTAATCTTTTAAATGATAATAAAAGAAATCACAACCTTAGATCTTTGTGTCTTTTATTTTCCTTAGTATTTTCTTCTATCTTTTTATTTATTTAGCAAATCTACAATCAACCAAATCAATCAAGCAATCAATTCTATTCTCCCTTTAATTAGATATTTGTAAATAAATAGATTCAATAATTAATAACAACAGTAGGAATTAAGTCCTCGTGGGATCGATATTTTTATACTACTTGAACGATACGTGCGCTTGCGTTATACGTGTGTGTTTACGCCGGTCAAGTTTTTGGCGCCGTTGCCGGGGACTTATATTTCTTGAGTTATTAATTTTGAAGCTATCTAATTTACTTATATCTAATTTTCTTTATTTTTATCTGTAATTTTTATTTCTTTCTTTTGATTTCAGGTGACTTAAAAATGGAACATTACTGGGAGATTGAAAGATTACGTGCTTTACAAGAAGATACACCCCACATCTGGGAGCAACAGTCCAGTTTTCTGAGGCCTGTTGTCGAGCCCAATGATTATCACTGGATGCCAGAACCAAGCAATACTACATTTTCTCAACAGAACTCAATGTGGAGATGTGACATATGTAATGGTAACCACCCAAGCGATTATTACGAATACAACTACCATCCAGGGTGGCAGAACTATCAAGATCCTTCATGGTATGACGAGCCATCACATTTCACAAAACCACATTTTCCATCTTATCCACCATCTATCTTTGATCTTCATCAACAACCAGAACCATCAGAGGAAGATCAATTTCTTCACATGTTCAAAGAACAAGCAGCTCGATTTGATGCAAAAGTTCAGAGTAACACAGAATCCATACAGAGAATGATAGATCAGATCAGACAATTCACAGAAAACCAGAACTATATACTTCAAGAACCAGATTCAGATGACACTGATGAAGCCTTCAAGTACCAATCATTTCAAAATGACACTTCAACAGAGGAGGAGGCTGAGCAGTATCAACAACCAGAGGTATCAGTTCAGGAACCCGAACCGGCAAAGTCTCGATTTGATTTTTATTATTCCGACTCTGACGAGGAGGAAGCTGATCCATTTATACCAAATGCACCAACAAATGAGGATGGAATTCTGTGTCCTCAAAACGAAGATCTTGGAGATTCCATTGCACAAATATTTGATGAAGATCTACCTGAGACAATCATTTCACCCAAATCAGAGGATGAAGACCTAAAATCTAACATTTCTTTTCATCCTCAGGATGACAATTTTGAAACATGTATTTCACAGATGACAGATGAAGAGCTGAATATGGAAATTTTCAAATACATCTGTGAAGAAAAGGTGGAACAAGAAGCAGAGCAAATGAAGGAGCAAATGTCTGACCTTAATAAAGATCTAGAGCATTCAGGAAAAACATCGCTGTTTTGGGGAGTACAAATCAAAGATATCAACCAGAAGCTTGACAGAATGGAACTTCCATTCCAAGTCAACCATCATACGAGACCTCCTGATTTTCTTTCTTTCTTTGCAGGAACCACTGGAACAACAAGGAGTAAAAAGGTGGTACGAGCACTGAATGAGACAAAATTCTTTTTGCCACTTTACCGTTGGAAGAGACCATTCAAAAGCAACGCTCACGGGATTGTCTTTAATCGGACATCCAAAACGACATTGAAACCTCCTTAACATATGGAATTCATTCACGTCTGGCTGAAGACGAAAAATTCAGCGCTAGCAGGGAGGCAACCCATGCAATTTGTTGTGATTTGTTTTCATATTTTTTGTGAACTTTTTAATTTTGTGTGTTATTTTTGTAGGGAAAGGCATAAACGAAGCATTTTACGACAGAAGGAATTGTGTTTGGCAAGCAAATATAAGAAACAATTCATTAGCGATGGCTGAATAAAGAATGAAATCTTGAGACTCATTCTAATGAATTTATACTAAGCGAGTGGCGTATTGCGTACACAATTCCGTTGCCTTAATTATTGCTTTGATTTGCTTTTCTGTTGTAATTATATTTATTTTCGTAGACAAGATCCAGACTTTTTGACCTTTCACGATTTCTTTTGTTGTTTAGCTAACAAACGTCCTCTGGAAGATACTTCTGCTATTATTACTCACCCTTTTCAGGTATTATAAATTCAACTCATCATTGCACCTTTGAAGTCATCCAGAGTCAAGAAAGAAAAACATAAAAATGGAAGCCACTTCAAGAAGACGAGTTGAAAATATTTGTGTGTTTTGCGGTAGTACTGTTGGTACTAAACCACAATACATAGAAGCAGCACGGGAATTGGGTCGAGTCTTAGCTGCAAGGAATATGCACTTAATATATGGCGGAGGAAATCTCGGACTTATGGGGATCGTTTCAAAGGCCGTACAGGAAGGAGGCAGTCACGTTTTGGGAATCGTCCCAAAACCCTTGGCAGAGGCAAATCTTATTGGCTCATCAAACGGAGAGGAACTGATCGTGTCAGGTATGTCTGAACGACTGGTAGAAATGATTAACCGTGCTGATGCTTTTATTGCTTTGCCAGGTGGTTTAGGTACATTGGAGGAAATTTTTATAGTTCTATCTTGGGCGAACCTGAACATACACCAGAAACCGATTGGACTACTCAATGTTGATGGATTTTATGATTTTCTTTGTGTGTTTCTTGATGATGCTCGAGAAATGGGTTCGTGTCAAAACCTATGAAAGAACTCCTCTTCACTGCCAGACTTGCTCCGGATCTGATAGACCAACTCATAGCCTATGAACCACAAGTTGACCCTATCCTATCAAAGATAAATTGGTCTGAGGACGATCGTGGTAAGAGGCGTCGAATTAATCTGGATCTTAACCTTTAATTTCCTGTAGATTTCAGCTAACCTGGTACAACCTTCTAAACTCTTCTTCTACTGTTTAAGACATTGGGGACAATGTCTCATTTAGGTTTGGGGGAGGGATTTAGTTGATTAGTACCTTGTTTTTAGTTTGTATGTTGTTTTTATTTTTAGTCCAAAATTTTTCGAAAAATACAAAAAAAATTGAAAAATTTTCAAAAATTACAAAAAAATATTTTGCATTTTTTGTTTTTGTTTTGACTAAAAAAGGTGAAATTGGTGAGAGGTAGCTGAGTAAGGAGTTTTCACTCCTGATACGTATCTCAACCCATCTATTTTTGAAACAAGTTAATTTTTGTTTATTTCATTTTAAATTATTTAATTTGTGAATTCTCCATAAATCTGACTAAAATGGATCTTCATATACTCCGTTGGCAGGTATTATCAACATACATGGAAACATACAGTCATGAGCTAAAATTGAAAAGTTTGTAATATTCAGTGCTATAGTTTAATTGGAGGAAGCATCTCTAAATAGTGATGGAGTAAAAAAAAAAAAAAAAAATTCTGATTTACAAAAATAAAGTATCTAAGATCCGGGTTATTAAGTCTGTAAGGGTGTTTTAACACCTAGTGCCCTAAAACCAACTGGTTTGGGAGTCACTGGCCCAAAGCTCGTTACATGGATCGAAGATGCTGCAAAAAAATATATATATGAAGTCTGAGTAATTAAGTTCGTAGGGGTGTCTTAACACCTGGTGCCCTAAAGCCAACTGGTTTGGAAGCCACCAACCCAAAGCTCTCTACATAGACGGAAGGTATTGTATATAAATAAAAAATTGAGAAAAAAAAATCAAAGAAAAAATCATAAAAATCAGAAAATTATTCCATTGCTACCAAAAGGTGTGAAATCTGATAGAACTTTAGGACAAAAATATTACTCTCTTATCAACTGCACTTATGACTGTTGTGGGCAAAAATGAGTTGATTAATATTCTGTTGCCTGTGTATATGGAGAATGGTAAAAATAATCGGAGAATTTACTTATTCGGTAATTTAGAAAGAAACAAAACAACTAGTAACTTGGAGTAGAATTTTCACCTGATTAGTCACTAACATTCTTTATTCTCTTTTCGTTTGTCTTTTTGCTTTTGTGTGCATTAGTTTTAATACCTTTTTACTTTTGTAAAATGTTTGTGGGTATCATTACTGTAAACCCTCACGAGACTACACTCGTCCACTAGGGACACCTAGGGGTTTAAAGGCTTGTTGCATATGCTAAATGCAACCGTGATCCCTACGAAAGTGGCTTAGTTAAATTTTATTTTCATGTTATTTTACTTTCTGTTTTGCTCGAGGACTAGTAAAATGTTAGGTTTGGGGGTGTGATGAGTGGTATTTATACCACTATTTCTCACTCATTTGACCTAATGTTTTGTATTCTTTCTCGAGATTTATGAACGTTTTGATGTGTTTTGTTGTTATTTTGCAGATAAATAAAGTTTGGACAGCACTGGAGGCAATTTGGAGCAAATCCGGACAAAAATGCGTCAACTGGAATATTTATGTCTTCTGCGCGTCGCGACTCTGTAGAATTGCGCGCCGCAACGCCCAGCATGCGCCGATTTTGCTAAAATGCGCCATGGTCAACGGGTCAACAATTTGAAAAGTTTGACTTTGCTAACGTGCGCCGTGACACGTGTCATCATCAGAGAAGACTTGCTAACTTGCGCTGCCACGTGTCTTCATCTCAACGGTGCCGATAATCATCATCTATGCTATCTTGCGCCTTGCCACGTGTCGAAATCTTAACGGACTTGCTAAAATGCGCCCATGCCACGTGTCACGATCAGACGCTGCCGACAATCATGCCTCAGAGTGACGTAAGCAATGACGTCATGAACAGTGCCACGTCATCGGATAAGATCTGAGTCAACGAACCAGCAAGTGACACGTGTCACTGTAGCGCGCGTCGCGACGCGGACCGAGCGGCGCGACGCGCAGACCCTATCGACGCCTATAAATAGAGCACCAGATTTCAGAAATTGTTGTACCTTCCTCTCTCTTCAATTCATTCTAAAGAGAGAGTTTCTCTCTCTAAAACTCTTTAGTTTTTAGTTTTTTTAGTTTTGTACATAATTTTAATTACGTTTTGTAATAGTAGTAATTTAATTTTTACTTTTTACTTTCTTTTACAGTTTTTACTATTACTATTTACTTTTTACAGTTTTTACTATTCACCATGATGAGGTAATTTCCTTATGTTCGGGTGAAAGGTAATTTCTTTTACTATTACTATTTAGATTAATCTCCCTTAAAAATAATATATTTACTATTTAAATTTGACTTAATCAGGATACCGCCAGATTGGTCGGTTGGTAATAAAACTTATATTCCGCCTTTATGGCTGGTTATTTTGATTCCGCCTTTATGGCTGGTTATTTTGATTCCGCCTTTATGGCTGGTTATTTTGGTTCCGCCTTTATGGCTGGTTATTTTGGTTCCGCCTTTATGGCTGGTTGGTATTAATCACAAGTTTATATATTATTTTACTGGGAGATATCTAAATAAGTAATAGTAGAATTAATTCTTTTTACCTTAACATTTTATTTTATTTTACTTTTCAGTATTTTTACTTTATGTCTTTACTAGCCCTAGTTATGTGTTAGTTATTTAGGGGTTGTGATAACTTTTACTATCACTGGTTTATAAGGGTTAGATTTTAGTTTGGGTAATTTAAAGATTTATTTATTGAGTCTTAACCTTAAAGCCTTTTTATTAACTGGCCATTAATAAAATTGATTAGGTAAACTTAAAATGAACTAGACATAGGGATTTTAAGTTTAAGACCTTAGACTCAATAGCCCACGATCTTCCTTGAGGATAGATAACCCTTTAATAGATTTTCTTACAGGATAGGAATATACCTGTAGGGCGGGGGTAGCCATAATTGGAACTTGAACTTAATGAATCCAGGTAATGTGGTTGACATAGGAATATGGTTCAATTGGGTTATACTGGGTATTTGTAGTTGACCATCGGAAGAGGCTTTTACATAATTTAGTGTTCCAGGTTAATAAATCAATATATTACCAACTTTAAGATAACCATTTAATCTTTTAAATGATAATAAAAGAAATCACAACCTTAGATCTTTGTGTCTTTTATTTTCCTTAGTATTTTCTTCTATCTTTTTATTTATTTAGCAAATCTACAATCAACCAAATCAATCAAGCAATCAATTCTATTCTCCCTTAATTAGATATTTGTAAATAAATAGATTCAATAATTAATAACAACAGTAGGAATTAAGTCCTCGTGGGATCGATATTTTTATACTACTTGAACGATACGTGCGCTTGCGTTATACGTGTGTGTTTACGCCGGTCAGAAAGTCGCGGAATACTCACATCGATCGGTTGAGCGACGCGGGAGGCAACAAAAATTTTGTTTCTGCTCTTTACTGCACTCGGCAGTGGGCTGCTGGACTGCATGATTTTCGGCCTCCAATCAACAAGAAACCAAGCTCCAAGCTTTGTCATTTGATTCCCGGCTCATGGGTGGACTTCCCTATCACCTTCGCATGTCTCGGAAGTGTGCTAGCACTCAAGAAATTTGCCACAAATTTCCCACTTTTGCTTCCCATCTTCTCGGTTTCCATGGAAAAAACCAGTGAAGAAAAATGGCAGTGATGCCGTGAGAGAGAGGAGGGAAAAATGAGGGAGAGAGATGGAAAATGTGTGTGTATTATTTTTGGTAATTAATTTCCAAAACATATACCAAAATTATTACTTTAAAAGTCAAACAATTAAAGCTTTAATTGCCAACCACAAACATCACCTTTTCACATCACTCATGTCAATCAAGTGACAACATGTCACATCACTCAAAGTGACTAATGATTTGACGCTTGATGTGACGCTAGATGCGACTAGCGATTTGACGCTTGATTTGACTTGCGTGCCGCACTTGAATTCGAAATGTGAATGCGCTCGCAAATAATCTCAGGCTCGGGTTCGCTAATTCCAAATTAACGAATTTTCCGTTGCGTCGAAATTAAATGATTACACCTAGCGAAATCACTATTCACATCGCTAACGAATTAATTCTAAATTAATTCGTTCGCCAGAATTAAAATCTAATTTTAATTCCGCGTCGAAATCCAATTTCGTTTAATATATCAAATATATTAATTTGCCGATTAATTCCAAATTAATCGTTTTCTCTCTTTAAATGATATTTTATCCCAGATAAAATATCTACGCTATTAATCCCATATTAATTTTCTCTCTCATCATTAATTAATCCCAGATTAATAAAAGTGCGAGTCATACGTCATCGGTGAATCTTTGGGAAGCGACCCATGAGATCCCCGGATATGTTGGCAGTAAATTCGATCGTCGGACTATCCGAACACGTAAGTACCTCGTACAACGTTTATACCGAATTACAAGACAATGTTGGCTTCTAGCAAAGCGCCATGCCTACCCAATTCTCCAGAAATATCCTTACAGGAATAAACGATCTATATCAGACGTAGTATACGTAGTATTGCGTATTTCTGTCCAGTATCAGATGATCACATGCAAGGCCTGGGGCTGGTACAGTGTCTGCCCCGTACGAAGCATATATCGAATTACTAGCAACTAGTCTCTTTAATATCGGATAATCATTACCAAGTCATATTATCCTGACGGTTGCAACCTTTTTAGAGAATCAGTTCTGTTTCCCTGCGCGATCATCAACTCAATATGACTGGAGTGACACTTCCGTCTTGACATCACACCCAACACACTACGATTCTCAATATACCCAGCATTGGCGTACACAGAACCTGTTAAAGCCTTGGACGACCGCAACCAAAGTATATTGATTGTCGCAAGTATTAGCGGTGCAAGTCTCAGGTTAAGACCAAATACACCTACCCTGATTTCGGACTTCCATAGACACATAGTCATACTACCAATGGAATTCCGAGGGGTCTATCCAGAGCGAAGCTGTTTCCTGTACCATCGGTGAAACACAACCTCCTATTACACTTGCATGAGTATCCTATACCCAAATATATGAGAACTATGTCGTTGTGCCCTCACAACGCGCACAAGTGTAATACTAGTCTTTTACGCATTCATCGATGTCCAATCTCGATAATGCTCTGACTAGGGATATTTAATGATTTATCCTTCGTGGATTGATACTGTCTCATATCATTCTCAATCCAGGAACAAATCACAGAGACCTCCTATCATTTATATATCTAGGTGATCTAATCACAAATGATAAGAGTGCAATCTCCTTTGTCACATAGTTAATTTGTACAACAACACCATGATCTGTATAAATAGTGACGCTATGGATCATAATTGTCCAACAATCTCCCACTTGGCCTATAGCCAGTCACTCGAGTGTCTTACACCCGAACTATGTACGGTTGGCTCAAATTGCTGAGAAAAGACTTTCGTCAGCGGATTTGCATGATTATCGTCTGACGCGATTTATTCGATCATCATATCGCTACGATGTATGATCCGAATGAATCAGATGAATATAAAAGTATATATCTGGGTCGATGATGAGACCATTAATTCTTTAGCCTGTGCTAACGCCTAGCTTAGCTGCTAACAGAATTATATCTAATCTAATTAGATATGTTATCGACCCAAATGGTTCCATTGCCGCCTCAGCTGCAGCAATAACCCGCATTTGTTATTTATTTGGTAACGGTATCTTGCTTGGAAGATTTCCAGCTCACTGTTCCGTTATTCAAACTGTATAGTATCGTTTGCGACTTGTAGTCGCTTTTATCGGTTTAGGAAACTTGCAGTAGTGATCCCAGTCACTTCAAGTTTTCCATCTCCACAGATTAAGACAACATCCTTAGTTCTCTAAGAAACTAACGGATGTTCTTAACATCAATCCAGTGACTATCACTTGGATTGGCCTGATTGTGAATCCATATGCTCAAAGCGTATGAGACACTAGGTCACGTACATTTTTCAATGTACGAATTTTGGGAGAGTTTTATTGAAAGCCAAGCTTTCGCTGATTTTATTATGGGAATATCATTTCCAAGAAATGACATATTATCATTATTTTATAGCACAGCCACTGTCAGTGCGCTCCCACTAACCCTCTTATATACACAAGAATCTTTTTCGTTTTGAATTAAATCATAAACTATTATGATTACATTAAAATGATAATTCCAAGAACCTATGCTTGCTTCAATCCAAACATGGATCGAATAACCTGCAAACCTTGTTTGCTTGTTATGGTACGACAAAACCGACAGGATGTTTTAAACATCCTCCAATAGGTTTCCTTTTCAGGAAAACGATTTTCCCGTAAAGCTGACATATTTCATAAATGAAACATGCAGCATTAGCAAGCATATTCAAATGGATTTACCGTGGCAACAGTTAAAAGGTTGAATCGTAATCAACACAATGTTGATAACGATACCTTTCGGCTAAAAGCCTAGCTTTATACGTTGGTACGTTGCCATCCATGTACGTCTTCGTTGAAGACTTATAGTACCAATAGGCACAATGCCTTGCGGTACATCAACCAGTATCCAAACTTGTTGATATACATGGAATCCATTTCGGACTCATGACACTTTGTCATGATTAGGGAGTCGATACCTTGTATCACTTCCTCATACGTATTCAGTTGGTATTCCTCAATAAGATAGACATCTTTATGAGGTGAGATCAGAAACCCATACCCCATGTTGTTTTTCTGAATTTCTCCGACTTACGCGGTTCTTGTGTATTCGAAGATTATGGTATAGTTTCATCTTTGATGAACTATTTATGTTCCATTAAGATTCGGTGCCAGGAACAGTATTACTCCGATTTTCATCGAGTTTTACTATCCTCCCACTTACCACTGCATATCGGTATTCCACTTAGGAAAACCACATGGCGAGCAACAATCTAATTGTTCTCTTGTGAGTTGTAGAAGTACTATACTTATGGTATCCCTAGGATAACCTACAATTGGCACTTATCCAATTTGGGTTCTAGTTTGGTATCATCCAAACGTATGCCTAGCATCCCAAATCATCAGGAGTGAGAAACCCGGTTTCTTTCCTGTTCATATCTAATATGAAGTCTGTCAAACAGATTATTATGGAACCTTATTCAAAATAAGTTCTACACTGTTTAAATCTTATTCGTTGAAGGAAATTGTAGCTCAGAGCGACTCATGATTAACCTTATCATGTCCAACAAATTTCGGTTACTCAGTTCGGACACACCGTCACTTTGACGTGTTCCGGGAGGAGTCCTCTTTGAAAGAATACTATACTCTTTCAAGTATATTTGAAACTCATTGCTTAAGTATTTTCCATTACGGTCTTACCGTGGCGGTTTAATACTATGGCCGATCTGTTTGTCTATTTCGTGTCGAAACTTTAAAAGTTTTCGATTTGTGTTCTAAAAGAAACACATAACCACAACGCGATGCCACATCCGTAAAGGTCACAAAATATTTATATCCACCTCTAGCCTAGCTAGACATGGGCCCACTTGCTTCACTATGAACTAGGGCTAACAGATCAGTGGCATTTACACTTTTACCAAGTAAATAGCGTTATAGGCACATTGCCCAATAAACTAGATTCGTAGACTTTATTTGATTGGAATCAAATGTGTTCTAATACCCACTCTCCGAAAGAGTGGATATACGAGTCTTGTTTAATTGTGTCCCAGACTACAATGCCACAATTAGTTTCTTCTGATCAAATCAGTTTGAGCTATTTGTTTGTCATGTTTGAGATTTTATTTATATTCAAAATATAAATTCTGTTATTCACATCAAATGTGTTTATCTCAATATCATCTTTATATAATGAAACACTTTAGTGTTCTAGAATATAAAGGTTCACCCGCAGCGGGTTAAACACTGATATAGAGATAATATTTCTAGTCAAACTAGTTACATTATAACAGTTTCCTATTTTAGGTACACACCCGAAGGTAGTTCCTAAACTTAGGTATCTACGGTTAAAAAAACGACTTTCGTCCCGTTTATAATTCGCAGATAAATCTCTATTGAAGTCAGTATCCTATTCAAAACAGATTCTGAACATCAATATATATTTATGTATCACACTAAGTATTCAAAATCCAATTTGAATACTAGTAGTGAACATATTTATGACAAACATATTTGAAGTTAGAGCTTTGCCCGTTCTTCAATTCCTTCATGTCTGCTTTGTCCAAACGGTAGTCACAGTTCAGCGATCCCGTTTGCCACAATTTAGGCAGACATTTTGGGATATGTCTTTTATCTTCCTAGAAGATTATAATGATTTTGCCTTTACCCTTTTCCACACTCCAGAAGCCTTTGGCCAAGCCTTGGCCTTCTAGAATATCGAAGTAAGGTGCGCCTTGCACTACTTGCCTTTTTCCCAATTTTGAAAATTAAACCATTTAAATACATTTTCCCCAGGATTATGTTTTAAATGTCAATCTTTCAATTTTATCTTGATTCTAATAGTCCAACTATTTAATCAACGATTTAGGTACTATTTATTATAATGATTACAATAGTCCAACTATTTAATCAACTATAATTTAATAGATTAAAATCAATTATATTGATTACTATAATCCAATTATAAAATCAACTATAAATGAATAGTTTGAATATACTCTAACTATTTATTAAAAAATAACATTTAAATATTAGTCTAACTAACATTTAATCTAATTGACGAAATGATATTTGTTTGAGCGTGTATGGCAAGTAATTAAACGAATATTACAAATTCAATTCTTGCCTCCCACTATTTTTCGGCGAGCCTCTAACCCTCTGTCAAGTACTCGGGAAACCGTGTTTCCTAGTGGGCTAGGATCCCGTTAAATATCACACAATCTTGACTTTGGCCAACAAATTGTATGATAATTAACTAGGTAGATCTCTAAGATCGATTGGATCCAATCCAATATCTTATATATGCTTATACATCCAATGTATTACCTAACCTTTTTCCACTGAATCAACTAAGCCTTGGCTTTGGCACAACAAACTTAGTGATCTCAGTTAAGCGCGACCTATTGACCATGGAAAGCTTCGTAATCAATGTCGATGGACAAGAAGTGGTCTTGAATTTGGCCAACAAACCACAACTTGGACAAGACACTGACATGGAACAAAGCTCTCGTGATTCAAACACATCCTCGACGGACAAAGGCCTTGACTTTGGCCAACAAGCCAATGCCAGTCTTGGATCTTGAGTGAGAATCACTCAATGGAAGGAAAGACGCTTAATATTTTGCGAGGGTTTTTCGAGTGCAAATTGGCAACCAATTTATTATCTTTGTTAAGGTCTCATTATCATACACCCTTAAACATGCATTCTAAACACATAATAAAGCGATATGATAAAATAATAATGATATGCGGATGGATACTTTACACATTGATCCTAGATCAAATCTCTCCCTTTCTATCTCCCGCTAGCACATGTATTACTTCTACCTGTTACACTACACTTATAAAGAAACCTCATTTACATTGAGGGGAATATGTGAGAAGAGAATACAAAGAATAAGGAGGTGATAAGGCTGGACACGCATGTCCAATTAATAAATCAAATTTATTACAACAATTTCTAAAATTGCCCCACCCATCTAATATCCATCCGATATACATTATTCATGCATCGCAACCATGTATTCACACAAGCATGTTATCAATCAATCTAATCAAATAAATTAATCTGATAATTAGTGATAATCCAATGTTCAAACAACGATTTGATTTTGTTCGAGTCAAACTCGTTTTGCGAATAAGTACTCAAAGTATGAATTCTTGAATTAAATTAAACTACATAATTAAATCCAATTCAATATGCATTTAATTCTAATTCGCTTATTTAATTCCAAATTAAACATTACACTTTAATAATAAACCTTTTACGACTTAAATTCCAAATTTAATTGTTACGGGTCTCAAAGCCCGATTAACGTCCAACGTTATTTTAATTAAAGTCCAATAGGCTTTTAATTAATTTCTTAAGGCGTGGACTTTTGGTCAATTCGGGTCAAACCGAATAACCAAAATCCAATCTGGGAGTTACCCCATAAGCCTAGAAATCAATCTTGGCCCATTAGGCCCAATTAAACTTTAAAGGTCCATTAAGTCGCATTTGGGCTTTATGGATGCGGTTTTGGGCCCAATTGGATCCAATCCAATTTGTCTTAACCCAACTTAGTACAACTAAGCCCAATAAGCCCAATAACAACATTTCAAGCCCAATTTCCAAAATTAGCCCAATTCAATTAAATTGCCAAATTCCAAATTCCCAATTTAATTACCTAAAGTACATTACATAATTAATTATCCAATTAACATTTCTAAAATATCAATTAGCACTAATTAATCATGCCATTCATCATTAAATCATGTCCAACACAATTTAACAAAAATCAAACCCATTTTCATGCTATATCATTCTCGGCAATTTGGGGATTTTACGTCCGATTGGAATTCAATCCAATTAATTCTACAATCAACATTAAATCATATTCCCGAATGATTTCCAACACATCTAATGATCAAAAATCAAAAGTCCCAAGACATTATAGGGCTCAACCTATTCGGCCAACACATCAATTTGGGGAAAAATGATCCAATCACAATTTCTTGAAATTGATCCAATCAATCTTCAATTCAACATCAATTAAGCATATTCAATCAAACAATTTAATTAATTCATGCTCAAAATCAATTTACCCAAATTTTAACCCTAAAATCAATTTCATGCTTTTCCTTGCTCATGATACCATTGTTGGAGATTCTAAGCATCCCAAGATCAATAAAAAAGCATGAAACATAAGTGAATACAATCGAGAAAGTCGCGGAATACTCACATCGATCGGTTGAGCGACTCGGGAGGCAACAAAAATTTTGTTTATGCTCTTTACTGCACTCGGCAGTGGGCTGCTGGACTGCATGATTTTCGGTCTCCAATCAACAAGAAACCAAGCTCCAAGCTTTGTCATTTGATTCCCGGCTCATGGGTGGACTTCCCTATCACCTTCGCATGTCTCGGAAGTGTGCTAGCACTCAAGAAATTTGCCACAAATTTCTCACTTTTGCTTCCCATCTTCTCGGTTTCCATGGCAGAAACCAGTGAAGAAAAATGGCAGTGATGCCGTGAGAGATAGGAGGGAAAAATGAGCGAGAGAGATGGAAAATGTGTGTGTATTATTTTTGGTAATTAATTTCCAAAACATATACCAAAATTATTACTTTAAAAGTCAAACAATTAAAGCTTTAATTGCCAACCACACACATCACATTTTCACATCACTCATGTCAATCAAGTGACAACATGTCACATCACTCAAAGTGACTAATGATTTGACGCTTGATGTGACGCTAGATGCGACTAGCGATTTGACACTTGATTTGACTTGCGTGCCGCACTCGAATTCGAAATACGAATGCGCTCGCAAATAATCTCAGGCTCGGGTTCGCTAATTCCAAATTAACGAATTTTCCGTTGCGTCGTAATTAAATGATTACGCCTAGCGAAATCACTATTCACATCGCTAACGAATTAATTCTAAATTAATTTATTCGCCCGAATTAAAATCTAATTTTAATTCCGCGTCGAAATCCAATTTCGTTTAATATATCGAATATATTAATGTGCCGATTAATTCCAAATTAATCGTTTTCTCTCTTTAAATGATATTTTATCCCAGATAAAATATCTCCGTTGTTAATCCCAGATTAATTTTCTCTCTCATCATTAATTAATCCCAGATTAATAAAAGTGCGAGTCATACGTCATCGGTGAATCTTTGGGAAGCGACCCATGAGATCCCCAGATATGTTGGCAGTAAATTCGATCGTCGTACTATCCGAACACGTAAGTACCTCGTACTACGTATATACCGAATTATAAGACAAGGTTGGCTTCTAGCAAAGCGCCATGCCTACCCAATTCTCTAGAAATATCCTTACAGGAATAAAGGATCTATATCAGGCGTAGTATACGTAGTATTGCGTATTTTTGTCCAGTATTGGATGATCACATGCAAGGCCTGGGGCTGGTATAGTGTCTGCCCCGTACGAAGCATATATCGGATTACTAGCAACTAGTCTCTTTAATATCGGATAATCATGACCAAGTCATATTATCCCGACAGTTGCAACCTTTTTAGAGAACCAGTTCTGTATCCCTGCGTGATCATCAACTCCATATGACTGGAGTGACACTTCCGTCTTGACATCACACCCAACACACTACGATTCTCAATATACCCAGCATTGGCGTACACAGAACCTGTTAAAGCCCTGGACGACCGCAACAAAAGTATATTGATTGTCGCAAGTATTAGCGGTGGATGTCTCAGGTTAAGACCAAATACACCTACCCTGATTTCGGACTTCCATAGACACATAGTCATACTACCAATGGAATTCCGAGGGGTCTATCCAGAGCGAAACTGTTTCCCGTACCATCGGTGAAACACAACCTCCTATTACACTTGCATGAGTATCATATACCCAAATATATGAGAACTATGTCGTTGTGTCCTCACAACGCGCACAAGTGTAATACTAGTCTTTTACGCATTCATCGATGTCCAATCTCGATAATGCTCTGACTAGGGATATTTAATGATTTATCCTTCATGGATTGATACTGTCTCATATCATTCTCAATCCATGAACAAATCACAGGGACCTTCTATCATTTATATATCTAGGTGATCTAATAAAAAATGATAAGAGTGCAATCTCCTTTGTCACATAGTTAATTTGTACAACAACACCATGATCTGTACAAATAGTGACGCTATGGGTCATAATTGTCCTACAATACGATATGTACTGGTCTCAGCGGATTTTACTAACCGACCCGTGTTAGTAAATCTTGACCAGGAACTTTATTTAAGGATATACAACTTATAGTGACGCTTCCCAATTTCAATTACAAACTACGTTGTAACTACGCACTACGTTGTAAATCCTATAGTCCTTGTCTAATATATACGTATCACTAAATCACATTTAGTTTCAATCTGATCATAATTAGATATCTAATCGTAATTAGATCGAATATGTATATAAAAGACAAGAGGTGCTACCATTAAATAAGTAATATTATGGAAAAAATGCATTGTTCATATTCATGAATCGGACATAAATACGATCCGGATTAGCACTCCGAGTACTAACCCTAACAGGTTCGGTAGAAATGTATTCACTTCCCTCATATTTTCTTCAAAAATGGCCAAGCCAATATTAAGCTTCTCAGCCGCTTTAGTTATTGGCATGTAAAAACTTTGAGAAATAGCTTCCTTTGATGAAAGTCTGAACTGTTATGATTTTCTTCTAGCATGTATCTTCTAATGATCACCTTCCCCAGGTGTATGTGACTGTGCCTCTGCTGGTTCATCCAAGTCCCATTCTCAGTGTTACAAAACCAAAATCAGCATCATCGAGTCGGTGTCCAAATGTGGCCGAATCTGGGCATTGGGCATGGATCCTCATCCTCGCAAGGACCTTGGGCCCCCATCTTGGTAAGAAAAATCCCCTTAACACCCTTCTCTAAACTTCGAATCTTCTCGGATCCGAAAATCACCATCAACATATTATTTATGTTAAAAGCTAATATATGTTTGGTATAATATTTTTAAGCATTTTTTTTAGCGTATGCCTTATACTTGTTTTTAATGAATAACTGCATTAGCTAATACCAATATATAATCAAAGATTACAAAGCCACCTAATGACAGGACCCGCCCCGACCCTTCTGTGGAATCCGAGACAGATCCTGCGATAATCCATGATATTTCTTATCTCATAAGATCCATAAATCAATAAAATCGGCATCAGACCTCTAATATAAACATGAAAGAGGCTTCGTGCCTCATCCAAAAACATGAACTTGATCTATTTGCTTTATTTTTCTAGTTATATGAACATACGTCTGAAATATATATAAATAACAGATGCTCATAATTCAAATCATGCAGTAATGCATGTCATGGCCCCAACTTGAACTGACCGTAGCTTGAGCTGTACGAAATCCTGCGACGACCCGAGAGAAATAGGATAATATAAGAGATTAATAAGCTTGCGGCTCAGTGAGTGGCAATAAATAATAATGATAATAGTATAAATAAATTTTTATACATAATCTATTGGTGTAGATGTGTTGATTGCTTCTTGTTGAAGTCACATACTAAGAGACATGTCCTTTAATGAGACATCCTATAAATACACTCATGAATCAGAAGATTTCCTATAATCCATCATAATTTTCTAATTATTAATGTAGACACTTAAGAGAGTTTTCTTGAAAAAAAACTACATTAAAATATGTAGTTTTCGCCTTGAGCCTTTCCTAGTGAATAACTATAGGATTTACTTGGCAAACCAGTGACCCATAGTCTTGAATTGTTCTGGTGTAAACCAAGACAATAGCCATCACACAGCTTCACTTCAACCATTTCCCATTTTACGGTTGTGTTCAATTCGGCCATGAACATTAGTCATGGCTTCATAAAGTACTTTAGGGAATCCAGCCTTTAAAATTCTCATGGAAGCAGTCTCACTTCTTACTTGAAATATGTGATCTACTATGAAAGGTAATAAGCCATTACCCCTATTAGGACTATTCTCATAATATAGTGATCATTAAAAGCCTTAGTTTATCATAACCTTGACAGGCAGCACTATGCGTCATTACATGAATGGGAAAGAGAATAGAACTCTACAGTGCTTGTTTTGAATTGCACAAAGTTTCAGTTGTCCCTTTTGAACCTAGATCTTGGGATCTCTAGTAAACTAAGTTGGGTTTCCATAATAACAATTCTTAATTTATAGGCTTCAAGCTCATTCCCTTCTATGATTTCTCAGCTGACTCTCAAGGTAAACCTTTAGTAAGTGGATCTATTAGGTTTTCATTCGACTTGACATATTCTATTGAAATTATGCCACTTAAGAGAAGTTGCCTTATGGAATTATGTCTTCGACGTATATGTCGAGACTTACCATTATACATTGTATTTTGGGCTCTCCCGATAGTCGATTGACTATCACAATGTATGCTTATAGCTGACACTAGTTTTGGCCAATTTGGAATATCCTCTAAGAAATTTCAAAGTCATTCCACTTCCTATGTTGCTTTGTCTAATGCTATGAACTTAGACTCCGTAGTAGACCGGGCAATATACATTTGCCTCGAGGATTTCCATGATATGGCTGCACCACCAAGTGTGAAAATAAATCCACTCTTCGATTTGGAATCCACTGTATCAGATATCCAGTTAGCATCATTGTATCCCTCTAGGATAAGTAGATATCTCGTATAATACAGACCATATTTTGTAGTTTCACTCAGATACATCAAAACTCTTACTATGGCTTTCAGTGGTTATGTCATGGATTACTTGTATATATGCTTAGCCTATTTACAGCTTGAGCGATATCAGGTCGTGTGTAATTTGTAAGATATATCATACTTCTGATTACTTTCGAATACTCCAATTGTGATACGCTTGAGCCAGTAGTCTTTGATAAATGAAAAGTTAGGTCTATATGATGTCTAGCTACGTTTAGATCTCATTTGTTATATTTCTCAAGTATCTTCTCAACATAATGAGCCTGAGATAATAAGTATCCCTCTGATGTTATGGAAATCCTAATTTCTATGGTAACATCAGCTACTCCTAGATCTTTCATGTCAAATTTGATGGTCAATACTTTCTTAGTAGATTGAATCATCTCATGATTGCTACCAATGATCATCATATCGTCTATGTAGAGATACACAATGACAACTTTTTTGAGTTGATTTAGTGTATACACATTTATCAAACTCATTGATTTTGAATCCACTTGATAATATTTCTTTGTCAAATTTCTCATTCCATTGTTTAGGTGTTTTTTTTTAATCCGTATAAGGATTTTACAAGTCTACACACCTTGTGTTCTTGTCCAGGAATATTAAAACCTTCTGGTTGTTCCATGTAAATCTCCTCATTCAACTCACCATTTAAGAATATTTTCTTTACATCCATTTAATATATTTCAAGACCAAATATAGCTACTATAGCTATGAGCATTCTTATTAAAGTGATACGGGTCACTGGTAAATATGTATCAAAGTAATCAAGACCTTTTTTTTTGTCTATAATCTTTTATGACAAGTCTTGTCTTGTACTTATCTATTGATCCATCTGGCTTCATCTTCTATTTGAAAGTCCATTTGTAGCCCAGCGGCTTACAACCTGGAGGAAGATCAACTAACTCTCAAGTATGGTTTTGAAGGATAAAATTAATCTCACTATTGATAGTCTATTTCCACAAAGGTGCCTCCGAATAAGATATTGTTTCTTTATAACTTTGAGGCTCATTTTCTAACAAGTATGCCAGAAAATTAGGTCTAAATGACTTAGATGTTCTTGCTCTTTTGCTACGTCTAGGTTTATTTTCCTCAACATTTTCATGTTGATCTGATTCTTGGTTAACTTGATCACTGTTTGTCGCAGGGTCAATGGTTCTTTTGAGAGACTCTGTTATTTATTTTTCTTTATAAGAAAATATCTCTTCAAAGAATGTCGCATTCCTTGACTCAATTCTCATTTTTGGATTGATGTCAGAAATTTCATACTTATGTACCAAGAATCGATACGCACTACTGTTGTGAGCATATCCAATGAATATACAGTCAAACATTTTTGCTCATATTCTCACCTTCTTAGGTTTATGAATTATCACTTTGGCGAGACACCCCCACACTTTCAGATATTTTAAGGAAGATGCATGACCTTTCCATAATTCATATGGTGACTTGTCCAATCTTTTATGGGGTAACTTGTTCAGAGCTTAGTTGGTGGAAAGCAAAGCTTCCCCCCCCCACAAGTTCTGGGGTAAACTAGAGCTTGTCAACATGACATTCATCACTTCCTTCAATGTTCGGTCCGTAATCCTGTTTTGTTGAGGTGAATAAGAAGCAGTAGTTTCATGAATAATTCAATGACTGGAATAATATTCACCGAATGGTGACACATTTCCTACCAAATTGATTTTCAACTTCGTTCTTATAGTGAATAAAGCTCTCAATAGTTTCACATTTGCTTCTCAGCAAATACACATAGCAAAATCTTGTGCTATCATTGACAAAAGAAACAAAGTACTTTTTACCGTATCTTGTTTGCACAATATTCATATCACACACATCGGTGTGTATAAGTTCCAAGGACTCAGAACTTCATTCTATAGAATGAAATGATGTTCCATTCATTTTCGCTTCAACACATACTTCGCATTTATATTAGTTATCAATTGTAAATTTAGGTATAAGGTCCATGTTAATTAATTTACATGGTGTATGATAATTAACATGCCCCAACATACCATGTCATATATTTTGTGACTCAATAATATAAGCAGAAGATATAGCTTTATTATTATTAGCACTGTGTCGATTGATAGTCATTATATTGAACTTAAAAATGCCCTAAGTGAGATATCATTTTCCTGTATAGACATATTTTTTAGTCAGTATAAACTTGTCAGAAACAAATACAAGCTTAAAGACATTATTGCTAAGGAGTGAACCCGAAACCAAGTTCTTCTGAATATCAGGAACATGTATAATATTCCTCAATGTAAGCTCTTTCCCGGATGTCATTTTCAGAAGCACTGTGTCTTGTCCAACCACTCTGGAGGTAGACGAGTTTCCCATTATCAGATGATCGCCACCATCGATCTTCTGATATAAGTAAAATGTTTTGTTATCAGCGCAATATGACAAGTAGTCCCCGTGTCTACCCACCATTCTCTTGGGTTCCCAACCAAGTTGACTTCAGTTACAACTGCTGAAAGGTTTAACTCTGAGATCTCATCAGTTAGTAGCTCAACTTCAGTGACATGAGCCTCATTTTTCTTTTTCTTGCTCTAGTCCTGAAACTTCTTGTTTTTGCAATCATTTTCCATGTGACCGTTTTTCCCACAGATGTAGCACTTTCTCTTAAACTTCTTATTTTTTTGGAAAGAATAAGATCCACTGTTCTTTCTCTTTCTTCTACCCTTTCCACCATCGACAATGTTGGTCTTAGACTCCATAGTCTTATAGCCAGACTTCTCAGACTTCATATTGTTCTATTCGATTCACAACTGAACTCCTAGGCCTTCAAGACTCATCTGTTTCTTCTCGTGTTTCAGATAAAACCTGAAGTCCTTCCATAATGGAGGCAACTTCTCAATAATTGTGGCAACCTGAAACGTCTCGTACAGTTTCATTCCCCCATCCAATATTTCATGAATGATCAACTATAGTTCACCCAACTGAGATATTATTGTCATTGAATCTATCATTTTGTAGTCCAAGACCTACCCACGATAAATTTCTTTTGTCCGTCATCATTTGTTTTGTACTTCTTCTCAAGAGATTTCCAAAGAATATTCATAGAATTCATGTATTGGTACACATTACACAAGGTCTTATCAAGTCATTCCAATATGTAGTTCTTGCACAAGAAGTCGCCTTGCGATTATGCCTCAGCTCGCAGTTGTTTAGCTGTTTTTGTTTCTCTCTCCACAGGATCCAGAGGATATTCCTTGAGATACTTAGCCAACTGCAGTGTTGTCATGTAGAAGAATATTTTTTCTCTACCACTATTTGAAGTTTGCTCCACCAAACTTATCCGGTTTCTCTCCATGAGCAACCGGTACTGTGATATTTCCACTAGCCATATGTAACTGGAATTAACACAAGATAAATCACACAAAGATCAACTTTATAATCATGTTTAAGAGTTACACTAAAAATCTGCTTGTTATTATTTTGGTTTGTAGTACCAAATAATACAAGTCATTAAATTTATAACTGTAATTTCTTATGAAAGGTGAACAAAGGAAAATTCCCAGAGGACGAGGGGGGTTCGATGTAACCACTTAAGTCTCTGCCCACTTAGGCTTTTATTGTCTTGATGATAAAAAATTTTGGATTACTTTCTCAATAGAAAATCTTAGGCATTCAATCTTTAATGTTACACTTTAATTCTCAAGTTCAAGTATAACAATTGTATAAAGTATAAAGTCAATCAAGCTTGAAAGAAATTACTTGTGTATAACTCGGATCAAGTCTTTATGATACACTTTAAATTCTCAACCAAGTATACAACAAATAATAAATAAATAATTTTCAACTTTATCACATTATAAACTAGGTGTATGCTCGTGATAATTGAACACCGTAATATTAACTAAAACCTATATTACCAAGTTTACAAAAAGTTTAGTATATGATTTTACTAAGTTAATATTATACTTCAACTTATGTCTATATTACCAAAATTTTATAATCGAAGTGTGTATTGTATATAATATATAAGTAGGTACTAGATTTATCTAGATATGTGAATTTATGTATATTAATTCAATTCTGAAAAATATCTATATGTGACTTGCGTTAGTGTCACGTTCGTTCAGTCGTTTGAACGAGTCTTTCCAGAGAGTTCACATTCGTCTAGCGTTTGATAACGCATTCGAACGAAATTGTCCAGAAAACTTGCGTTCGTGAAGCGTTTGATAATGCATTCGAACGTAAATGTCCAGAGAAGTTGCGTTTGAGTGGCATTTGTCACCACGTTCGAAAATAAAAATACAGAATATAAGGTTTTTCCTTATGCGTTCGTCGAGCGTTCGAACGACTTTACGTAATTTTCATGCACATGACATATTTTCTAGGAAAATGAACATCAAAATAAGCAAAAGCTGAGTTAATAACACATACAAAATAATAATTTCTTAAGATTGTTGGTGTAGATGTGTTTTTAATCGCTTTTTACATACATTATTTAATCAAAAATCATATACAATAATCATGCAACTCATGAAATTACAAACTAGAAAAATAAGAAAAATCTGGAAATGTATTGTAGAAGATGATAAACTTATTCAAGTCGAGATGCCTCTGTCCTTAAGAACTTATTAGCCCCGCCTCGGTATTCTATGGTTTACTTGTGGCTAACGTTCTCCTAGGATAACTTGATTGCTTCTTGTTGAAGGGACATTCATTTATTCAAGAACTTGAACTTGAATATGGTGGAAACTCTCTCTCTATAAATTTTACAAATAATTATTTTCTTTTTCAAGTGAATCCAAATGAATAACCTAGGGTATCTATTAATAGAGATGACAGGATGCCATTGAAGAGATACTTTTAGGCTTAAGGATGCAATCTTTTAAAATGTTATATCTCTTCAGTGCACCCTTACAACTTAAATGGTTATAATATTTCACTATAAGGGGTATATCTCTTCAATTTGTATCTTTCCTAAAAGTCATATACTTAATAAGACATTTTTATAAATACACTCATGAATTAGAAAATTTCCTACATAATCATATAAAAGTAATAATGCAATAGCCATAACAGGATCACCCATATAATCATACAAAGAACAACACCAAACTAGTACTCTAGAGAAAATCGTGGTCATATTCATTGGGATCCTCATAGTTGTTAGGGTTGGTGGTCGGAGTGCCAATCCGTATCGTATTTATGTCCGATTCATGAATACGAACAATGTCTTTTTCCATAATATTACTTATTTAATGGTAGCACCTCTTGTCTTTTATACACATATTCGATCTAATTGCGATTAGACATCTAAATATGATTAGATTGATACTAAATCTGATTTAGTGATACATGTATATTAGACAAAGACCCTAAGATTTACAATGTAGTGCGCAGTTGCAACGTAGTTTGTAATTGACATTGTGAAGCGTCATTATAAGTTGTATATCCTTAAATAAAGTTCCTGGTCAAGATTTACTAACACGTGTCGGTTAGTAAAATCCGCTGAGACCAGTACATGTCATATATCGTGACTTGGTCCGATGGTTTATCCCAATGAACCATGAGTCTCGGGAGACTCGTATAGATATGTAGGTGTTTATTTGATAAACATTGAACGACTCACTGAAGATTTCCTAATAGATGGTACACCAACGTCAATAGGAATCTTCTCGAGTTGAGCGAGCATAGTGGTCTTTTGACTTGAGATACCACTGTGGATATATGAGTTATCCTCCACACTTTGATGGCAGTCACGTCACCGATTTATTTAGATCATACCTCCGCCTGTTCGTTGGGTGTGGACTGATGCTCATGATATCCTGTGCGTGTCAAGATAAAATATGTCAGTCCTGTGTACAGGGCTAGGCATCCTACACGTGTTTGTGATCTAGTAAATCCATGGCCGTGGTATAACTTCGGAAGCAAGTTCCGAGTGTTATTTAGAGATCGTAAATTTGAAAGTCGACTATATTATACCATAAGGATTTGACGTTCTTATCTATATCCCATGTATAATATGGATAGCCTGTGACGGAGGGATTATACGTATGCAATGACCTCAACTTGCATAGTTTAGCGAGATTATCCGTGGTCGTCATAATTCATGAGTGGGTGAATTATGGACACGAAATTGGATGGCATGACGGATAAACCTAAACTTAGAGAGTCCCACAATATGAAGTGTACTCGTTGAGCACTTGGGCAATGCGTTATCAATAATACAGATTATTCATAATACTTCACTGGATTAAATGAGTTAATTCGAATCGTTTAAACGAAAACACATGCATAAGGGCATTTTTGGTCAATCGTAATTATTGTGTATTTGTATTTGATACATAATTCGATTAGATACACATTAATTAATTGTCAAATGAAATTTTGACACATGCCATTAATATATGTATTTTTTATTTAATGTAAATAAAAATACATATATAATAATAATTATATTAATTAATTATTTAGTTATTTAAATGTTAAATATTTAAATAATTAAATGATAAACTTTTTTCATAATAGTTATGATAAATGTTTAATTATAATTGGTTACATGTGGCATGCTTTAATTAAACTTTAGGTGTGAAAATATGATTTGCTAACATAAAGTTTAATTATATTTAATTGAATTAAATTGTAAAAATGACCAATATACCCCTCCAAAAGTCGGTTGGCCTTCTTTTTAATTTGGAAAATTTTGTTTTCTTCATTATCAAGAACACCGTGGCCGAAACTTCAAAGGATAAAAAGCTCTCAAATATTTATTGATGATTCAAGATGGAGAATGAAGAAAATCAAGAAAAAAAAAAGCTAAGGAATTAGAGGATTAAAGGTAATTCTACAAATCTCTAAGCTTAGAAAATATGTTTCTTGTTTCTTGATGATCTAGTGAGATCCTAGGGTTTCTTATTTTCTATAAATTTGGGGATTTTTGGTTTGGAGGATGAATTGGAAAGTTTTGTGCATGTGTGAAGTAGTTTTGGATGATATTATTGTAATATTGATTCAATTTGATCATTTGATGATAAGTTATCATTCTAGAGTGTTATGACCACTCTTGTAATGCCTAGAATTATTCTTGGGTGGTTCATTTGTCGAGACTTTGGTTGGTGTTAAGATTAATTAGATTAATGTTGGAAAATTGGATTTTAAGCATGAAAAATTAATATATTTTGCTTCTGGATCAGATCTGGAAATACTGTGTATTTGATGATGAAAAATATGTCATATGAATGTATTGGATGTGTTTTGGGTGTTTGAACAATTGTCGGAAATTGTTTCGAAGTTGAAATAAGCGAAAACGGTGAAAAATGGCGTTACCGGGTGACTTTTAAGCCAACCGGGTGACAGCTGCCCAAACAGTGAATTTGTCACTGTTCGGGTAGCCCATGAACTGCCCTAATACTATTGGGGCTGATCTGGGCAGCCCTCATGTGTATGAGGTGGTCTGTTCGGTCAAAAACGCGTTTTATGCCATTTTTTGGAAAAATATTTTCGTAAAAGTTTCGTGACGATTCTTAGTTATTTATGTCGTTATTTGATATTGAATAGATATATTTAGGTGAAATATGAATAAATTATTCATATTAGATATTGAATAATTTATTCGGTAATTTAAAAAGTTTTAAAATTACGATTTCACCCGAACTGCGAGCTTCCACTGCGCCGCGCCAAAACCCCAACAATAGTATGAGTAGAACGGGGGATGAAGAAATCGTCCCGAATCCCGATCGGTATTTTGAATGGTGACGATAAATTATCTTGAATCCTATACCGAATGGTATAAGATTCTGAATCCCGATCAGAGTTTTGGCTACAATTCGAGATTCAGGATTAAAAAACTCATGAATACCGACCCGATTTTTTATTCGAGACGATACGAGTCCCAACCAATTTCATTCAGTATGAAAAATCATCTCAAATCTCAGACCAAATGAGATAAAATTGGGATTCGAGATTTTCTGTCAACCCTTCCGGATAGCTTTATTGAGAGTGAATATTTTTGGAAGACATGGAATTTTATTTTTAAATATTATTGAGATTTCGATTAGTTGTGTCAAATATTTGGAGTGTTATGTTCATTTTCCCGATTTTTTCCCTATTCACCTACCTTTAAAGTTTGAATTATATTAGTCCACCTATGTAATTATGAGAATCAGTAAATTTAGGTGTTTAATATATCATTTTAAAAGTTCAGGAGGTCATTAAAGTTTTTAAATCCGAATCAGTGATCAAACCGGTGATCTAATTCACTCGGTTGTTCTGGTTGAACCGATAAAACCGGATGATGTCATAAATAATTTTGATTAATTAAAAGTTATAAAATATTAAATTTTTATTTTTATTTTTAAAAAAAAAATTAAGAAACCATTCTGATTCATCAATTTTAACTAATTTTTTAAAAATCTAATTTTTAATACTTAAATAAATTAGACTCATGTTATCGATTTGACCGTTCAATTGACTGTTCCAATTGAGAAACGAGACGAATACATGAGGGGTTTTTTAAAAAAAAATTATGTATTACGCCTTTAATAGCGAAAATTATATTATGTGCCGGGTGTATATGCCATCTCTCTCACAGCAGGCGGGCCCCACACAGTTGTGGGGCCCGCCTGCTGTGAGAGAGATGACATATACACCCGGCACATGATATACTACCTCCTTTAATAGACCTGCCGACTTAAGCTTGCATGTGAGGGAATTTGATGAAGCAGATAGGTTTCATTCATAAAGAATGCATGGTAAACAAATGGCTTCACAAAAAAAAATAGCAAAGAAGCAAATAAGTGTGGCAAAAAAATTCGTGCTCGATTTGATCCGATTCGATCCAGAGATTTTTTTTTAGAATTTGGATTTGGGTAAAAAAGTCTGAATCCGGTCCGGATCCAATTTTTATTAATAAAAAATAAATTTTTTATTATATAAATAAATTTTTAATTCTAAATATATATATTTATAAATAAATTTTTAAAACTTAATATAAAAAAACTAAAAACATAAAAATTCTTATTTTTTTAAGTATTAAATTTTTTTTTTTTTAAATTTCTTTCGGGTCCGAGCCAGTCTGAGCCTGACCCGAATCCGACCTTGCCCAATAAATTTCAGGCCCGAGCTAGATATTTCAAAGCCCCGATCCGGCCCAATATTTTGCCACGGAAGCAAATAGTCGACTTGCCACTCTTCAAAATAGGCCACGTGTGGCTGCATGGGGACACATGCCTTCCTGATAACGTAAAAAAAAAAAAAAAAAAAAAAAAAAAAAAAAGCTCCAAAATAAAGGAGCTAAAATAACTATAAAATTAAACCAAGCTAATTTTATAGTACAAACTCTATTTGCTAAAGAACTTATCTTGATATTTAATTAATTTTTATTGGAAATTCTTGTAATATTCATTAAATGATATTGTTAAATGTCTTGTTGGATGTTAGGGTTGCATCCCACCCCAAGGGGTGCCCTCTTGGCACCCCTCCATGCCTTATAAAATAGGCATCCCATCCATAACATGAGAAGAGACAGAACAAATCCGTTTTTTGAGAAACTTTTCTTTTCCTTTGTTTGAGAGAGTTCTATCATTTCCTAGTTCAAACACTTGTTAATGAGTGCTCCTTGAAAAAAAAAGCATCCAAGTTATCATGGGAGAACATTGGCCAATCTGAATCCGTAAAGAACCTGTGACGGGGCCAATAAGTTCTTAAGGACAGAGAGATCTCGACTTGGATTCGTCATCCCATTATCCACGTTTTTCTACAGTTTTCCATGTTTTAGGTTTTAGGGTTAATGAAAGTTTAATTGGTATTTTCTGGTTTGATTTGGTTGTAGCATGTTGTTTGATATTTAATGACACTAATCGGCTAACAATCTTAAGAACTTATCGGATTATAGTGTTGTTAGACAGTAATTCGCATGCTAGGGTAGAAATTTTCTGGAAAAATACGAACTGTGCATAAAAAACCCGTAGGGCGTTCGAACCCCGACGAACGCGAAGGCTTAAATCTGAAATTTCGTAAGAATGTTCGAACGCGTCTTCAAACGCAACTCGAACGCAAGCCTTTTGCCTAAGAACGTTCGAACGCGTCATAAACGCAACTCGAATGCAAACTATCTGGAATCATTCTGTTCGAACGCGTTTTCAAACGCTATACAAACGCAAACTCTCTGGAATCATTCCGTTCGAACACGTTATCAAACGTTACTCGAACGTGAACTCTCTGGAAACACTTCGTTCGAACGCGTTATCAAACGTAACACGAACGTACACACACTGGACAGTCTCGTTCGAACATAGATACGAACGCGACACTAACGAAATAGTCCTGGAATTGTTATAAACTGCAGACTTAAATTCATATTAGCTTAGTAAATCATATACCGTAACACATTAATCTTGGTAGTATAGATTTAAGTTATTATTAGGTTGTTCAATTATCACAAGCATGCATATAGTGATAAAGTTGAAATTGATTGTGTGTTGCATACTTGGGTGAGAATTTAAAGTGTAATCATACACAAGAAATTCCATCCAATCTTGATTGACACCTACACATATAAATCTACACATATCGTATATTGTCTGTGCTACTGAATAAGTGTAGTTCTGGGTTTGAATTGCTAAAATATCCTATTGAAAAAGTGTTTAAAGAATATTCTATCAAAAATGCGATAAGAGCCTAAGTGGTAAGGGATTTAAGTGGTTACTCCGGACCCCCCTCGTCCTCTGGGAATATTCGTTTATTAATTTTTCTAAAGAATCTTTAGTTGAAATTCAAGGACTTTTGTTTATTGGAACCACCGTCCAATAGAACAACAAGTGGGAACCTGATGAGCGGAAAATATATCAATATTTACCGCCCCTTTAACTTAATATTTTGTTTAGTTTCTCGGGTTTGATGAACGTTTTGATGTGTTTTAGTTTATTTTGCAGATAAAATAATATCGGGTCTCAATGAAATCATTTAGGATGAAATATGGGTCAAATAAGGGCAATTATTGGACTTGATATTTTAATTTTGGAGATTGGAAACTTGAAATGGCGTTTTGACGAAGTGCAGTTTTGGAAATTCCAGTTTTGCTCATCTGTCGTATTTTGGGCATAACGTTTTACTCAGATATCGGATTGAGCTGATTCAAGTTCCATATTAAAGAAGACTCAAATATCTACAACTTTGAAAGACAAAATAATTTCGAATTCTGAAGATTTCATGCCCGAAATTGATGAACCATCCAGAAGTGTGTAGTGTGTAATTATTAAAGTCACTTTCAATCATTTTCAAAGCAAAAAAAATAAATTAATAAAAAAAAATAAAAATTATCAAATCATCACCAAACATGATAAGAGATTAGTGGAGCAATTAATAATGGATTTGGTGGAGCAATTAGTGGAGCAATTAGTGGAGCAATTAATAATTGATTTGGTGGATGATTTGATGGAGGCAAAATTTTACCTATAAATACCAAGCCATTTCATTTGTAAAATTCATACTTTCTTCTAAGGAATTCCTTAAGAATACTAAGAAGATTGTATCTTGTTTGTTTATTTACAACTTTCAGTAATTAATTTTCGTTTTCGCACTTTCTTTTCTTTACTTTTCAGTTTTTACTTTCCGCAATGTACTTTTACGCACAATACTTTTCTTTATTTAATTTTCAGTTTTTACTTTTCAGTAATGAGGAGGTAACTCCCCTTTGCTGGGGTAAAAGGTAAAACTTTTATTACTAATATTTAGATTAATCTCCCTTAATTATAATATATAAACTAGTTAAAACCTGACTTAACGAGGATACCGCCATATTGGTCGGTTGGTAATTATTTAAATTGGTTTTAACCTGACTAAACTGGATACCGCCTGATTGGTCGGTTGGTAATTAATTATTAATTTGACTTAATCTGGATACCGCCTATATGGCTGGTTGGTAATTATCATGCAAAGTTAATATATTATATTAAGGGAGATATCTAAAATAGAAGTAATAAAAGTGGATCCTTTTACCTCAGCATTTTCTTTTATTGTAATTTTACTTTATTTACTTTTCAGCAATTTACTTTTCAGCAATTTACTTTTTAGCAATTTACTTTTCAGCATTTACTTTCAGCATTTAATTTTCAGTATTTTACTTTATGTCTTTTATTTTATTTAAGTTTTTTTTACTACCCGTAAATATGTGTCGTAACTAAGCCAATTATCTGGGGTTGTGATAAAATCCAATATCACCGGTTTCTAAAGGGTTAAATTATAGTTTGGGTAATTTAAAGGTTTACTTATTAAGTCTTAAGCTTAATACTTCTTGTTTTCTGATCACCAATAAGATTGATGTGGTAAATCTAAAATGAACTAGACATAGGGATTTTAGGTTTCAGCCTTAGACTTAATAGCCCACGATCTTCCTTGAGGATAGATAAGCCTTTAATAGATTTCCTTACAGGATAAACATATACCTGTCGGGCGGGGGTAGCCGTAATTGGAACTTAAACTTAATGAATCCAGATAATTTGGTTGACATAGACATATGGTTCAATTGGGTTAAACTGGGTATTTGCGTCTGACCATCGACAGAGGCTTTTGCATAATTTAGTGTTCCAGGTTAGTAAACCGATTTATTACACAAACATAAAATAACCACTTCATCTTTAAAATGATATTGGAAGAAATCACAACCCTAGATAGTTTTTAATATTGAATTTTCTTAAAACCTACTTTCGAACAATTTTATTTACTTTTTTTTAAATTTAGAATCGTCACCATTTCAAATCAATCAAACAACCTGTTAGATACTAGTAATCATTTGACTTCATAAAATTAATAGATTAGATATTAAGTACTCGTGGGATCGATATTTTTATACTACTTGAACGATACGTGCGCTTGCGTTATACGTGTGTGTTTATGCCGGTCAAGTTTTTGGCGCCGTTGCCTGGGACTTATTTATCTTTTACTATTGGTTTAGGGGTTATATACCGTTACTTGTATCTAATTTCTTTTTACTTATTATTTTTATTTTCTTGTGTTTCGGGTTCTTAGAAACTACATGAGACGAACCAGAAGCTTTGAACTCCGATCGTTTGACCCAGAAATTGAAAGAACCATCAGACAGTTGAGAAGGGAAAGGCGAGAAGGCCAAGAAGCTTTAGTCAACAGGGAACCTGAACCGTTGGAGGTTGCACCACCAATTCCCATTCGAGACAGAACCATTCCGGTGGTTGACAGACTCATTTCCTGTATTGTACTTCCTCCCTTACCAGCAAATGCGTGTGACATCAAAACATGCATTCAGATGATTCAGCAGTCAGTTCAGTTCGGGGGGAATGCAACTAAAGATCCTAATGCCCACATCAGTAACTTCCTGGAAGTTTGCGGTACTTTCAACTACAACAGAGCATCAGAAGAAGCAATGAGACTGCGAGTTTTCCCATACTCCTTGAAGGACAGAGCTAAAGCTTGGCTACATTCACTACCAGCAGGTTCCATCACAACTTGGAACACTCTAGCCACCAAATTCCTTGCAAAATACTTTCCACCGGCCAGAACTGCAAAGTTGAGGAATGACATCACATCCTTTGTACAACAAGATTCAGAATCCCTCTGCGAAGCTTGGGAAAGGTACAAAGATTTGCTCCGGAAATGTCCTCACCATGAGATTCCAAAATGGCTTCAAGTCCAAACATTCTATAATAGACTTTCTGGAATAATGAGAACCACAATTGATGCTGCTGCTGGAGGAGCACTAATGGCAAAAGGAGAAGATCAGGCTTGGGATTTAATTGAAGAAATGGCCAGCAATAATTCTTTGTGGCCAACAGAAAGGAGCATGATCCAAAGAATCGCAGGAATTTATGAAGTTGGAGCTAACACAGCACTGAATGTCAAGCTGGATATGATTTGCAAAAATCTGGAAACTCTTAACATGAAGGTTAATGGTGGATCCACAAGTTCATCATATAAAGGAGCACCAGAACCAGTTCAGTAGGAAGAGACAGTGAATTTTGTCAACAATTTCAACAGACAGGGGAACAATCCATATTCCAACACCTACAACCCAAGGTGGAGGAATCATCCCAATTTTTCATGGAGCAACAATTCAGGCCAACAGCAAAACTATCCACCACCTGAATTCCAACAACATAACAAAAGCCAGGAGCAGGCAAATGAACCAAGAATAACATAAGTGTTGACCCACTTGAAAAAGTTAGAAGCAAAACACGACTCTCAAGCAGCAAGATATGATGCTATGTTTCAATCCCAATCAGCATTAATTCAAAGTCAATTTGCTTATATTAAAGCACTGGAGAATCAAATGGGACAACTGGCAAATGCTCAGAGTTACAGACCGCCAGGTACCCTTCCTAGCAACACTGAGCCAAATCCAAGAAACATGGGGAAGGAATAATGTCATGCCATCATGTTAAAAAGCGGTACTGAAATCAACAAAGATGTTGGAGCCAAAACAACTGCTGAGGAAGTTCCAAAAGAAACAAAGCAACAGATGGAGGAAAAAGAAGCAAAGGAAAAAGAACAGATCACTCCACCTCCACCTTTTCCTCAACGTCTTCAGAAGAACAAATTGGACAAGCTGTTTTCTCGGTTCCTGGAAATCTTCAAAAAGCTGCATATCAACATTCCATTTGCAGAAGCGTTGGAACAAATGCCCACCTATGCCAAATTCATGAAAGATATTCTTTCACGAAAGCGGAGATTGGGAGATTACGAGACAATAGCATTATCAGAAGAATGCAATGCTATTATTCAGAGGAGACTTCCCCCGAAGTTGAAAGATCCTGGCAGTTTCACTGTTCCTCGCATCATAGGAGAACATAACTTTGGTAAGGCTTTATGTGATTTAGGTGCTAGTGTTAACTTGATGCCTTTTTCTATTTTCAGGAAATTACAGATTGGAGAAACAATGCCAACTTCAGTCTCACTGCAACTTGCTGATAGAACGCTCGTATTTCCAAGAGGCGTAGTTGAGGATGTGCTGGTCAAGGTTGAGAAATTCATTTTGAATTGCTAAAATATCCTATTGAAAAAGTGTTTAAAGAATATTCTATCAAAAATGCGATAAGAGCCTAAGTGGTAAGGGATTTAAGTGGTTACTCCGGACCCCCCTCGTCCTCTGGGAATATTCGTTTATTAATTTTTCTAAAGAATCTTTAGTTGAAATTCAAGGACTTTTGTTTATTGGAACCACCGTCCAATAGAACAACAAGTGGGAACCTGATGAGCGGAAAATATATCAATATTTACCGCCTCTTTAACTTAATATTTTGTTTAGTTTCTCGGGTTTGATGAACGTTTTGATGTGTTTTAGTTTATTTTGTAGATAAAATAATATCGGGTCTCAATGAAATCATTTAGGATGAAATATGGGTCAAATAAGGGCAATTATTGGACTTGATATTTTAATTTTGGAGATTGGAAACTTGAAATGGCGTTTTGACGAAGTGCAGTTTTGGAAATTCCAATTTTGCGCATCTGTCGTATTTTGGGTATAACGTTTTACTCAGATATCGGATTGAGCTGATTCAAGTTCCAGATTAAAGAAGACTCAAATATCTACAACTTTGAAAGACAACAATAATTTCGAATTCTGAAGATTTCATGCCCGAAATTGATGAACCATCCAGAAGTGTGTAGTGTGTAATTATTAAAGTCACTTTCAATCATTTTCAAAGTAAAAAAATAAATTAATAAAAAAATAATAAAAATTATCAAATCATCACCAAACATGATAAGAGATTAGTGGAACAATTAATAATGGATTTGGTGGAGCAATTAGTGGAGCAATTAATAATTGATTTGGTGGATGATTTGATGGAGGCAAAATTTTGCCTATAAATACCAAGCCATTTCATTTGTAAAATTCATACTTTCTTCTAAGGAATTCCTTAAGAATACTAAGAAGATTGTATCTTGTTTTTTTATTTACAGCTTTCAGTAATTATTTTTCGTTTTCGCACTTTCTTTTCTTTACTTTTCAGTTTTTACTTTCCGCAATTTACTTTTACGCACAGTACTTTTCTTTATTTAATTTTCAGTTTTTACTTTTCAGTAATGAGGAGGTAACTCCCCTTTGCTGGGGTAAAAGGTAAAACTTTTATTACTAATATTTAGATTAATCTCCCTTAATTATAATATATAAACTAGTTAAAACCTGACTTAACGAGGATACCGCCATATTGGTCGGTTGGTAATTAATTATTAATTTGACTTAATCTGGATACCACCTATATGGCTGGTTGGTAATTATCATGCAAAGTTAATATATTATATTAAGGGAGATATCTAAAATAGAAGTAATAAAATTGGATCCTTTTACCTCAACATTTTCTTTTATTGTAATTGTACTTTATTTACTTTTCAGCAATTTACTTTTTAGCAATTTACTTTCAGC
Source organism: Zanthoxylum bungeanum (assembly GCA_019454045.1). Taxonomy (NCBI): domain Eukaryota; kingdom Viridiplantae; phylum Streptophyta; class Magnoliopsida; order Sapindales; family Rutaceae; genus Zanthoxylum; species Zanthoxylum bungeanum. The sequence continues at coordinate 97,039 of SKCR01038156.1, forward strand.
ATTTACTTTTCAGCATTTAATTTTCAGTATTTTACTTTATGTCTTTTATTTTATTTAAGTTTTTTTTACTACCCGTAAATATGTGTCGTAACTAAGCCAATTATCTGGGGTTGTGATGAAATCCAATATCACCGGTTTATAAAGGGTTAAATTATAGTTTGGGTAATTTACAGGTTTACTTATTAAGTCTTAAGCTTAATGATTCTTGTTGTCTGATCAGCAATAAGATTGATGTGGTAAATCTAAAATGAACTAGACATAGAGATTTTAGGTTTCAGCCTTAAACTTAATAGCCCACGATCTTCCTTGAGGATAGATAACCCTTTAATAGATTTCCTTACAGGATAGACATATACCTGTCGGGCGGGGGTAGCCATAATTGGAACTTAAACTTAATGAATCCAGATAATTTGGTTGACATAGACATATGGTTCAATTGGGTTAAACTGGGTATTTGCGTCTGACCATCGACAGAGGCTTTTGCATAATTTAGTGTTCCAGGTTAGTAAACCGTTTTATTACACAAACATAAAATAACCACTTCATCTTTAAAATGATATTGGAAGAAATCACAACCCTAGATAGTTTTTAATATTGAATTTTCTTAAAACCTACTTTCGAACAATTTTATTTACTTGTTTTTAAATTTAGAATCGTCACCATTTCAAATCAATCAAACAACCTGTTAGATACTAGTAATCCTTTGACTTCATAAAATTAATAGATTAGATATTAAGTCCTCGTGGGATCGATATTTTTATACTACTTGAACGATACGTGCGCTTGCATTATACGTGTGTGTTTATGCCGGTCAGAACCTAGTATATCACTTTGAACAAGATCATTCATTGATCATTGTGCAATTCATCTTTTGTAGACTAATTGACCCCTGTTGATTTTTCCAGTTACAAATGGCTAGCGGAAACATCACAGTACTGGTCTCTCATGGAAAAAAGCCGGAGAAGTTTGGTGGGGAAAATTTCAAACAGTGGCAGAGCAAAATGTTGTTCTACCTGACAACTCTCTAGTTGGCCAATTTCCTCAAAGATCATCCGGATCCTGTGGATGGTGAATCGGAAACGGCCAAGGAACTACGAGAACAGACATGGCTGTCTGGAGACTTCCTGTGCAAGAACTACCTTTTGGCTGGTCTTGATAATACCCTGTACAATGTGTACCAAGGCATGACTTCTGCGAAGATTCTCTGGGAATCTCTCGAGAAGAAATATAAAACCGAGGATGCCAGATAAAAGAAATTTGTCGTGGGTAGGTTCTTGGACTACAAGATGGTAGATTCAAGGACGGTGATGTCTCAGTAGGGAGAACTGCAGTTGATCATTCATGAAATACTGGATGAGACAATGAAACTCTGTGAGATGTTTCAAGTTGCCGCCATAATTGAAAAATTGCTTCCATCGTGGAAGGACTTCATGAGCTATCTGAAACACAAAAAGAAGCAGATGAGCCTTGAAGACCTCAGTGTTCGATTGAGAATCGAGGAGGACAATAGGATGTCCGAGAAGACCAACTACAAGACTATGGAGTCTAAGTCCAACATCATTGAGGGTGTAAAGGGTAGCAAGAAGAGAAATAACAGTGGAGCTGATTCTTCGAACAAGAAGTTCAAGGGAAAATGCTACAACTGTGGAAAGAGCAGTCATATGTCAAAGGACTGCAGAAACAAGAAGTCTCAGGACAAGGGCAAGAAAAAGAAAAATGAGGCCCATGTCACTGAAGGTGAGCAACTGACTGATGAGATCTCAGAGATGGAACTATCAGCAGTGGTAACCGAAGCCAACATAATTGGGAATCCGAGAGAATGGTGGGTATACACTGGGGCTACTCGTCATATATGTGCAGATAGCAAGATGTTTTCCTTGTATCAGAAGGTCGATCGCGACGATCATCTGACAATAGGAAACTCGTCTACGTCTCAGGTGGTTGGACAAGGCACAATGGTTTTGAAGATGACATCCGGAAAGGATCTAACATTGAAGAATGTACTGCATGTTCCAGATATTCGGAAGAACTTAGTCTCGGGAACTCTCCTTAGTAAGGCTGGTTTTAAGCTTGTATTTATTTCTGATAAGTTTGTAATGACAAAGAATGATATATATATAGGAAAATGTTACCTAACTGAGGGCCTTTTCAAACTAAATGTAATGATTGTCAATCATGCTGCTAATAAAGCTAGTACTTCTGCTTATATTATTGAGTCACAAAATGTATGGCATGGGAGATTAGGACATGTTAATTATGATACCATGCGTAAATTAATTAACATGGACCTTATACCTAAATTTGCAATTGATAGCCAACATAAGTGTGAGGCATGCGTTGAAGCAAAAATACATAGAACATCATTTCATTCTGTTGAACGTAGTTCTGAACCTTTAGAACTTGTACACACTGACGTGTGTGACATGAATATTGTGCAAACAAGAGGCGGTAAAAAGTACTTTGTCACTTTTATCGATGACAGCACAAGATTATGCTATGTGTACTTGCTGATGAGCAAAGCTGAAGCTATTGAGAGCTTTGTACACTATAAGAACGAAGTTGAAAATCAACTTGGCAAGAAAATCAAAAGAATCAGAAGTGATAGAGGTGGTGAATATGTTTCACCATTCGGTGAATATTGTTATGTGCACGAAATTATTCACGAAACCACTGCTCCTTATTCTCCTCAACAGAACGGAATTGCGGAGGGCAAAAACCGAACGTTGAAGGAAATGATGAACGCCATGTAGACGAGTTCGGGTTTACCCCAGAACTTGTGGGGGGAAACCTTGCTTTCCGTGAACTACGTTCTAAACAAGCTTCCTCACAGAAGATTGGACAAGACACCATATGAGTTGTGGAAAGGTTTCGTACCTTCCTACAAATACCTAAAAGTGTGAAGGTGTCTTGCCAAAGTAATGGTTCCTAAACCTAAGAAGGTTATAATAGGACCCAAAACTGTTGACTGTATATTCATTGGATATGCTCGCAACAGTAGTGCGTATTGATTCTTGGTACACAAGTCTGAGATTCCTAACATCAATCCGAACATGATAATTGAGTCAAGGAATGCGACATTTTTTGAAGAGACGTTTCCTTGTAAGGAAAGATAAAGAACATAGTCTCTCAAAAGAATAGTTGATACTGTCAAGGAAAGTAATCAGGTTGACCAAGAATCAGATCAATATGTAAATGCTGAGACAATCGAGCCTAGACGTAGCAAAAGAGCTAGAACGTCTAAGTCGTTTGGTCCTGATTTTCTGACATACTTGTTAGAAAATGAGCCTCAAAGCTATAAAGAAGCTATGTCTTCTCCGGAGGCACCTCTTTGGAAAGAGGCTATTAACAGTGAGATTGATTCAATCCTACAGAACCATACTTGGGAGTTGGTTGATCTTCCACCAGGTTGTAAGCCGCTGGGCTACAAATGGATATTCAAAAGGAAGATGAAAACGGATGGATCAATAGATAAGTACAAGGCAAAACTTGTCATAAAAGGTTATAGACAAAAAGAAGGCCTTGATTACTTTGACACTTATTCACCAGTGACTCGTATCACATCGATAAGAATGCTCATAGCCATAGCAGCTATATTTGGTCTTGAAATACATCAAATGGATGTAAAGACGACATTCTTGAATGATGAATTGGATGAAGAGATTTACATGGAACAACCAGAAGGGTTTAATGTTTCTGGACAAGAACAGAAGGTGTGCAAACTTGTAAAATCCTTGTACGGATTAAAACAAGCACCTAAACAATGGCATGAGAAAATTGACAAAGAAATATTGTCAAATGGGTTCAAAACCAATGAGTGTGATAAGTGTGTGTACACCAAATCAACTCTAAAAGGATATGTCATTGTGTGTCTCTATGTAGACAATATGCTGATAATTGGTAGTAATCATGAAATGATTTAGTCTACCAAAAACGTATTATCCAGCAGATTTGATATGAAAGATATGGGAATAGCTGATGTGATCCTAGGAATAAAAATTTCTAGGACATCAGATGGATATATATTATCTCAGACTCATTATATTGAGAAGATACTTGATAAATATATCAAAGGGGATCTAAATGTGGCTAGAACCCCTGTAGACCTAACTCTTCATCTATCAAAGAATACTAGTTCAATCGTATCGCAATTAGAGTATTCGAGAATCATCGGAAGTCTGATGTATCTTACGAATTGCACACGACCTGATATCGCTCAAGCTGTGAACCGACTTAGCAGATATACGAGCAATCCAGGATATAACCACTGGAAAGCCATAGTAAGAGTTTTGAGGTATCTGAGAGAAACTTCAAAATATGGGCTACATTACGAGAGATATCATGTTGTACTAGAGGGATACAGCGATGCTATCTGGATATCTGATACGGTGGATTCCAAATCTACGAGTGGATTTGTTTTCACACTTGGTAATGCAGCCGTGTCATGGAAATCCTCGAGGCAAACATGTATTGCCCGGTCTACTATGGAATCAGAATTCATAGCGTTAGACAAAACAACGGAAGAAGCAGAATGTCTTAGAAACTTCCTGGAGGATATTCCTAGTTTGCCCAAACCGGTGCCAGCGATTAGCATACATTGTGACAGCCAATCGGCTATTGGGAGAGCCCAAAATATAATGTATAATGGTAAGTCTCGACACATACGTCGGAGACATAATACCATACGTCAACTGCTCTCAAGTGGCATAATAACAATCGATTATGTTAAGTCGAAGGAAAACCTAGCGGATCCACTAACTAAAGATTTACCTCGAGAGCAAGTTGAGAAGTCATCGAGGGGAATGGGCTTGAAGCATATAATCTAAGAATTGTCACTGTGGAAACCCAACCTAGCTGACTGGAGATCCCAAGATTTAGGTTCAAAAGGGACAACATAAACTTTGTGCAATTCAAAACAAGCACTGAAGAGTTTTGTACTCTTTCTCATTCTGATAATAACGCTGAGTGCTATCTGTCATTGGTTAGGATAAGCTAAGGCTTTTAATGATCACTATATTAGGAGATGAGTCCTAATGGGGGCAAAGACAGATTACCTCTTCATAGTAGATCACCTATTTCAAGTAAGAAGTGAGGCCGCTTCCATGAGAACTTTTAAAGGCGGGTTACCCTAAAGTGCTTGAAGAATCTAGGACCGTTGTTCAGGGCCAAAATGAACACAACCGTAGAACGGGAAAATGGTCGAATTAAAGCTGTGTGTTAGCAATTGTCTTGGTTTACACCAACGGCGGAACAGTTCAAGACTATGGGTCACTGGTTTGCCAAGTAAATCCGATTGTCATTCACTAAGAAAGGTTCAAGGCGAAAGCTACCTCTTGCGATGCAGCTTTAGTTCATAGTAACTCTCTCAAGTGTCTACATGAATATTGCAAGAATTGTGGGGGATTGTTGGAAATTCTTGTAATATTCATTAAAAGAAATTGTTAAATGTCTTGTTGGATGTTAGGGGTGCATGAGAAGGTTGCAATCCTTGGGATGGTTGCATCCCACCCCAAGGGGTGCCCTCTTGGCACCCCTCCATGCCTTATAAAATAGGCATCTCATCCATAACATGAGAAGAGACAGAACAAATCCGGTTTTTGAGAAACTTCTCCTTTCTTTTGTTTGAGAGAGTTCTATCATTTCCTAGTTCAAACACTTGTTAAGGAGTGCTGCTTGAACAAGAAGCATCCAAGTTATCCTGGGAGAACATTGGCCAATTTGAATCCGTAAAGAACCTGTGACGGGGCCAATAAGTTCTTAAGGACAGAGAGATCTCGACTTGAATTCGTCATCCCAATATCCACGTTTTTCTACAGTTTTCCATGTTTTAGGTTTTAGGGTTAATGGAAGTTTAATTGGTATTTTCTGGTTTGATTTGGTTGTAGCATGTTGTTTGATATTTAATGACACTAATCGGCTAACAATATTGTGTCAAATAAAAATAATATATTTTTTTGATTGCTCATGGTGGGACGTATCTGTGTTGCCTTGGCAATGGCGATGTGAACGAGACTCGGCCAACCACAACAAAATTTTATATTTGTTTAAATTGATTAAGGATACAATCACCATTATTAAAAAAACGGATTATTTATATTTTATTATTAAATTTATAATAAAATAAAAATTAGGTAATAATAATTTTGAAATATTTTATTTTATTATTAAATTTATAAAAAATAATATTAACTATTTTTCCATCAAAATTTTATTTATATTTTAACACTAAGGTTAACTATCGGTTAACTAACAAAAAATAAATAATATATTAATTTTATATAACTTTAATAATAAAATATTATTTTATCATAAATTTAATAATCTATATATAAATATATAAAAAGTTATATATTCTTAAGTCTCGTCATCGCGCCACGTGGCGGTTTCATATTAAAGTTATAAAATTAAATTAATAAATTTATTAAATAAAAATACATATTACAATAAAAATACATATTATAAAATATAATAATTCTATTATAACAAGAAAACATATTAGACTATCCTATTAAAAAAAAAAAAAAAAACACTATTAAATTATCTACAATTAACATAATCTTTACAATTATTTTTTTATTATTAAATTATAAAATTGAACTATCTCTAAAATTAATTTTTATTTTAAAATTATAAAATTAAAATAAGAAAATTATTAAAATATAAAAAATAGAATTTCCTATTTATTATTAAATTATAATATTAAAATATATCTATATTTTTTTTTATTAAATTATATAATTAAAATAAGAAACCTATTACAACAACAAAAAATCTCAAATACTATACTTTATCGATTTCTTCAAAATATTCAAAACCTAATAATAAAATATTATATACATAACAAATGACACACTGTATTATTAAGTTAAAACTAATTAATAATTAAAACCTAATTTAATTTAAGCTAACTTAGAACGTAAAACCTGATATTTGAATTACAAAACTCCAAATTAACAAAATCATTCATCAAATTTGAAATTTATAAATAAATTATAAGAAAAATGTGGCGCATTGATTTTGCACTAACAGTAAAAATAAAAATAAATATCTTACGTCACTTAGTTTTAACTAATTCTAAAATTATATCAAAATTAAGAAATCAAGCATTGAAAATGAAAATTGGAAACATTAAAGTTTGTTGCTATAATCTAATTCACAATGGAAAAAAACCTAAATATTGAAACCTATTATAAAATAAAAATATAATCTCTTATTAAAATAAAAAACTTATTAATTTAAACTTGACATCTAATCTCTAAAATTAATTTATTATTATTAAATTATTAAATTAAAATATCTATAAAAATTAATCCTTTATTTTAAAATTATAAAATTAAAATAATTATTATTAAAATAAGAAATCTATTATAATATAAAAATAGAATCTATAATTTATTATTAAATTATAAAATTAAAATAAGAAACCTATTACAATGTAAAAATATAATCTCATATTAATATAAAAAATTTATTAATTTAATTAATTAATAATGTAATTTCTTATTATTAAATTATAAAAATAAGTCTCATTAAGAAAAAACATACGTGGTGCCTAATTTCTATAATTATTATTTTTATTATCTATTATAATAAAAAGATATATTGTAATTTCATATAAAATTAAAAAAATATACGTGAAACTTAATCATTACAATTAATTTTTATTATTAACTTATAAAATAAAAATAAAAAACCTATTGCAATATTAAAACATAATCTCTTATTAAAATAAAAAACTTATTAATTTAATTAATTAATAATGTAATTTCTTATTATTAAATTATAAAAATAAGTCTCATTAAGAAAAAACATACGTGGTGCCTAATTTCTATAATTATTATTTTTATTATCTATTATAATAAAAAGATATATTGTAATTTCATATAAAATTAAAAAAATATACGTGAAACTTAATCATTACAATTAATTTTTATTATTAACTTATAAAATTAAAATAAAAAACCTATTGCAATATTAAAACATAATCTCCTATTAAAATAATTGACTTAAATATTAGTCATTTACAAAAACTAGACATTTTTTTAGTTTTTGGGTCTATTGTTATTTGTTATTTTACTTTGAATTATTTTTGGTTTGTTTTCTCATGATTTTTTTATATTATTTGTTATGTCTCATGATGTAGATTCTAATTATTAATTCTTGTATAGTGACGGTAAAGATTTCAAATTTGGAAAAAAATTTAAGTTTAAATTGAATAAATTATTTTAAATTTCATTGAAATTCATCTGAAAGAAAATTAAATATTTTTAAAATTATTTATAATTAGGAATATGATTTCAAATAAGAGAGTGAGACGAGAGAGAAACTCTAATGTGAATAATAAACATTATTTCAGAATTGATAGACAAATAAAATAGACATAAATATTAATTGTAAGTAAACTAATTGTTTCATTTAGATTATAAAATCAATTAGATCCGGTTAATTTACAATATTAATATCTAAAAAAGTATTAAGATTTTTATTATAATATAAAATTATAATCAAAGATGTGTTTAACTCGTATAAAGTGCGAACTCTATATTAATAAATATAATATTTCAAATTTAGAATATCTAATAATTATTTTATCATAAATAATCTTTTAAGAAAAAGTAAGGTGAGAGTGGTTGATGGCATGCGAGAATTGAAAATGCGTTGGAAATTGATGCCGTCAAATCTAACGGTGAATTTTGGCGGCAATGAAAAGGCACTTAACGTTTGACTTTTCATTCCTAAATTGTGTATTTACGTGTAATTAATTGTTGATAATGATAGAAGCGCTAAGTCTAATCAGCTGACCTCAGAAAATAAGTTAAAATAACTTAGAAGTACTACAAATTTCTATTAAAAAAAAGTAAAATATAATCCAATAACAAATGAACAATTATTTTGAAGTCTTTTGATATATATTATTAGATAATTTAGATTGAATCAACCATATGTAAATTTATTGATGATGATTTTAGGCAAAAAGTTTACGCAACTCTTATTTAAATTAAACGAAATTAACATGTCCACCAAGAGTAATTTTTTGGTGCAATGGAGGTCGGGGTGTCGTGATATCATCAATAAATTAGTAAATAACATGTATGATTTAATATTTATTTTTTAATTATTATTTTTTAATATTTTAGTACGATTGTCAATGAATTATTGGATTAGTATACGGATGACGTGTTATCTCTGTTATATTGTAGATTTTCTTGTCCACGAAAAACTATTTAAGAACGGTCCACACAAATTATTAATTAAGACTTTAAAATTTAGCTAAAATTAAGTTAAAATATTAAAAAAAAAATCAATTTTTAAATATATAATATGATTATATATATATATATATTATATATATATATATATATATATATATATATTATATATATATATATATATATATACTTTGTCATCTATCAATAAAAGTCTATTTTATTAGAAAAATAAGATTAAAGAAAAACTCATTTTAAAACCCCAAAACTCATGACATCTCATAGACTGTTTCCACAAGCCTATTCCTTTTCATTGTGGAGACAATAAGGAAGATAATGTTGTATATAATTAAATATATAAAAAAAATATGTCAATTTTATAATTTTGGAGGGGAAACATTCAGCTTTGAAACAATCCACAACTAATTTCATTAAATATGCAAATTTGAATGTTTTTGCGGCTGATTTGGTATTAGAATGATCCGCATTTAGCAGCCTCACACCAATTTTAATAGTAACTAACTTAATCTGGATTGGTTGAGTAGCGGTGGACACAGGTCGAGTTGAATTAAGTTCACACTCAACTCTACTCCATTCAATTTGTCAATATAAAAATTATATCATATTATTTGAGTTGAAATTTTCAAATATATAATTTAATCAAGCAAATAAATACACAAATACGATGATATTATAGAAAAATTATTTATGAGACACACAAGTTTTAATGAAAATACATATCATCACTAAAGTTTTTTTGACAATATTATCGCAACACGTATATTTTTTATGTTTAGTATTAACCGATCATTTTTTTGTTAACGATGTTAGGTGTAAGATGATATCACCGTGATTTTTTTTTTGTCAAATCGCTTGATATAATGACTCCTTAATATACAATAAAAGGTTAGATGTTGTAGTAACATTATCAGAATTTTTTAATATGCATGATGACATCATAAAAATATTTTTATCAAATCACTTGATAAAATAGCTCCTCAATACCAATTTCAAAGATTAGGTATTGCAATAACAGTGCCACTATGTTTTAAGAATAAGGGGTCCATGAATTTTTTAGGCGCAACTCCATACTCAAGTATAGAATTATAAAACTCAAAAGATTTAGTATCGTTTTACAATTTTTTGTATGAATTTAATTATTAAATAAAACAAATTAGGTAAAACATGAATTCTCGTCTCAGGGACTGAGCTTAATGTGAAAATGATTGAGGTCAATGACTATAACTAAACTCGATGCTACTTAGGTAAAACATGATGGTGACTGAGCTCAATATGAGTAAGATAAAATTTGATTGTGATTAAACTTAATGTGACTTAGGATTATCAATATATGATTGATGTTTAATAATATGACTGAAGGTAAATAATATGACTGAGGATATATAAGCAATAAATATGTGGGCTTGAGCTTAGATAAAATGTGACTGCGATTGAATTTAATAAAACGTTACTGCATATGCTAAGAATTTGATCGTGACTAAGCTCACTAACATATTATAGGAAGCATGGAAACGATTTTATGCTTCTCTTTCCACAATGGAACAGGTCTAAGAACTTCACCATCTCATCTTCCATGTTATATCTCTAACACCCAAAAAAAAAAAAAAAATTATGTGGGCAAAGGATGTGAATTTCTATTCACTATTATAACTAAAACTTAAATATGAAAAATTTAGTTCATAAGAGTCATTTTTTAAGTTGTAATTCTATAATAAAGAAAACTTTTTTATACTAGATATTTTGGTTAACCTTAATTAAATTTGGGTTGACAAAAATATCCCTCATTATAATTGTGAATTTCGGCCAACCCTAGTTTGAAGTAGTGTTCCTAAAAGTTGCTCACGTATTTCATGTGATTGTTTTGTGTTAAAACTATTTTAAAACAAATAACATGATAATAATTTAAAAATAAATAATCTAAATTATTACATATAAAAATAATTATTTTCTTAAATAATTTATGAAAATTTTTAGTAATTTACGGGCCAATTTGGTTCAGGGGCAATTTCGTCATTTTGCTTCAGGCCCAACACTGAACGCACCCCAGACTCTCCAACATAAGACCCAGGCCCAAGCTTCTACCTCAAAAGGAAGTCTCGAGGTTTGAAGTATATAGAGGCCCAGAGATTAACAAGCCCAGGCCCAGTGAAATACCATGTGCCCAAACCATAATCGGGGCTCACCCCATGCGAGTCCACATAACGCCCAGTCTCATAAACACCATTCATAACCCATCCGTTCCACCATACAATGGGCAAAATGCAGTAATTGCACCTCATGAAGTCGACCGTTATCATGATCCAACGGACAAGCTCTCATACTCAGAATCTCTGAACACTCGTTCCATAGCTCTCATCACCACCCACCTACCGCCCTCACGGTAGTCTACAGGGACCAATGTAACATCTGACCTTGCTCCATCTTCTACGACCTTTGCACCTCACTACCATCACTGACTTGGGCGTCGGAGTGCCTACGACATCCACCACACCGGTGGGTAGACCCTCCATGCTCACCCAACTTATTTGTTTTGTAGGATCGCCAATGCCCCTCTTTACGAAATCTCGATTGTAAACGTCGGGTGAAAACCAGCGTCTACAGTTTGGCGCCCACCGTGGGGCCCTAGCGATTCATAGCATGCAAAGATCCCTCCTTCTACAATCCTTTCAAACACCCCTACACGAATGGCATCATGCGACAAACAAACACCAGATCTCATGATCACTTAATAAGCCATCCTTCAAGAATAATTACAACATTGGAGCACATTTCTTCAACCTTCCAAAGGCCCGAGGCTACGGGTCACCCCAACAATCCTATCATCTGATCCAATCTATTATGAGCATTCAAGAATAAGGCAAGTGGAAATCCACCATAAAACGACCATCCACTTAATCACCAGAAAAGCCACCATGATTCTCCAGCAGACCGATCACAACAAGTTACCTCCTCAATGCGAAAGAAAATATAAGAGTTCGAAAGAGTGATTCTCTCTAGCCTACCCGGTGCCAGACTACCAGTGAACCAACACTTGGATCATTCTACACACTTCCACCAGTCGACAAGAGAATATCCTCATAATCCACAACATAAACAATCAACCAAGAAACATTCTTTATGATTGACATATATTCGAGTCTACTTGGGACGATTACCATTTACTCTAGATGACATAGATAAAATATCATTTCCTTCAGGCTGCGTGAGGGGATTGCATCTCCTTCAGGCTACATGAAAGGCTTGGCGTCTCTTCCAGCCTACATAAAAAAATGTCATCTTCTTCAGACGACGTTAAGAAGATTCCCATCTCCTCTTGGAGATATGAAAGATATGTCATCTTTTCCAATCAACATGCAATGATTGTCATATATTCTCCATATGATAGACATGTATTAACATCAACTCTAGACTACATAGGAAATCTATTATCATGTCTAGTGGAATAAAGTTTATAGAACCTTAATTAGGTCCAGTCGACCTCTACCAAGTCTTGTAGAGTGAAGACTCTTGTGGACCTTAAACAGGTTCAATCGACCATAGTTTCATGGACCTTCATCAGGTCTAGTAGGATATATACTACGTTGGACCTTTACCAGGTCCAGTCGACTATAGAATCCCATGTACTTTCGTTAGATCAACCAGAATATGGACTCCCATGTACCTTTTCCATGTTGTGTAAAGTAAAAAATATTATCAGACCTTCATCATGGGTCTGGTCGACTATGGACATTTTCAAATTGGGAATCAATGGACATTCACCTGGGCCAATCTACTGTGGCCTCATGAACACATTTCAGGCCCAATCTACTGTGGCCTCATTGACCTTCACCAAGTCTAAGGAATGGTTATAATAAATTAGAATAGAGTAGGAATTTAACTTTCATTTTCTCTTTTCGACTAATAACCCCAGACAACGAACATGTATTACCTTGTCATACGGCACACTGTCTGAGCCGATTGGTATCCTTCAAATGAAAGATAATATGAAGATAATATGTGACCAAATTTTGCATGAGCATGAGTCGTGTCCAGTCCACACTCGTTGATCATTAAGGAAGCCTGAGCCTCAAGAATTTTAGCAATTACAAAGCAAGCCCAAAAGTAAGAACAAAGCCCCAAAAGCCTAACTTACAAAGCCCATCTCGGCCACTTGCAACCCTTAACTCAGCCTACACTTGCTAAGAGAAAAAAAGGCCTCCCAACAGACTTCTGTTTTCCCCTTTCCGGCTAAGTGATCCCAGACGACGTGGAACATGTCCTATTGCATGCCCATGATTTGATATATCCAGTCAATCAAAAATCAGGCTAGGTGCATCCAAATTTTACTTCCAATCTACATTAGCAAAAAGCATCCAGTCACACGTAGCCCATAAGCCATGTGTGGGCTGCAGGAAAACCAGCCCAACATGAAGGAGTTTACAACATCCTCAGCATCGTAAGCATCGTCTCAAACTTCAAAAGCCCAGCAGCGTACACCATCATCATCGTCCTGATAATGAGTCATCATGGATCCAGACATATAGGACGTAGGTTAATAACTCCACATCTGAATCGACAAGCACACTGCAATAAACGAATGGCCCAATCCCCAAAGCACCATGGGCAAGCTGCAAGATCCACGCGTATTGTAGCAAAATCGCACGAGGAAGCTACCAACAAGACAGCCCAAGGCAGCCCAATACCCACATGAAAGTTGACCTAAAACACAAAGCACCAGCTCATGCGCTTTCACAGCCGAGCCCTTGGGCCCAAGACGCAAGCCCACATCACAGGAACCATGAAGCAGGCCGAAACCTGGGCCTCATGTCTTAGCCATTAACTTGCTATGCACTCGCAAAGTTGAATCCAAGTAGAAGGATGCTCATAACTTGCTAAAAGGGAAGTCCCACATCGTCTATGCCCAAGCTTTGAGATCTCCACACAAAGAAAACAAATATAAAAAAATAATAATGGCTCACTCGCCAAACTGTAAAGCACTACCATGTGCTAGAATAATGTTCCCAACTCCCAAGCTTGCCTCCAATATGAAACCACGTGAATGGTGGCCCCAATGCACCCACTGTAAAAATTTTTTTTTTTGAAAAGAGTAACTCCATCCACAATCAGCTTCCTGATATTGCAGCACGCAAGAGAGCCACCCTACGTGAAGAAAGGCACACTAGCTTGGTAGACTGAACCCATTAGCCCAAAAGGTGGTCGCACTAACTTGACCCATGCGCAATTGCCACGATGAACACAACCACCACATACGACCAAGGAAGACGAAGAACCATGCATAGCTCGCCAAAGATAAATCACTATTAAGGACGAGAAACATCGTCTAAATCATGAAGAATAATTGGAAAAAATCTTGCTTCTACGCCCTCATTTTTTACTTTGTAGCTTTACCAAGGAGATCACCATGCAAGTATGCTGGCATGAAAAATCACACATGCCATGCCATATATGAGAGTGGGGGAGGGAGTGAGGGGCCAAAAGGTCTCTTAATTCCAGCTTAAAGATTTCTTCCAAGCAAAAATCTTCATTTTGCCTGTGAAGCCCTTACTCTCTCAGTCTGTGATCTATGAAAGCCCAGTCTGGTTGCAAATTCCCTCTCTACTCGGTTTTGTTCATTTTGATTTGCCAACCTAGCAGCGTGAGTCGAACGAAAGGATGGAGAAGAAGCATCCACATTCTCATGTACCTGAAAACATGGGTTGATTATGCTTGGCCCATTCTTGGTCTCTGCCCATTAGTGCCATTAATCACGTGCCTATCTAAAATAGCACGTAAGGGTGGCAGAAAAGCCCATGGCCCGGCCCGGCCCGTCAAGCCCGGCCCGGCCCGACGGGCTTTGGCCCGGCCCGACGGGCTAAATGACCAAACCGGGCCTATCAGACAGGGCCCGACTCGGGCTCGGGCCCGAGCCGGGCTCAAAGATTTAAGCCCGGCCCGGCCCGCCCGGGCTTAAATATAAAAAAAAAAAAAAAGTTTTTCACTTTCAGTTTTCGGTTTTCACTTATTTTGGCTTTTGCCCTAATTCAGTACTTCGTCTTCTTCAAATCAGTGAGTGAATCACAAATTCACAAATCTGGCAGGCGGCAGCAGTCTCTCACTCTCTCGGTATCGGCAGTCACAGCACAGCAAAACAGAGTCACAGCACAACAGTCTCTCAATCTCTCGGCATCGGCAGTCACGGCATCGGCACTCGGCAGGCAAACTCCGGTCAGTCAGTCACCACTCTCCTCTCTTCTCAGTTCTCGTTGCCGTTGGTGTTGGGTTTTGCTTTAATTTTTCTGCCCACAAGCATTGATTCTCTGATTAAGTTGCAATTTGCAAATCAAAAAATAGGAATGAATTGACTTATGCTCTGCTTGGGCTTTCTTCTACTGTCTTTCTCATTGTTTTCGTTATTATTCTTCATTCAATGATAATAGTATTTTGTGAATTTCACTTTAGCTTGTCTGCTTGTGTTCTCACAGTAGCTTAATCTAGAGACATGTAATCGTGTGTATGTTGCAAGGCTGCAAGCTGATTTGGCTTATGTAATCTAGAGACTTGTATCATTGAAATTACTTGTATCATTGAAATTACTTTATGGATGAGTTTTTGTAGTTTTGAGTTCCAGTTACTTTGTTTGATAATGAAGGATAGAATTAGATGTATGTTTAAATCAGAAGGCTGAGGCTGAAATTTAATGTTAATGTATTATATATATATATATTATATAATATAATATAAATTTCTTTTCAAAGTAAAAAAAAAAAAAAAAAAAATTTGGTCGGTCTTAGGCCCGGGCCCGAGCCCGAGTCGGGCCGGGCCGGCCCGGCCCGGCAACGCCCGGGCCGGGTTTTTTCGGGCCCGGGCCAATTTTTTTTGGCCGGGCTCGGGCCGGGCTTTAAAAAGCCCGCCCGGCCCGGCCCATTGCCACCCCTAATAGCACGTTACATGATCCCCATTGTAAATAAGAGTTAGTTGCTGCGGCATTCCTACTAGTGAGGTCTTTTACAACATCACTCATCACATCAGCATGCCCATCTTGATCTTTTGTGTGGCCCAACCCAACTACCTTCTTAGCTGGCCCAATAGGCCCAATTGCCTTTTGCTGCACAAGATGATACATCCTGACAGCCTCCTCCACTTTTGTATTCAAGCTCACGTGACAAACAGAAAGGAACCCTTAGCATGATCAGCACATGAAAACATGGAGAGAGAAAAGATGGCCGTGCAAAAAGCTATGATAGTAAGATGTCTGGGTTCCAAACATACAGAACGAGGGTTGGTACCTTCACGGCCGAGCCCGTTGGCACACTACATGTAAAAGAAGAATGGCCGCAACGAGCCGGGTCTCTTACACTACATTTCGGCATTTGCTCATTGGGAGACTAATTGGCTTTTGTCCTTTTGCATGTGGATTTACTGCCTTGGCGTGGGCGCGTGACGAGGATATCTTTTTGATGTGTCGAGCGCTCCCTGGAGCAGTCTGCTATTTTCAAGTGGCTACATGGACGTAGTTTCAAGTCTTGCTAGTGAGAATGGGTGAGGCATCTTTGGTGAAACTGGTCCCTAGCATCCGGGGTTAAGCGTCTTCTTGCATGTTGGAGAGAACCTTCTCCCTCTCCCACATGATATGGCATACGTGGGATCCAATGCTTTTCGATTTTGGCATGCTTCTTTGGCAGCAAGTATATAGCATTTTACGTGATTTTTTGGCCTATTTTTATTTTTATGTGCAAGCATGCGTGATCCTAAGTATGGATCATTGGGCCTCTTTCGTGAGCCAATCATCGCCAACAGTCGATGGACTGTGATCCTGCAATAGACTTGGGCCACTTTTGTGAGAGTTAGAACAATGTTAAGGTTTAATGAAATGAAGACTTTACAAGACACATTAGACTGGGGACAATCCGGGAGATAAAAGAATAAACTTCCTCAATTATTAATAGGGTCATCTGTCTCAGCCGAAATGCACTCTATATGTCAGGTATTAATATTTTCCTCATTGACATGCCAAATTTTTGGTTCGCAAGCATTGTCATACAGTTCAGTTCATGGACCTTCTTCTGGTCCACACGACATGTAGACTCGGTTTGGTTCCTTATCGATACCAAATGAGTGAATGTCCTCCTGGTCTTTATCAGGTCCAGTCGACGGAAACACTCCCCAATTGACTTGTGATAGAGTCAAGTTCAATTCATGGACCTTCTTTTGGTCCACACGACATATAGACTCGGTTTGGTTCCTCCTCGATACCAAATGAGTAAATATCCTCCTGGCCTTCATCAGGTCCAGTCGACGAAAACACTCCCCAATTGACTCCTGATAGAGTCAAGTTCAATTCATGGACCTTCTTCTGGTCCACACGACATGTAGACTCGGTTTGGTCCCCCCTCGATACCAAATAAGTGAATGTCCTCCTGGCCTTCATCAGGTCCAGTCGACGGAAACATCCCCCATGGACTCGTGTCGAGTCAAGTTGTAGACATGGAATACACATGTTGTATGACTTATATCCCGACCATCATCTGGTTCGGTCGACTAGGTACTTCCCCAATAGCTCTAGTAGAGTCAAGTTCAATATCCCAACCATCATCTGGTTCGGTCGACTGGGTACTTCCCCAATGGCTCTGGTAGAGTCATGTTCATTATCCCGACCATCATCTGGTTCGGTCGACCGGGTACTTCCCCAATGGCTCTGGTAGAGTCAAGTTCATTATCCTGACCATCATCTAGTTCGGTCGACTGGGTACTTCCCCAATGGCTCTGGTAGAGTCAAGTTCATTATCCCGACCATCATCAGGTTCGGTCGACTGGGTACTTCCCCAATGACTCATGTAGAGTCAAGTTCATAACTTGACATTCGTTTGGCAGCATCAACGCTCGAGTACACCTATATACTATGGCCTCGTCCCAGGCGACACACGTGTCAAGTACTCTCCAAGCCAATGACTTCTTGACTTAGAGAGTAGAGGACAAACTGTACGGGCCAAATTTAGTCCAGGGGTAATTTTTTCATTTTGCTTCAGGCCCAACAGTGAACGCACCACAGACTCGCCAACATAAGACCCAGGCCCAAGCTTCTACCTCAAAAGGAAGTCTCGAGGTTTGAAGTATATAGAGGCCTAGAGATTAACAAGCCCAAGCCCAGTGAAATACCATGTGCCCAAACCATAATCGGGGCTCACCCCATGCGAGTCCACATAACGCCCAAGCTCATAAACACCATTCATAACCCATCTGTTCCAGCCTAGAATGGGCAAAATGCAGTAATTGCACCTCATAAAGTCGACCATTATCATGATCCAACGGACAAGCTCTCATATTCAGAATCTCTGAACACTCGTTCCATAGCTCTCATCACCACCCACCTACCGCCCTCACGGCAGTCTACATGGACCAAGGTAACATCTGACCTTGCTCCATCTTCTACGACCTTTGCACCTCACTACCATCACTGACTTGGGCGTCGGAGTACCTACGGCATCCACCACACCGGTGGGTAGACCCTCCACGCTCACCCAACTTCTTTGTTTTGCAGGATCGCCAGTGCCCCTCTTTATGAAATCTCGATTATAGATGTCAGACGAAATCCAGCATCTACAGTAATCAAATTACTTAAAGTTTATATGTATAGAATTGATTGATAACTTACGATAATAATTCATAAATTTCCACAATTATGTAAATACATACAATAGATAATAATTCGTAATTATTATTTCCAAATTAATTTGAATATTAAATTATTCAATTAATCTTATGAAAAATAAATTGGAAATCCAATTATTCATAATTGATTTCCTCTAATGCTAATAAGCTAATCAGATGACCAAATAGACCTATAGTTTTTAGCTCTACTAATATTGGAACTATTAATTAATCTATTTAAACAATAATTTCGTATTATTAGTTTTGAAGTTATCGCACTAAAAACTCAAAACTACACTCTCATAATTGTATATATATTACATAATCTGAAACGTCTAATGTCTATTGATATAATCATTTCATATGTGTAACGATGGGTAACCCCGACTACTGTTATATTATGGGATGAGTGTTACATAATATAAATTACGTTTAAACACATGTACACTCATGAATAAACTTTGGGGACAATCGGTAAATTCCTCGAAATTCCGATACGAAATTGTACGATGTTCCACTCTGGACAGCCCATGATATTTGGGCCATAACTTTCTCATACGAACTCCAATTTTTATGAATTTTATATCATCGGAAAACTAAGATCGAGACCTACAACCTTAAAGTTGAATACTTTTCCAAATTCGAACTAGAAATAAGTCAAATATTTTGATAAAAAATATGGACGAATAGTGCCCGATGATGGATCTAGAGAATTCTCAAAATCTCCCAATTTTTCTGATTTTTTTCATTAAATAATTATACAAATCAATCAAATAAGTCGAAGTATAAATATGGGATACTATTCACACATCTCAAAAGAAGAAAGAAGGAAAAAGAAGAAGAGAAAGGGAGAAAGAGGAAGAGAAATGGAGAAAGAGGAAGCAAGAGAGAAGAATGAAGAAGAAGGAAAGAGGATGAGACAAATACCATTCCCCACAAGCTAAGAAGAAGATTGGCAATCATTGAAAGCTTGGACAGTGATGGAAATCAAAGGAAATGAGGTAAGGAAAACATAACCCAAATTTGAAATGTTGATGTGTTGATGATTTATTGGTTAAATGATATTATTGAATTGTGGTTATTGTCTTATTGATGTTTATGTCGTTATGGTGTTAAGAAAATAAGGATTTTGAGAAATCCCTAAGATAAGAAATTTTAAAGGATAAGTAAATTGGGATTTTGGAATTTGATGATGTGATGATAATGGAAGGGTGGGAATGTGATAATTTGATTGTGGATAAATGAATTAACTTGTATTAAGGTGGGGTGTTGGGTTACTATGAAGTAAGTCCTTGAAGAGTTGACGTTAGGCCCTGAATTTGGCCCAGCGTCGCGATGCCCAACCCTTACGTCGTGACGCGTACTGGAGAATTTTCACATATTCGGTTCTGGAATATGAGCGTCGTGACGCCCATGAATTTGTGTCGCGACGCGTAAAGTAGAGGAAGCCCACTGTCCCACCTTTATTTGGGGAATGTCGCGACGCTTAGATCTTAACGTTGCGAAGCGTGTAGAAGTCGTGATGCCCCACCCCTTGTGTCGCGACGCGTAGACAGCAGATGCTCACTGGTTTATCAGTAAGTGTGGGCGTCGCGGCGTCCAAGTGGCAGCGTCGCGACGCGTGATCAGAACTTCCCCAAACCAATTTTAGTTCATTCTAGTTTCACCCTAGCTTGTTAGATGCCACCCTAAGGGTCCCGTATCAGCTTGCATACATATGTTACATCATGATATAAGTGTGATATGCCTTGAAATAATAGAAAATACTTGAATAGATAAATTTAGCCTAATTCCATAATATATTCCTCAGTCCATTTTCTAATCAAGTTATCAATTAAAGTTCATCGCATGAACCAAAATTCCTCCAGCAAAGTGAAGCAATGTCCGCTAGACTCCAAATCAGTGAGTGGATACTCTTTCCTTAAGTTGATTTTCATAATATTATTTTTGATATCAGACTTACTTACTTTTCCGCATTTAGGGCGTTAGCCAAGTTTACTTTCAAGTATATTTTGAATAAGAATATTTTTGAGAAGTGATTTAGAAAAGTAATGATCATAAAAGTATGGTTTTATGTTTTCGAGGCATGAGGGAAAAACCCACCTCAGTATGTAACTTGACTCAGATATGAAATTGACGGATCTGGATATCGTGTGGACACGCAGTTCAGGGCTAGAGATGACAGATGTCCCTAGATCCTAGATTCAGAGTCTGGAGGGTAGTATAGATCCACATCGCCGACTCTAGATAAAGAATTTTCAGCAGACTTTGAGATAAAGATTTTTCAGAAACAGATTTTCGAAGAAAGCCTTACAAATAAGATTATTTCAAGAAAGAGTTTTCATAAGAAACTGTTTTATGAGAGTTTCAGAATTTTCAGACCAGAAGTAGTTTTCGGAAAAAACTTCCAGAAAGAAAGTTGTTCCCCCCACTCCCAATTTTTTTTTACAGGTTTACCCGGAGGATGAGCTCGGGATGATGGATAATGATGGCAGTCACTAGGGTGTTTTGTCCACCAGGTCAAGTCAAAGATAGAGTTCAGTCAAGTCAAGTAAAGTCCAGTTTCATATATTTGTATAATAAAGTTGGGTATGAGTATTCATGTATAGAGTTGTTAAGATAAGTGATGTTGAGTGTTAGTCGTGTGTGTATTTATTTTACGTTCTATGTCATGGATTTAGGCAATGGTTTTGTATATGAGATTATATTTGAAAAAAATATCAGTGTTCGTAGTTAGAAAGTCAGAGACTTATGGGGATAGTTGTTGGGTTTCTATTAAGTCCCAAGGATCAAATCAAGCAATGAAACACATGTGAATACATCAAGAAATATGGCGGAAACATACTTACATTGATCAGTTTGCGATGCGACGAACACAAAATCTTTTCTCCCCTCCATGGTGTTCACGGCAGTGGACTGTTTTTGAGCTCCAAGAAATTCGGCCAACCTCCATGGATGTCCTCCATTGATGCTCCAAGCTTTATATGGTGATTCCATGCTCATGAAATTAGTTCCATATCACCTTTGTATGTCCTCTTTTGAGTGCTAGCTCTTGGTAATTTTGCCATAAAATCACCATCTTGCTTCTCCTTTGTTCTCGGCAGTAGCAGAAAAACAGAAGAAGAAAAGTGGCCTAAAGCTGTGAGAGAGAGGAGAGGAAAAAGAGAAGAAGATGTGTTAAGTGTTGGTGGTTGGAAAAAATGTGTATCTAATACACAAAATGAATTTCAAAAATTCATTTACCAAATTTTTTTGCTTTCCAAAAGTCAAAGGCTTTAAAGCCAACAACCACTCCCATCAATCACTCAAATGACAAGTTGTCACATCACTCAAAGTGACTAGACATCACATCAATCGATTGACTAGTGATTTGACGCTTGATGTGACTTGTGGGCCGCACCTGAATTCGAAATGCGAGTGCGCCCGCAAACACTACCGGGCTCGGTTCGCTAATTCCAAATTAACGAATTTTTCCGTTGCGACGTAATTAAATAATTATGCCTAGCAAAATTACTATTCACGTCGCTAACGAATTAATTCTAAATTAACTCGTTCGCCCGAATTAAAATCTAATTTCAATTCCGCGTCGAAATCTAATTTCCTTTAATATATCGAATATATTAATTTTATCGATTAATTCCAAATTAATCGTTCTCTCTCTTTAATTAATATTTTATCCCAGATAAAATATCTCCGTAATTAATCCCATATTAATTTCTCTCTCTTATAATTAATCCAAGATTAATAAAGTGCGAGTCATACGTCATCGGTGAATCTTCGAGAAGCAACCCATGAGATCCCCGGATATGTTGGCAGTAAATTCAGGTTGTCGGACTATCCAAACACGTACGTACCTAGTACTACATTTTTACCGATTTACAAGACAAGGTTGGCTTCTAGCAAAGCGCCATGCCTACCCAATTCTCCAGAAATATTCTTACTGGAATATGTGATCTATATCAGACATAGTATACGTAGTATTGCGTATTTCGATCCAGCATCGGATGTCAAGTGCAAGGCCTGGGGCTGGAAATGTGTCTGCCCCGTACGAAGCACATATCGGATCTCTAGTAACTAGTCTCTATAATCGGATAAACATGACTTAGTCATAATATCCTGATAGCTGCAGCATATAAGAGAACCAGTTCCGTATCCTACGTGATCATCATCTCCACTATGACCGGAGTGATACTTCCATCTCGACATCACACCCAATACACTACGATTCTCAATATACCCAGAAGAGGCGTACACAGAACCTGTTAAAGCCCTGGACGACCAAAACCAAAGTATATTGATTGTTTCAAGTATTAGCGGTGTAAGTCTCAGGTTAAGACCAAATACACATACCCTGATTCAGACTTCCATAGACACATAGTCATACTACCAATGGAATTCCGATGGGTCTATCCAGAGCGAAGCTGTTTCCGTACCATCGGTAAACACAACCTCATATTACACTTGCATGAGTATCCTATACCCAAATATATGAGAACTATGCCGTTATGCTCCCACAACGCGCACAAGTGTAATACTAGTCTATTCCGTATTATCGATGTCCAATCTCGATAATACTACGACTAGGGATATTTAATGATTAAACCTTTATGGATTGATACTGTCTCATATCTTATCAATTCAGAACTAATCATATGGACCTTCTATCATTTATACATCTTGGTAATCTAATTACAAATGATAGAAGAGCAATTTCCTTTGTCACATAGTTAATTTGTACAACAACTCCATGATATGTACAAATAGTGATGCTATGGGTCATAACTGTCCAACAATAGTACAACCTATTCCCTACCGATAGCATCTCCCAGATTAAGGATGTTACAAAGATGGTATCAAAGTATGGTCTAAAGAGTCAGTGACTGCAGTGGGTAGTGTGTTGTGGTATTGTATACGTAGTATGTCCGAGATACTAGTATGCGATGCACTACCTCTCCAGTATCCGATCCTTGAGTTCGTCCTCAAAAATCTATGGACAGGTTTGTAAGAATTCCTGAACTATTCGAATATCCTCTTTTATGAAGTAACTATATTCTCTGGAAACCCTTCCGTAGTTACCTTAGTTAATTTTCAAAATGTCCAATGCAAGTTATGAAGATAGACAGTAAAATTCTAAGGATATTCACCCAGAAAAGTAGAAAGGGAAAAAGAAAAACTAGAAAGAAAAAAGTAAGAAATGATACATAGATGATCAAGAAAACAAAAACCATAAGTAGGAGAGATATAAAAATAGATGTTGAATGGAACACTAGATCTTATAACAGTAAAAGAAATATATCAAGCCTGAGTAAGAGTAAGAGTGCCAAATTGACCTATGTAAGGTTTCCTTCTTTTCGTAAGATTCCTTCATTCCTTAGGAAGTTCCTTCAAGTCAAACCAATAGCCTTTGAATACCTTATAAAGATAGCAAGCTCTCCGAATAGCAAATGATAGTCAGAAGCATAAGAGAGTTGAGAAATTAGAATTAGACATGGGAGTCCCGATAGACTAGAGATGTCAAGAAGGGAGAAGTAATTATAGATTCAAAAACCCAAGCCGACAAGCAAGCAAATGAAGGTCGTAAGTACCTTACCTCAAGCGACCCGACATAGATACGACCCTGAACTACCCAAATTTCCACCCCTTAGTAATACCAGTCGAAGGAATTGTCCTAAAATAGTCTCTATCATACCTACCTTACATAAGTAATAGACTTTACCAGAACACACGGCACCAAAATAATAACATCAATATCTGACGAAACATGAGACATTTATCATAGCCTCTACTAACATGGATAAAGATAATCGTAAGGAAACCCAACGAGAGTTTGCCCCAAGACAGAAATAGAAGGCATTGGAAAAATAGAACACCCAGAAAAAGATTAAGAATGGTTTACTCAGAAAAGGCCAAAAAGACTTCTAAGGTCATATAAATTAGAACCCGATCTAAGCCATGATAAACAAGTTCACAGTACTAGAGAGAACCTATAGATCAGACCAATGCCAGTCGGAACCCATGTAAGTTTAAAAAGGAAGACCCATGAGATTTGAATACACTAAGTAATTAGCAAAAGTACTAGTACGGACGGTAGGACAAGTACCATAGCTGTAATCTAATAGCAAGAGGTAGAGATCCAGAAGAAAATTCATAAGATGAACGACTACTAGTCTCGACAACACAACCTAAAGCTAATATATAGAATATAAAAACAATTCAAAATGGATATAGCTAGCAATAAGGAAGTTCAGTCTACACAGTAAGGATAGATAATGTAACTTGATGACAGTAAGTAAATGAAGACTTTGGGTGGATTGATAAATATTAAGGGACTTTAAGACATGATATAGTCGAAGTAGCTTCCAATGGAACAACTAGTAGATAACAAAAATGCGTATTCACAGATCTCTATGAAATGCATATACTCACCCCTCCACTTAGAGCTCAGTAAGGAGGAGAACCAGTAAAGAAGAGTATTTGATAAAATAGATGAATCACGAGATGGCTAGATAACCAAATTAATAAGTTCAATGGAACATAGATAAGAAGCATGAGAAAGAATAGTTCGAAGTCACAGTGAGTCGAACCAAAACTAGATGCCATCATTAAAGTGGAAACCCTTAAGGGAATAATGGACCAGAGAGAACGACTCTCAGGAATATAGTATATAACTCATAAAGAGTCTCATTGTATTGAGAGGGAGAAACTAGATGCAGAATATCACCTGAACCAAAGGATTTAGTAGAGATGTCCTAAGCAATCGAAGTTGATGAAGTTTTCCAGTGGAATAAAGATGTAAGGAATTCAAGGAATTGAGATGAGAGGGAAATCTATGTAGCGGAGTAAACTTTATAAGGAGGAATAGAAAATGGAGTATAGTAAGACTCTGTGAGAGAATAACGACTTAAGATGGTTAAGCAACAGAAACTATAAGGAATGAGTATAGAGGCAACATGATGAAGTATTTAGAGAGCATGACTCTAGAGAAGGTTCATGATAAGAGGTAGTATGATTGATAGTTGGGAAACGAATCAAGAGTGAAGTTGGAAACATGAGACAATTCAGATAGTACCTAGTAGAAGCATCTTAGTGTGGAAGCCGACACTAGTAAACACGAGAGTCCAAGGCTCATAGATGAGCAGGACATGCAAGTATGGCACGCGTAGCTATTGAGGTCAGTACAACTGGAAAGGTTTTGGGACCAAGCCCCACCCTTCCAACCCTCGTTATACCACAACAACTAAGATGGACCTCGATGACCGCCTCATGATATCCCCAGAAACAAGTAAAACCATAATGTAGGAATATCTTATAAGATATGGTAAGACAATTGGAAGGTAATAGTAATACCCCTCAAAATAAAAGACAGATACAGAGGAACCAGAAGTTCCACAAATAGTTAAAAATAGGAAAGAAGACATAAAGAACATCAAGTGAAAGGTAGAGGTAATATTTTTGAGATATGACGATAATATAATAGATACCAGACAAACAATGACAAAGATGTATAGTAATAAGATAGATTTTCAATGGTACTACGAAATAGTAAGCTTTTCAGAATTGAGATAAGATTGGAATTTTATTTTATAAGTAAGGAGAGAAATATGGATGATAGTGACCCGTATGTTCTTTTCGCAACGCGCCGTTAGGATAATATATAAGATGACTCAAGAAGAGACTAAGTATAACCTAAAGACGGTTAAGGGAACTAAGAATACCAAAATTGTTGAGACCGGGACAACACTTAACAAGATAAGACTCGAGGGATAATCAAAAGTGGTGTATTCTAGAGTGCAAGTAGGCAAGGAAAGAATAGTCAGCGTAAAGACAGTAACCGTACTGGTACTAGCAAAGGAATTAAAAGTGAAAAAAGAATACGAACATAAACTAGAAAAGAATAACTAGTGCTAATGTTAATAATAAAGAACACAGTTTAAACATAAAGGTGCATACAGTTAGGCTTAACATAGATACCTTGTCCCAAACTCTTAGCCAATCGAGAAAGATTGTAGAGAAACTTCCCAGAAGTAACATTCCAAGTTGAGAGCCTTCGGTTGACAACGATAGTACAAGAAAAGTTAGCTATGAGTTATGAAGTCCTAAACCAATAGATAGTCAAATATGTGAGAACTCAGGAAGAAGCTCATAAACAGTGGGGACTTTGTAATGAGAAAAGAGAAAAGATCAAGTAGTTAGTTAAGATATGATAATGAATGCTAGAATAAGATCTAGTATTGGAGCTAAGAAAATATCTAGTAAGATATATCTTATAAGGTC
Source organism: Zanthoxylum bungeanum (assembly GCA_019454045.1). Lineage (NCBI taxonomy): Eukaryota > Viridiplantae > Streptophyta > Magnoliopsida > Sapindales > Rutaceae > Zanthoxylum > Zanthoxylum bungeanum. The sequence goes on from SKCR01038156.1 coordinate 124,164, forward strand.
ATTAAAGTAGTTATATTATATAGAGTAGCCGAAGAACTTGAGGGGTACACAAGTCAAGAGAAAGAAAAGGTTATTCACTATAGTACAAAGTACGATAATGATACTTTAAACATGAAGAATAACAGAAGTCCCTAAGGACATTTAGAAGTTATTGTTGTCATGGCAAAAGATATAAGAGGTTTCAAATCAGAATGGAACTAAGATGAGTGTGACGGAAAGCCACGAATATAGTACAATCTTGAAACTAATTACTCATGCGAATAGTTGAGATATAGAAGGTTGAATATAGTTAAGGGTTTATAAATAAAATTTTCCTTGTTGCATAAAGCTTGTTGTAGTATGACGGTAAGTGTGAAGTAATAAGCAGAAGTTCATGGAATTGAAATAATGAATTATCTCTCATTCAGAAATTCAAGGAATTATTCATTAAGAGCAGAAAGGAAGTTAGGAAGATAGTAATAGCAGAGGTACATATATCCTTGAACCAAGACGAATCTGCGAGTTAAACCCCAGAAGGGATTCGAGGACGAATCCTATTTAAGAGGGGAGAATTTATAACGACCGGTAACCTCGACTACTGTTACATTATGGGATGAGTGTTACATAATATAAATTATGTTTAAACACATGTACACTCATGAAATGACTTTGGGGACAATCAGTAAATTCCTCGAAATTCCGATATGAAATTGTACAATGTTCCACTCTGGACAGCCCGTGATATTTGGGCCATAACATTCTCATACAAACTCAGATTTTTATGAATTTTATATCATCGGAAAGCTAAGATCGAGACCTACAAATTCTGCGTTGAATATTTTTCAAAATTCGTAACAGAAGTAAGTCAAAAATATAGATAAAAAATCTAGATAAATAGTGCCCGAGGATGGTGTTGGGGTTGGTGCTCAGAGCGCCAATTCCCGGTTATATTTCTGTTAAATACTTCTGTAAAACATTATTATTATGAATAATATATGCAGTTTCTATAATATAATCTATATTTCTATATGGTAAAGACGTAATGACCCAAGACTGATTAGTCATGATACAGTTGCAAAAGCGTCGCAACGGACATTGAGAAGTATCATGACGTTGTCATTCTCATACAGTTCCTGGTCAAGGTTTACACTACTTGGTCAGTATAGTAAACCCGTTGAGACCGGTACATGTCGTATACTGGAATATATGATTCCAATGGTTTCTCAATGAACCATAAGTCTTGGAGACTAGTATAGACGTGTAGGTGTTTATAGCGGATAAACACTGAACGACTCACCGAAGATTCTTAATGGATGGTACACCAGCGTCAATAAGAATCTTCTTGGGTTGAGTAGCACTTGTGATTCTTAGACTTGAGATGCCATTGTGGGCGCATGAGACATCTTCTACACTTAGACGGCAGTCACGTCACCGATCTATTAAGATCAGACCTCCGCCTGTTCGTTGGGTGTAGATAGATCCTCAGGGTGTCCTATGTGTATCAAGATAGGATCCGTCAGTTCTGTGTACCAGAGCATAGGTAGTCCATATGATTAGCAATCAGATAAAACCATGGGCCCGTGGTAAAGTTTAGAAGCTAGTTCTAAACATTCTTTTGAGATTGCTAATAGAATAGTCGACTGGATAATCCCGATAGAGATTTGACGTTTACATCTATATCTCTGGGATTTATCCGGATACCTGTGACGGAGGAATTATACATTTGCGATGACCTCGACCTGTATGGTTCATCGAGATTATCCGTGATCGTCATAATCTACGGGTGGATAGATTATGGACACGAAATTGGATTTCGTGACGGATATACCTGAACCTAGAGAGTCTCAATAATGAAACATACTCGTTGAGCACTAGAGCAACATAATAAATAATATTGATTATTTATAAAGTCGTTTAATGGTTAAACGCAAGATACATGCTAAAGAGACTAGATAGTCATTTGCCTAATTATTGTGTATTTACATTTAATACTTGATTAATTTAAATACACATTAATTAATAGTCAAAATGAGTTATTTGACTTATTTCCTAAATGAATATATGTTTTTAATATTTAATGTAAATATTATACATATATTTAATATATTTGTATTTGATTAATTAATTAATTATTTAATTGTTAAATGATTAAATTAATTAAAATATAAATATCTTACATTAGGATATTTAAAGTAAATGACATTAGTTGCATTTGTTGACCAAAATAAATATCTAATAAAGTAGTTTATAAGATATTTGTGCAAGTTGATATAATGATAATTGAAATGAAATTGAAATTACAATTTCTTGTATTTGGCTATGAATTTCGGCCAAGGTGGAAATGTTACAAGTATATATTGTTTTTCATTTCATTTAATTGTTAACCTAATACACTTTACAAGAAACACCATTAAAGAAAAACAAAGAAAGCAAGTGAAGGAGAAAAGGAAAAACTTAAAGAAAAGCTTGGATTTTGTAAGTTTTTCAAACTTACTATTAGAAAGGAATTTGTTCCTTAGGATCTAGGCAACATCTTGTGATGTTCTTAAGTTATTCTTTTCATTATTTCTTGTGTTTTTGATGATGGAAATTTGGTTGAAAGTGTTGAGCATGTGTAATGAAGAAAGGTTGTAACTATTGTAGTTATAAACATTCTTTTAAGGTTTTTGAAACCATGTTGTTAATCTAGAGTTATTGACCCACTCTTAAATGACCTAGATTTGATCTTGAGTTGTTTCATTGTGTTGAGACTTGGATTGGATGGAAGAATGATGATTGAAGTAATTGATTTAATGTATTTGGTCTAATTTGTCCAATTTGAGGAAATTGAAAAATTAGGGTTTTTAACTAATTCCAAATTTGGGGGTTTTCATATATGTTGAGTATTTGGGTGTTTATATGATGCATGCAAAGTTTCATGTTGATTGGATTTCATTTGGATGAGTTTTGAAGCATGAAATGACCAAATGGTTAATTTGGGCACCAAGTGGTGCTCTCGGCTTGGATGAGGAAATTGGGGATTTTGGTTGCTTTGGTGTTTTGATGTTTTGAACATCATAAGTTCATCTTAGAAATGATTTAGAATCATTCAAAATTGATTGGATCAATTTCGGACTAAAACGGACAAAAATACAAAGCAAGGGTATTTCGGTAAATTCACCTAAAAATGTTTTATTGAATTTATTTCATAATTTGATTATTGGAATGTTAAATAAATATGTTTATTTAATTAATCCGAGAAAAAGTTTTGAAATCTGAAAATCGGATTTTCACCGCTTCCGCTGCGTTACCGGACTCACCCCCTAAATAACCCCTACAGATGGATCTAGAGAATTCTCAAAATCTCTCAATTTTTCTAATTTTTTCTTTAAATAACTATACAAATCAATCAAATAAGTTCAAGTATAAATATGAGATACTATTTACATATCTCAAAAGAAGAAATAAGAGGAGACACGTGGGAGATGGGGAGAAGAAAGAAGGAAAAAGAAGAAGGGGAAGGGAAAAATAAGAAGAAAGAGAGAAGAAGGAAGAAGACTAAGGAAAGAGGAAAAGACAAATACCATTCCCCACAAGCTAAGAAGAAGATCTGCAACCATTGAAAGCTTGGAGAGTGATGGAAATGAAAGGAAATGAGGTAAGGAAAACATAACCCAAGTTTGAAATGTTGATGTGTTGATGATTTATTGGTTAAGGGATATTGTTGAATTGTAGTTATTGATGTTTATGTGGTACAGTGTTAAGAAAATAAGGATTTTGAGAAATCCCTAAAATAAGAAACTTTAGAGGATAAGTAAATTGGGATTTTGGAATTTGATGATGTGATGATAATGAAAGGGTGGGAATGTGATAATTTGATTGTGGATAAATAAATTAACTTGTATTAAGGTGGGGGTGTTGGGTTACTATGAAGTAAGTCCTTGAAGAGTTGATGTTAGGCCCTGAATTTAGCTTAGCATCGCGATGTCCAACCCTTGCGTCGCGACGCGTATTGGAGAATTTTCACAGATTCGGTTCTGGAATGTGAGCGTCGTGACACCCAGGGATTTGCGTTGCGACGCGTAAAGCATAGAAAGACCACTGTCCTACCTTTGTTTGGGGAACGTCGTGACACTCAGCTCTTAGCGTCGCAACACGTGTGGGAGTCGCGACGCCCAACCCTTGTTTCGTAATGCATAGACAGAGGATGCTCACTGGTTTATCAGTATGTGTGGGCGTCGTGACACCCAAGAGGTAGCGTCGTGACGCGTGATCATAATTTCCCCAAACCAATTTTAGTTCATTCTAGTTTCACCCTAAGGGTCCCGTATCAGCCCGCATACGTATATTACATCATGATATAAATGTGATACCTCTTGAAGTAATATCAAATACTTGAATAGATAAATTTAGCCTAATTCCGTAATATATTCCTCAGTCCATTTTCTAATCAACGTTATCAATTAAAGGTCATCGCAGGAACCAAAATTCCTTCGGCAAAGTGAAGCAATGTCTGCTGGACTCCAAATCAGTGAGTGGATACTCTTTTCTGAAGTTGATTTTCATTATATTATTTTTGATATCAGACTTACTTTTCCGCATTTAGGGCGTTAGCCAAGATTTCTTTCAAGTATATTTTGAATAAAAATGTTTTTGAGAAGTGATTTAGAAAAGTTATGATCATAATTTACGTTTTCGAGACATGGGGAAAACCCACCTCAGTATATAACTTGACTTAGATATGGAATTGACGGATCCAGATATCATGTGCACACGCAATTCAGGGCTAGGGATGACAGATGTCCCTAGATCCTAGATTCAGAGTCTGGAGGGTAGCATAGATCCGCACCCCGGCTCTAGTTCAGTGGCTTGGGGGACGACGATACGTAACGCCCCTAGACCTTAGTTTGAGGGGTAGGTAGTGGCATGCTTAGGGGATGACGATACATAACGCCCCAACGTCATGGATTTGTACTTCTGGCTCTAGTTAGGTGTATGAGTGGATGACGAGATGTAACGCCCCATGCATCAGGTTTTCAATAGACTTTCATATAAAGATTTTTTAGTAATAGATTTTCGGAGAAAGCCTTACATATAAAATGATTTTAAGAAAGAGTTTTTATTAGAAACTATTTTATGAGAGTTTCAGAATTTTCAGACCAGAAGTCGTTTTCGGAAAGAACTTCTGGAAAGAAAGTTGTTTCATATAAGGAAAGAGATTTCAAAAGAGAGGATTTGAGATATATTTTGTTTTAGAACCATGGATCTTTAAGAAAACATATGAGTTCCTATTTTATTTTAACTGTCCACTCACTTAGATCGTTCAAATAATCTAACCCCCCACTCCTAGTTTCTTTGTGTTACAGGTTTACCCGGAGGACGAGATCAGGATGATGGATACTGATGGAAATCATTAGGGTGTTCGGTGCCTCGGGTCAAGTCAGAGATATAGTTCAATCAAGTCAATTAAAGTCTAGTTTAAGATATTTTTATAATAAAGTTGGGTATGAGTATTCATTTATAGAGTTGTTAAGATAAATGATGTTGAGTGTTAGTAGTGTGTGTATTTATTTTACGTTATATATCATGGATTTGGGCAATGGTCCCATATATGAGATTATATTTGAAAAAAGTATCAATGTTGTTCGTAGTTAGAAAGTCAGAGGCTTAGGGGGATAGTACGGCCTATTCCCTACCGGTAGCATCTCCCGGATTGGGGATGTTATAATATGTTTCGATCATCCACAAGTATTTCATAATTTAAGTTTGGTCATAAAGTCTGTTATACCTCTGTAATTATACCTTGTTTTTATAAGTATCGTTAATTCTTTAATGAATAATATATATTCATATATCATTATTTATGTTTGAGTAACAGAAATATGAGCACTCTCATTGTTTAAGTACCGAATCGACCTTCAAAGAAAATATCTATCTATTTCTCATAAGGAATAATAGCTTCCACTATTGTGTAAAATATTCCCAACTATATATTAAATTATGTCTTCAATATACGAAGTTATTGATTGAGAATTCTAAACCAATCTCACTTATGTAGATTAAGAAACATAACTTAATTTACATAAGTCAATAGAATACTCAAGATTACGGTAAATCCACATATGTCCATAAAAATGGACAAATACAAATTCCTTTAACTCAACGGATCTTTAAAAGAAACGTATTTTTATAATAGTCCAATATCATATAATCGTATCATATAAGTTGTCTTCATTTTTATGTTACTACAAGAGTGATTCAGATTAAATCATTACATCATATGTAAAATGAACCGCAACAGTAGATAATCATAAATAAAGTACCCATCTTTATTTACTCTCCATGGACTATTTAAGAACATTGATCTCATACTCAAATCTTCTCGTATATCATACACATATACTGAATCTAAATTTACATGAATGATTTAGGATATTTTTGATAATTTATAATTTGTAAAAATAATAAAAACAGAAATGAATAATACATATCATTATTATTTCCAACATTTACTTATTACCCCAAGCTCTTAGGGTATATACCCTAACAATCTCCCATTTGCCTTAGTACAAAAGAGACATATCTCGTAAACCTAAACCTTTTAGGTGATCTTGAAATACTTTAGTCAATAAAGTCTTTGTAAACGAATTGATCAAATGGTCATGAGAAGTTATTTTTGTTATCATCACATCTTCTCTTTTCACTATCTCTTTAATGAGATAATACTTTCTACCTATATGCTTCCATCTTTTATGGTTTATTGGTTATTTAGAATTAGTCATTACACCACTATTATCACAATAAAATGTGAGTGGTTTGTCCATATCTAAAACAATTTCTAGATTTGTTAAAAATTTACGAAACCTCATTACTTATTTAGCTGCTTCACAAACTGCCACATGTTCAACATCCATGGTGAAGTTGGCAATGCAAGATTACTTACTACTTCATAATACGACTTCACCACATAATGTGAATACTGTTATGGATATAAATTTCCTAGAATCTTTATCCGATTGAAAATTATACATCTAGGGATCAAATCCTCTTTGGAATATATAATCATATTATTTCTTGTTCTATGTGGATACTTGAGAAGGTTTTGCACAGCCACTCAATGATCCAATCTTGGATCGGATTGATATATATTGACTACTCCCACTGACTAGTAGATATCTGGTCTTGTGTATAACATTACATACTTGAGACTGCATACGGTTGAGGCAAAATGAATATATCTCATATCCTCAATTTCTTGAGGTGTCTTATGAAATTATTCTTTAGACAAATGAACTCTATGACGATAATATAGATTACATTTCTTGGAATTTTACATCGCAAATTGCATAATTTTGTTTTTGATATACGATGTTTGAGATGCCGCTAACAGTCTTATCTTATGATCTTGAATTTTCAGGATCATAAGAATATAACTTAAATATCCAAAACTTTCATTTGGAATTGGTTAACAAGCTAGTTCTTTATATCTGATAATATTTTTACATCATTCCTAATGAGTAACATATCATCAACATAAATTACGAGGACAACCACTTTCTTATTGATGATGTATTTGTGTATACAAGGCTCATCAATTTTTTTCCCACAACTATAAGATTTAATCGTACTACAAATTTATGTTCCAAGATCGAGAAATTTACTTAAGTCCATAAACGAATCTTTGTACTTTAGAAACCATTTGTTCTTGACCTTGGGAATCCTTCTGGTTGCATTATATAAATGCTTTCATCTAGACTTCCATTCAAAAATATAATCTTGACATCCATTTTCCATATTTCATAATTAAAATATGTAGAAATGAATAGAAGTATCTGAACAGACTTAAACATGACTATTAGCGAGAAAGTTTCCTCACAATTAATTTCATCTTTTTGGGTATAATCCTTGATCACTAGCCTAACTTTGAAAGTTTAAACCTTTCCATCCATTGTTTTTAGATCCATTTGTTACCTATTGGTATTATCCAATCAGATTAATATATAATTTCTCATACTAAGTTGAAGTACATGGACTCAATCTCAAAATCCATGGCTTTAAGCCATTCCTCCTTATCAAATATGGATGATATGTCAATAGATCATCTATACCATCATCAGATATGACAACTTGTGTCTCTCCATAACCTAAGTAGCAATTCGGTTGTACTACAACCCTCAAACTATGTCTACATGTATATTATTTTGTTGAGAATTCTTTTGATGATTAGATATGGTTGATAATATGTTTGTGTCAACAACTATTGTTAGTTGTGTACTGATCAAGCTAGAAAGTAACTTATCGAGTACTACTTTACTACGAGACTTGAATTCTTTCATACAGTTCTTCAATGTAACATCCTAACTCCGAGAATGTTACCGATAGAAAACAGATCCCACTGCCACCTTAGCCACTGAAAAATGCTGAAGAATCATGCATTCACATTCGTGCTCAAATACATGCAATCATAACTGACTTAAATGCAAAACTCAGGAGAATACATACATAAACAAAATATTCATTATACACACATCAATATTATGTGAATGTCATACAGCAAAATGAAAACATAGAAGACTAAATTCTATATGAATGTAACTATGTCGTGATGGATAATGTGCCTAGTGACTGCAGTATAACTCTTGTCCCTGACTCATGTCTCCAAAGGTTGTGAGTGGCTCACCAACTGATAGGACCTGCAAAACTAGAGAGTCGGGGGTGAGTCCTAAGGAACTCAATGAATGGAGCTACAATATCAGGAAAAACAGAGTCAAATATTGTTGAATAAATCATCATAATCATAAACTTTGCTTTTTAAAACCATGTATTGTAAACTGGTTCTTTTCCTTTCAAAAATTTGAGAAAATTGTTCCTAAAACTCAATTGTTTGAAAATCTCTGTAAGCTGTGTAAAAACCTGACGCATGGGGATGTTACGTATCATCGTCCCCCTCATACGCCTAACTAGTGGTATTGGGGCGTTACGTATCGCTGTCCCCCAAGCCACTGAACTAGAGCCAGTAGTGTTGATCCATGCTACTACCTGACATTGAAACTAGGGTCTAGGGCCATAACGTATCGTCGTCCCCCTAGCCCTGAATCTAGGATCTGGGGGAGTTACGTATGGCCGTCTCCCCAATCATGCTCTACATATGCACATGTTATCCGTCAATTCCATAAGTTACATCTTGAGAAATGCTTTTAGAAATCAAAATTTGTTGAGAAATGCTCTTTCGTAAAGTAACTGGAAATAACTTGGCTACCGCCGTATTGGTTTAAAAGTAAATCTCAATTCAAATCTCGTAAGTAAATACAACTTAAAAAGAAAACATCCACTCACAGATTTGAGGTTTGAATAGCTCATCTTCATGTCGCAGAAGGAAATCGCGGCTCCTTTCATGTATCTATATTAAGTAAACTTGGTTAGAATATAAGTTATATAATATGTATCAAAATTTAAACTAGGCTTCTACAGTCGGCTAAGGTACTATCACTACATGATGTGTGTCTATAATGATATGAGTTCCCTAAAATGTCCTCTAATATCTTGGGATGAAATGAAATTAGCTAACTGATTTTCTAAAAAAATGAACACGCGTCGCGACACCACATATTGTGCGTCGTGATACTCATCTAGGCTGGTCAAGACAGAGAGTAACTTTCGTTACGCGTCGTGATAATGGGTGCCAAACATCGTGACTCTCATCTGCGTCACGATACTAGGAGGCACATGTCGCTACTTCCATAAAACAGAACCGAAACAGAGGCTCTGGTTTGATTCGCGTCGCGACGCTGGCTGATTGGCGTCGCAACGCTCAAATATCAGAACTGAAATAAATGATCTGCCTTATTACGCGTCGCGATGCTGACACAAAGGCGTCACGACGCTCGATTATTTCCAGGGCCAACCTTCACTTCTCTGATGATCAAGCTCACAAATCCATTCTTACATAACCAAAAGCAATTATAAACACTCAATTTATTATCATGCTAAGTTTATAATATCCCAACATCACCAAATTCTATTATCATTACTTAGTACTTCAACTAGGGTGATATACCTAGAAATTTTGCCAAACACTAACTTCTTAACACAAGAATCATCAATAATCACATTATCTTCAATCAACAACAACTCTACAAACATCAAACCCTCAATATTTAAATTCTAAGATTTGGGTCAAGTATTTCTTACCTTAATTCAAATTCTTTCCTTACTAGTAAAGTCTCTAAGCTTTATTTTCCCCTTCTTAGGTTTAGTTTGTGGTGGATTACTCTTGGTTTTCCTTGGGAATTTGCTAAAGGATGAAAGAAATCATCTTTTATTCTCTTAATGTATCTTTCGGCCGGGGGCGGGTTAATGGAGATTTGTTATTTCTTTCTTGTTTTTGTCTTTAATCTATTTAAATATTTGAGGAAGATCTTGAAAATATTGCGTTTTCTATAGAAATGAGGGACTTGACCAAAATATCTAATTCTTGTTGGGCCTAGACTTGGGCTAAACCCTTCATATTTTTTTGGTTATGGCCCATAGATTGTCTTGTGGCTAATTGGGCTTGGCTTAAGGTTGGCCCACTAAGTCATCTCTAAATCCGCTAACGCTTGGGGGAATGTTTTTTTATCTAAGTCCCCAAGTTACTACTTTAGTTGAGTTATGAAATTTCGGGTCGTTACAAATTCTCCCCTTTTAAAATGATTCGTCCCCGAATCAAAATACTTAAGAGTATGGAACATACCTTCCTCCGTAAACAGCTAGGGGTACTGCTCTCGCATGGCTTCTTCTGGCTCCCATGTGGATTCTCGTCCCTTGTGGTGCTGCCAAACAACCTTAACTGAGGGAATCAACCTAGATCGTAACTTTCTCGTCTCCTTATCCACTATAGCTACGGGTTGCTCCAAATAAGATAAATCTTGATGGACATCGACTGTTTGGGGCTCAAACACATGAGATTCATCACGTAGGTATTTTTGTAGCATAGACACGTGGAAAACCGGGTGTATCATATCCATGTTGGGTGGAAGCGCCAATTCGTAAGCTCTCCCTCCAACTCTCCGAAGTATCTGAAACGGTCCATCGTATCTAGGGCTGAGCTTACCCTTTTGCCAAATCTCATAACTCCCTTAAAAGGAGATACCTTTAGGAATACAAAATCTCCCACATGAAATTCCTAATCATTTCTCCGGTGATCGACATAACTTTTCTGGTGACTCTGAGACATATTCATCCTTTCTCTGATTAGCTTCACTTTCTCCACTGCATCTTTAACCAAATCAGAACCCGACAACTTTTGCTCCCCGGCTTCAAACTATCTAACTGGGGATCTGCTTCTACCATACAAGGCCTCGAATGGTGCCATTTGGATACTTGCCTGACAACTATTGTTATAGGCAAACTCTATAAGTGGCAAATGATGGTCCCAACTACCCTAAAAATCATTGACCCAGGCCCGAAGCATGTCTTCTAAAGTCTATATAGTCCGCTTTATCTGGCCATCTGTATGAGGGTGAAAAGCTGTACTAAAGCGTAGCTGGGAACCCAAATCTTCCTAAAATGATTGCCAAAACTTGGATGTAAACTGATAACCATGATCAGAGATTATTGAGACAGGTTTTATTTATGCAATGACATTATCTCATCCAGATACAGTTTGGCATATTGAGCTGCTGAGTAGCTGATTCTTACTAGTAGGAAATGCGCAGATTTAGTCAATTGATCCATAATCACCTATATAGAATCGTACCCCTTTGAAGTACGAGGAAGCCCAACCAAAAAATCTATAGTAATCTTTTCCCATTTCCACTCAGAAACGTCTAAACTTTGAAGTTTGCCCGCTGGCCTCTGATATTCTGCTATAACCTGTTGGCAAGTGAGGTATTTTGTAACAAATTCCACTACATCCTTTTTCATACCATCCCACCAGTAAAAATTCTTAATGTCATGATACGTCTTTGTGATCCCGGGATGCATGATATAAGATGAAGTGTGGGCCTTTTCTAGCAATGAATGTTTTAACTCCTAAACTAGGGGAACAACAATCTTGTTCTGCTTCCTGATGAGATTCTCATTGTCTACAATATACTCGTCTTCCGTGCCTTGCTGCAAACCATTTCTAATCTATTACATTTCAGGGTCTGCTTCCTATGCAACTCTGATCTCATCTATGAGGGTGGATCTAACATGTATATGTGCTAATACCGTTGCCTGAACTATTACCTGAAAACTCACTCCATCCAGTATACATCTTTGTATCTGCTTGACTGGATGCCATTTCTCAATCAGTAGATGAGCTAAGCTCCCCGTAGATTTCCTATTTAAGGCGTCAACTACAACATTAGCTTTTCCCAGATGATACTGAATGGAACAGTCATAACCTTTCAATAGCTTCATCCATCATCTCTGTCTTAAATTAAGCTCATTTTGCTCTGGATATATTTAAGGCTTTTGTGATCAGTGAAAATTTCAAACTTTTCACCGTACAAGTAATGCCGCCATATCTTCAGAGAAAAATTATTGCAGCCATCTCCAGATCGTGAGCGAGATAATTCTATTCATAGGGCTTTAGTTGTACGGAAGCATAAGCAATAACTCTTCCCCTCTGCATCAACACACATCCCAATCCCACTCTAGAAGCAACACAATACACTGTAAATCCACATGATCCCACTGGCAGTGCAAGAACAGAAGAAATAGTCAATCGCCGTTTAAGCTCTTGAAAACTCTTTTCACAAGCATCTGACCACTCAAACTTCAAATTCTTCTTAGTTAGTCGTGTTAACGGAGCAGCTATTCTGGAGATATTTTCTACGAATCTCCTATAATATCATGCTAACCCCAAGAAGTAACGAATCTCCGTCATACTTATAGGCAGGTGCCAGTTCTAAATACCCTCGATCTTCTGGGAATCTACTCCAATCCCTTCCTTTGATACCACATGCCCCGGAAATACCACACTAGTCAATCAAATTTCACACTTCGAGAACTTGGCATACAACTTATGTTCTATCAGTGTCTGTAATACCCGGTGTAAATGCTCTGCATGCTCCTGCTCATTACGTGAGTACACCATAATATCATCAATGAAAACTATCACAAACCGTTCTAGAAAGGGTCTGAACACCCTATTCATCAAATCCATGAAAGCCGCGGGGCATTGGTCAAACCAAATGACATTACTAAAAACTCGTAATGTCCATATTTAGTTCGAAAGGCTGTATTCGGGACATCACTTTTCCTAATCTTTAACTGGTGATATCCTGATAGTAGATCAATTTTTGAAAAGCACTATGCTCCCTATAACTGATCAAACAGGTCATTGATCCTCAGTAGTGGATACTTATTCTTGATTGTTACCTTATTCAGCTGCTGTTAATCTATACACAACCATATCGTTAAATCCTTCTTCCTCACAAATAACACCGGAGCACCCCACGAAGACATGATGGGGCGAATAAAGCCTTTATCCAGTAAGTCTTGTAACTGTACCTTCAATTCCTTGAGTTATGCAAGGGCCATCCTATATAGAGGAATCAATATAGGCTGGGTGCCTGGTACTACATCTATACAGAACTTAATCTCCTTATCTTGCGGTAATCCTGGTAAATAATCTGAGAAAATATCAAGATACTCCCTTACCACCGGGATCTACTCAGGGCTTTTATTTTCCACTCTACTACCTGTCACATAAGCCAAATAACTCATGTTTCTCCTCTGAAGTAACTTAAATGCTTGCATTGTTGATATTAAATTATGAGGTGTTGCACTTCTATCCCCCTGATAGACTCTAACTGATTGATCAGGAATATGAAACGTAACAGTCTTCTCCAGGCAATCTAACACTGCATGGTACATAGCTAACCAATCCATCCCTAAGATGATGTCAAAGCCCAATATACCCAATACTACCAGATTGGCATGATAAATATGCCCATCAATATCCACCAGACAACTCGTCACAGCATGCGTAACCTCTATTGGATTTCCTACCGGGGTAGCTATCATGATTGGTGAATTTAAAGGCTCGGTATCTCTACCCAATTGAGTTATAAAATATGGTGACATAAAAACGTGCGTGGCGCCTGAATCAAACAACAATTTAGCTTGCACATGACCAATCGATAGTGTACCTGTGATTACTGTATTAGATGTCTGTGCCTCCTGGGGTGTGAGAGTATACACCCTACCTTGAGCTCTGCTGGAGGAAACTGTCATTTATCACCCACTGGTTGTCCCCTACCTCCTACTGTCTGCCCCTACCTATGGAACTCTACTCTCCTCCTTCTATACTATTGTTGGGATGTGGTTGGGGTGTAAATAAAGCAGCACTGAAAGATGGCAACTGATCTATCGGTACCGGGTAATCCTTTTTTAAATGGCCCATCTGCCCACATCGATAACGCCCTCTGCTCCTAGACCAACAAACTCTCGTATGAGACCATCCACAAGTTGAACATAAGGGAAAACCTTGCCTTGGTTATGCCACCGAGGGAGAAGAAACTTCCCGAGAGATGGCATTTTAAGTCGGTCTGCGATCCTGACCTCCCTGAACTGGGCCCATATCTTTACGTGTAGTAGACGAAGTCGACATCTGCTGCTGTCTACTTGGGGCACTCTACTAAGGCCTAACCATTTCCTCTGTTCTTGGCCTTTTCTGAGACTCCTTCTCTGCTTGTCTCTCTCTAAACCGCGCCTCAAATCACACGTAGCATCTAAAACCTGAATATAGGTCGTAGTCTCTATGAAGTGGATGAAGTGAAACAAGTAATCCCGAAGCCCATTAACAAACTACTTCACCTTCATCTCTTATGTGCAGACTAAATGTGGGGCATAACGGGACAATCGAGTAAACCATATATCGTACTCAGAAACTGTCATCTGCTTCCCCTGAATCAATTGCTCAAACTTACGAGCTCTGGTATCTCTAATACTATGTGGTAAAAATCTGGATAAGAAATTTGTACTGAACTCAACTCATGTCAATGGAGGAGCATCTCCTCACCGACCATCACGAAATGACATAAACCAAGTGTTGGCGACATACATCAACTGAAAACTAACTAATTCAACTGCCCTTTTCGGTGAACACCCCAAAGCAGTACATATGCGGTCCGACTCCTCAATAAAGCCGCATGGGTCAGGGGAGGACTCTACGCCCAGAAATGTAGGAGGATGAAGCTTCCGGAATTCATTTAAGGAAACTAGTAGCTTATGTCGCTGCATCACCCGTACTGTCACTGGAGGCGGCTCATGAGGTACTGTGGATGGTCTTGCTTGGAAAGTGGTATGATCTGGTCTGTTTAGAAGAACTAATGTCTGGTGAGCCATTGAAAGTCCTATAGGTGAAAGTGGAACAATAACTGTGGGTTCTGCAGCTCTCGACTCTGGACCTAGAGGCTGCTGCTGACGGGTAATCAACTGGGCAAGAGCTGCTATTGACTGTTGAATCTGCTGTAAACCTGCAGCTATTGGATCATCAGGCTGAACCACTGGCCTTGCCATATCTTCTCCTACACCACCTCATATACAGATTCTGCTCTTTGTCCCCTATCTAGCTCAGGGGAAGGTGCCACTGATCTTTAGTCTAGATCTACACCCTGGGGCGCCCTGACACGTCTGGGTCTATCTCTGACTCCGGTTTTACCCTAGGGCGGCATAATATCTAAGTAATCAAAAAGGAAAATGGTCAATTGAATTCTAAAGAAGTTATAATCAATCGGAATGAGACATACCTCGGGATAAAGTTTCTAGAGAAACAGGCTCTTATATATGGTAGTACCCCGGGTATACTACATATATAAGACACTACTACTCTCTCACAGCAGACACTGACTCCATAGACCAAGCTCTGATATCAACTTTGTAACATCCAAAATTCGAGAATGTTACCGATAGGCAACAAATCCCACAACCACCTAAGCCACTGATAAATGCTGAAGAACCTCATTTTTACCATGTTACCATGCATTCACATCCATGATCAAATACATGCAATCATAACTGACTTAAATGCAAAACTCAGGAGAATACATACATAAATAGAATATTCATCATATACACATCAACATCATGTGACTGTCATACAACAAAATGAAAACAAAGAAGACTACATTCTATATGAATGTAACTCTGGCGTGATGGAAAATGTGCCTAGTGACTGCAGTATAACTCTTGTCCCTGACTCATGTCTCCAAAAGTTGCGCGTGGCTCACCAACTGATAGGTCCTGCAAAATTGGAGAGTGGGGGTGAGTCATTAGGAACTCAATGAGTGGAGCTACAATATCAAGAAACATAGAGTCAAATACTGCTGAATAAATCATCATAATCATAAAATTTGCTTTCTAAAACCATTTATTGTAAACTGGTTCTTTTCCTTTCAAAAATTTGAGAAAACTGTTCCTGAAACTCAATTTTTTTGAAAATATATGTAAGTTGTGGAAAAACCTGACGCATGAGGGCGTTACGTATGGCCCTCAAACCATACGCCTAACTAGTGGTCTTGGGGTGTTACATATCACCGTCCCCAAGCCACTGAACTAGAGCTAGAAGTGTTGATCCATGCTACTACTTGACCTTTTAACTAGGGTCTAGGGGCGTTATGTATCGCCGTCCCCATAGCCCTGAATCTAGGATCTGGTGGCATTACATATCTCCGTCCCTCATTCATGCTCTACATGTGCACATGTTAGCCGTCAATTCTATAAGTTATAGCCTGAGGTGGACTTTTCCCCCATGCCTCCAAAACCATAAAAACACACTTTTATAAAATCAAAATTTCCTGAGAAATGCTCTTTCATAAAGTAACTGGACATAACTTGGCTATCGCCCTATTTGTTTAAAAGTAAATCTCAATTCAAATCTCGTAAGTAAATACAACTCAAAAATAAAACATCCACTCATCGATTTGGGGTTTGAATAACTCCTCTGCACGTCATGGAAGGAAATCGCGGCTCCTGTCGTGTATCTATATTAAGTAAACTTAGTTAGAATATGAGTTATACAATATGTATCAAAATTTAAACTAGGCTTCTCCATTCGCCTAAGGTAGTATCACTACATAGGGCATGTCTATAATGATATGTTCCCTAAAATATCCTCTAATATCTTAGGATAAAATGGAATTGGCTAACTGATTTCCTAAAAAAATGAACATGCGTCGCTGTAGGACACAGAAATCGGCGACGCAATTCTAGGCTCGCGGCATAGTTGGGAGCACGAAATAGTCCGCGGAGGAACTAAATCGGAGATATAACATAGAGTCGCCACCCAGTGTGAACCGGGAAAATATGATTTAAGGCCGCACTCACCCCTCGCAAGGGAAGACCTCAAACCGTTGGGTTCAGAATGGTCCCTTACTTATGTCACTTGTGATGATATGATTTGTGCAATAAACTAACCAAATCTACTCAACATCTATGCTCAATGGTCACTTAGGTCTAATATGCATGCATCAAAATAACTCCTAATCTAAGTTTGCAAGCTCGAAAATAAGTCTTTAAACAGAAAACACGCAATATCACACAATGAGCACATAGAACCATTAAACCAAAATAAACAAATAACTATTTAAAAATTATCATAAACTAAACAAAATATCATGCATAAAATAACGTAATCATGCTTTGAAAATAAATAATAAACTAGGCTAACTCATGCTTTAATTAATAAATAAATAACCTACGAACTATAGCATGCTCAAATACAAGTTTGGATGGACGAAATATGTGTCTCTTAAGTGGCACGTGGCATTGTATCCCGAGTAAAATCGCACTACCGTCCATTCGGATTCGGCTACGGAATTTACGTCCAGGTTTACATCCTATATACCACAAAAGGAACACATATTCCGCTCATCCAACAATCACATCATGCCTCAAACGACTCTCATGCGATAATATTTTTAAAATAAACAAAATAAACGAAAGATAATAAATAAAAGGGTGCCCTCAGGTCTAACCTCTTTTGTCGTCTCACGAAAGGGCGTTTAGACGGCCGTCGGAAGGGTTGTTGCTCCGCAACTTTTCTGGTTCACTAATTCAATGTTCTTCCTCGTTGTTTCGCTGTTTGGGCTGTTGTTTTCACTCCGTTTCATTGCTGTTTTAAGGGTATTTTCTGGTCACTATTTTGGGTTAATTTGGGGGACTGTTTTGGCGTGTTTGGAGGCTAATTGGGCTTGCTGTTTTGAGGCAGGGAACTTGATGGTTTATACTGCTGAACTGGGCGTGCAGTATGCGGCTGGACATGGCTGAATTTGTGGTGTTGTGGCGTGGAGTTTAAAGCTAATTTGGAGGGAAGTTGAGGGTTAGTTTTGTGCGTGAGATGTGGGCAAAACGTGAAGGGTTTTAGCGTGAATAAGTGAAGTGGGGTTTGGGGCAGTTTGAATTGTGCGCTTAAAGTAATTAGCGTGAAGGTGAGTGGTGCGCTTAAGGTGTGTTGGCGTGAGTGTTGAACGGCAGTTGGCGAGAAGGTTGAATGGTGCGCCGAAGGCTTTGTGAGTGCGTTGAATGGCAGTTGGCGTGAAGGTTGAATGGTGCGCCTAAGGGTGGCCATTTGGGAGGGATGAGTGGCTTTGTGTGTGAAGGAGATTGGCGGCAGTGAAGGTTTGTGTGTGCGAGGGTTTTGTGCGTGCGGTGAGGCTGGTGTGTATCTTGTGTGAATGAGCTCTCTTATTTCTTGTGTGAATTATGTGTATGTGCTAGGGTTTGAAAGGTTGGGTTAAGGTTGGCGGCAGTAGTCTGAATGCTAACCCCGTACCTAAGGTGACGCAGTAGTCCACATACCGTACCTGGCGTGCTAACCCCATACCTAGGGTGTCGCTGTGGTCTGAATGCCGTACCTGGCGTGCTAACCCCGTACCTAGGGTGTCGTAGTTTTCTGAATGCTAACCCCGTACCTAGGGTGTCGCAGTTGCGTCTCCGTACCTAGAGTGCCGCAATTGTGTGAATGCTAACCCCATACCTAGGGTGTCGCAGTTGTCTGAATGCCGTACCTGGCGCGGTAAACCCTTACCTAGGGTGTCGCAGTAGTCCAAAATAGTCCACATGCGGTACCTGGCATGCTAACCTCGTACCTAGGGTGTCGCTGTGGTCTGAATGCCGTACCTGGCGTGCTACCCCCGTACCTAGGGTGTCACAGTTTTCTGAATGCTAACCTCGTACCTAGGGTGTAGCAATTGCGTCTCCGTACCTAGAGTGCCGCAATTTTCTGAATGCTAACCCCGTACCTAAGGTGTCGCAGTTGTCTAGATGCCGTACCTGGCGTGCTAACCCCTTACCTAAGGTGTCGCAGTAGTCCACAATAGTCCGCATGCCGTACCTGGCGTGCTAACCCCGTACCTAGGGTGTCGTTGTGGTCTGAATGTCGTACCTGGCGTGCTAACCCCGTACCTAGGGTGTCGCAGTTTTCTGAATACTAACCCCGTACCTAGGGTGTCGCAGTTGTGTGGATGCCGTACCTGGCGTGCTAACCCCGTACCTCGGGTGTCACAGTTTTCTGGATGCCGTACCTGGCTAAACTAATCTGATGTCTCCATACCCGGAGTGTCGTACCTGGCTGATCTGATATCTCCATACCCGGAGTGCCGTACCTGGCAAAACTGATCTGAACCAATGTAGGCCTCGCCTCCAGAATTCCATACCCGGCAGAACTGATACTGAACCATTGTGGGCCTCGCCCCCAGAATGCTATACCCGGCAGAACTGATACTGAACCATTGTGGGCTTCTCCCCCAGAATGCCATACCCGACAGAACTGATACTGAACCATTGTGGGCTTCGTCCCCAGAATTCCATACCCGGCAAGACTAATACTGATGATGTGATGGTTCATTCTCGAACCATGCTGTGAGGTGGTCCATTCCCGAACCATTATTAAGTTGAGATGAGGGTCTTGTTCCCGAATTGTGATAAGGGTCTTGTTCCCGATTGTGGGTCTTGTTCCCGTGGGTCTTGTTCCCGATCTGAATGTGATGACGAGGTGCCTCGACCTCTGGGCTTTGTTCCCGAACCACCTCTGGGCTTTGTTCCCGAACTGTTACTGTGAGGGGGTCCATTCCCGAACCGTTACTGTAAGGTGGTCCATTCCCGAACCATTATTATGAGGTGGTCCATTCCAGAACCGTTCCTGTGAGGTGGTCCATTCCCGAACCATTACTATGATGTGGTCCATTCCCGAACCGTGCTCCATTCTCGGAGTGCAAATCTCGGCTTGTTCATTCCCGAACCTTGCTCCTTTCTCGGAGTGCCATTCCCGGCTTGTTCATTCTTGAACTGTGCTCCATTATCAGAGTGTCATTCCCGGCTTGTTCATTCTCGAACTGTGCTCCATTCTCGGAGTGCTGATGATGTGTGTCTCCATACCCGGAGTGCTGATGATGCAGTGGGCCCTAGACACTGGGAGGCATCTTGGAACTGCAACTGATGTGTGGGCCCTCGACCCTGGAACACATCCTAAAAGTAATGATGTAGTGGGTCCTCAACCGTGGGACGCATCCCGGAACTATAACTGATGATGCAGTGGGCCCTCGACCCTGGGACGCATCCCGGAACTGCAACCGACAACGGGGGCCCTCGACCCTGGGATGCATCCCAATACCGCTGACAATGTGGGCCTCGCCCTCAAACTGATGATGTAGTGGGTCATCGACCCTGAACTGGTACTGATGTGGGCCTCGCCTTCAAATTGATACTGATGCGGGCCTCGCCCCCAGACTAATACTTATGTGGGCCTCGCCCTCAAACTGATACTGATGTGGGCCTCGCCCCAAACTGATGCTGATGTGGGCCTCACCCTCAAACTGATACTGATGCGGGCCTTTCCCCCAGACTGATACTTATGTGGGCCTCGCCCTCAAACTGATACTTATGTGGGCCTCGCCCTAAACTGATGCTGATGTGGGCCTCGACCCTGGGACTTATCCCCAAGCTGATACTGATGTGGGCCTCGACCCTGGGACTTATCCCCAAAACTGATGTTGATGTAGGCCTCGCCCCCAGACTGATATTTATGTAGGCCTTGCCCCAAACTGATGCTGATGTGGGCCTTGCCCCCAGACTGATACTGATGTGGACCTCATCCCCAGACTGATACTGATGCAGGCCTCGGCCCTGGGACTCATCCCCAAAACTGATACTGATGTGGGCCTCGCCCCAAACTAATACTGATGTGGGCCTCGACCCAGGGACTCATCCCCAAAAGTGATACTGACACTGATGTGGGCCTCGACCCAGGGATTCATTCCAAAATTCTGACTATGTGGGCCTCGACCCTGAGATTCATTCCAAAATTCCGACGATGTGGGCTTCGGCCCTGGGATTCATTCCTAGATTCATTCCAAATTCTGACGATGTGGGCCTCGACCCTGGGATTCATTCCCGGATTCATTTCAAAACTCTGAAGATGTGGGCCTCGACCCTGGGATTCATTCCCGGATTCATTCCAAAACTCTGACGATGTGGGCCTCGACCCTAGGATTCATTCTCGAAACTGATGATGCTATGTTGCTGTTTCTGGTTGGCTTGCGTTTGCCACTTTCTTTTTTTCTTCTTTGAAACATGTGAATACAAAACAAAACAAACACAAAAAAGAATGCAAAATATGTTACATGTATGCATGCATGAATGAATTTCCTATTCCATTGGGTTATGTATTCCGCCAGTTCTCCAGGTGATTGCTCAGTCTTCTCTCTGGTCTCATGACTCAATATGTTGTTATGTCCCTGATTCACGATGTGGTAGACTGGTCGCCTCCAGTCTTGGTTTAGCTTTCTGCTCTCCGCTGTTTGTACTTGGTCAAGATGAACCACATGGTGGGGCATTCCATGTCAACATGCTATAAGCTATGAACTAATCTCAATAGTTATACATATTATTGTCCTCAAAGAATGCTCAGTAATGAAACCAGAGAACCTTCAAAACATTCGATGCAACTCAAATCCAAGTCTTTGAATAAATGATCAAAGACAGACTCAAAGTGTGTCTGTGTGCAAAGGTTATTTCACAGCTTAATCTTTAGGTAAGCTAGCTCGATGATTTCGTTGAAAAATCAGGATCGATGGGTCAATCCAACCTAGATGTCTCAGTTACGCTCTGCAATTGCTTTTCCGTGGTCAATGTGATATGGTTTTATCTTTCTTTTCCTTTGTCTCTATTTTTTCTTTTCATTTTGAACTTCTTTTTTTTCTTTTTTTTTTCTTTTTTTCTTTTTCTCTTTTTTCCTTTCTCTTTTTTTTTTCAACACACCTACCATTTAAGGTAACATTTCTCCTCATGGTGGTCCTAATACTCGCCCATGGGTAGCTTCACGCTTATTGGTTATATGTGGTTCAATTCTTTTCTTGAGAGACTTTTCTTTCATTTACAACCGTACCACACATCATAACATAAGAAAATCAAGATAGACATCTATGAAAACGGTCATTCACCGACCTACAATTTCTTCAACTAGTCACCTTGCCAACTACTCAGGTTTTCTCTATTAAGAACCTATAGTGAAGTGCTTACGAGTCTAACATAGATCAATCATTCAAAGTATCAGATAAAAGCATATCAAGAGTTTATCGTTTCTAATATTTCTCCCTAAAGCAAACAATTTCATCATTGGACTTATGTCTAACTATCAAGGACTAAAAAACAAACAACAATTTTTTTTTCTCTTTTTTTTAAGGCCCCCCTAATGGTCTTTCTAGCCTTGCCATAAGGTTTTCTATTTCTCGATTTCCTTTTCCTCGCTATCCATGTTTGCTAAACTCCTCCTGACAAACCCTTTTTTTTCTTCTCTAACCCAACGGATATCTATGATGGCTTTTAAGACACGGGGTTAACATGATGCGTGTATGCATGAGATGCATGTGACATATGAGATATAATATGTATGTGTTTATCAAAAGCATAAAGGAGAAACTTCTGTAGGATATTCAACTATGGTTCTAATGTGGGTTTACGGGAGTGCAGACAAAGGCTCTCGCTGACGAAGGATTGTCCACAACTAGGACTCCCCACTCAAGGGTTCAAGCGACCAAGTGAGCGCACCTTTTTTATACCTCACGGTGCGTGCCAACGAGTTACGGTGTGTGACTAACTGTCGAATGGATTCCCCATTGTAGATTCCCTAGAGAGAGGGTGGAGCGAACTCTCTTAAATACCCAAGTCTCTTAGGCTCTTATCGCCTTGGTGACAGGAATAAACAACGAGTCATCCAAACTAGTCCGTCACAACAAGCTACGAGTAATGATTATCTAGGTGCCTTCACGGCTTTTCCTCGAAAGGTAGTGAATGAAGGAAGACACCCATCCATCACCTAGCTTAACAATGCCTTTGATTAAACCCCTTTCAACCCACGGTAAACACGGTTAACTAAAGCACAAGTCACAATCAATACAAGATATTATTTCGGGGCCAATTCTCTATCCCAAGTGGAGTCGCCAGACTGTAGGACACAGAAATCGGCGACGCTGTTCTAGGCTCGCGGCCTAGTTGGGAGTACGAAATAACATGGAGTCACCACCCGGTGTTAACCGGGATAAAGATTTAAGGCCGCGCTCACCCCTCGCAAGGGAAGACCTCAAACTGTTGGGTTCAGAATGGTCCCTTACTTATGTCACTTGTGATGATATGATTTGTTCAATAAACTAACCGAATCTACTCAATATGTATGCTCAAGGGTCACTTAGGTCTAATATGCATGCATCAAAATAACTCCTAATCTAAGTTTGCATGCTCGAAAATAAGTCTTTAAACGGCAAACGCACAATATCACACAATGAGCACATTGAACCATTAAACCAAAATAAACAAATAACTATTTAAACATAATCATAAACTAAACAAAATATCATGCATAAAATAACGTAATCATGCTTTGAAAATAAATAATAAACTAGGCTAACTCATGTTTTAATTAATAAATAAATAACCTACGAACTATAGCATGCTCAAATATAAGTTTGGATGAGAAGAAATACGTGTCTCTTAAGTGGTACGTGGAATTGTATCCCGAGTACAAACTGCACTATCGTCCATTCGGATTCGGCTACGGAATTTACGTCCAGGTTTTCATCCTATATACCACAAAAGGGAACACATATTCCGCTCATCCAACAATCACTTCATGCCTCAAACGACTCTCATGCGATAATGTTTTTAAAATAAACAAAATAAACAAAAGATAATAAATAAAAGGGTGCCCTCAGGTCTAACCTCTTTTGTCGTCTCACGAAAGGGTGTTTAGACGGCCGTCGGAAGGGTTGTTGCTCCGTAACTTTTCTGGTTCACTAATTCAATGTTTTTCCTCATTGTTTTACTGTTTGGGCTGTTGTTTTCACTCCGTTTCGCTGCTGTTTTAAGGGTATTTTCTAGTCACTGTTTTGGGTTAATTTGGGGACTGTTTTAGCATTTTTGGAGGCTAATTGGGCTTTCTGTTTTGGGGCAGGGAACTTGATGGTTTATACGGCTGAACTGGGCGTGCAGTATGCGGCTGGACATGGCTGAATTTGTGGTGTTGTGGCGTGGAGTTTAAGGCTAATTTGGAGGGAAGTTGAGGGTTAGTTTGTGCGTGAGATGTGGGCAAAACGTGGAGGGTTTTAGCGTGAATAAGCGAAGTGGGGTGTGGGGCAGTTTGAATGGTGCGCTTAAAGTAATTGGCGTGAAGGTGAGTGGTGCGCTTAAGGTGTGTTGGCGTGAGTGTTGAACGGCAGTTGGCGTGAAGGTTTAATGGTGCGCCTAAGGCTTTGTGAGTGCGTTGAATGGCAGTTGGCGTGAAGGTTGAATGGTGCGCCTAAGGGTGGCCGTTTGTGAGGGATGAGTGGCTTTGTGTGTGAAGGAGATTGGCGGCAGTGAAGGTTTGTGTGTGCGAGGGTTTTGTGTGTACGGTGAGGCTGGTGTGTATCTTGTGTGAATGAGCTCTCTTATTTCTTGTGTGAATTATGTGTATGTGCTAGGGTTTGAAAGGTTGGGTTAAGAGTTATTTTTATAGGCAAAGGGATAGGGGATTCCTTGTTTGAAAATGAGAAGGATTTGTGTATTAAAGTGATATGTTTTTTTAAATTACTATGGTATAAGGAAATCTTTTAATTAGGGAAGTGATTTGATTTAATTTGATTTATTCTTCTTTAGTTAAGGATATGATTTGGTTTATTTATGAAGGTGAATTATTTAGATTTATTTAATTTAGGCATGTGATTTATTTAAATTAGGAAGGTGATTTATTTTAATTTAATTGGATTTAATTTGATTTGATTTGATTTAATTTGTGACATGTATTTTAAATGTTTTAATTATTTGGATTGGGCTTTAATGGGGGTGTGGTTTTGGTTTTGGGCTAAGGATATGTTTTAAAAAGGAGGTCCAACAAGCGAACCCGCAGCTACTCCAGCGAATTAAATCCAACAATGTGTCAATTCTTGACTCTTCCCTTCCGACGTCTGTTTCCCGCGGCTTCCACAATTAAAGAGGTAGTGTCTCCATACGAGACTCATCATCGGGACTTATATGCAAAAATGCAGTGCCTACAGTCGCGACACCACTTATTGCACGTCGCGATGCTCATCTGGGTTGGTCAAGACAGAGAGCAACTTTCGTTACTCATCGCGATAATGGCTACCAAGGGTCGTGACTCCCATCCACATCGTGACACTAGGAGGCACGTGTTACGTCTTCCATAAAAAAGAATCGAAACAGAGGCTCTGGTTTTATTCGCATCGCGACGCTGGCCGATTGGCATCGCATTGCTCAAATATCATAACTGAAGCAGAGACTCTGCCTTGTTACATGTCATGATGTTGGCCCAATGGCGTCGCGACGCTCAGCTATTTCAGGGGCCAACCTTCACATCTCCGATCAAGCTCACAACTTCCATTCTTACACAACCAAAAGCAATTATAAATACTCAATTTATTATCATGCTAAATTTCTAACATCCCAACATCACCAAATTCTATTATACTTACTTAGTACTTCGACTAGGGTGACATACCTAGAAATTGCCCAAACACTAACTTCTTAACACAACAATCATCAATAATCACATTATCTTCAATCAACAACACTCTACAAACATCAAACCCTCAATACTCAAAATTCCAAGATTTGGGTCAAGTATTTCTTACCTTTATTCAAATTCTTTCCTCACTAGTAAAATCTCTAAGCTTCATTTCCCATTCTTAGGCTTAGTTTGTGGTGGATTACTCTTCAGTTTTGCCAGGTATGGCACTCCGGGTTTGGAGACACAACATCAGTTTTGCCAGGTACGGCACTCCGGGTATGGAGATATCACTCACTGCGACACTTTAGGTATGGAGACGCAATCGCGACACCTCGGGTATGGGGTTTAGCTTGCCAGGTACGGCACTCCGGGTATGGAGATATCACTGCGACACTCTAGGTATGGAGGCGCAACTGTGACACCTCGGGTATGGGGTTTAGCTTGCCAGGTACGGCACTCTGGGTATAGAGATATCACTGGGCACTCTAGGTATGGAGACGCAACCGCGACACCTCGGGTATGAGGTTTAGCACTCCGGGTATGGCACAACAAAATCAGCTCTGCGACACTCTAGGTATGGAGACGCAACCGCGACACCTCGGGTATGGGGTTTAGCACGCCGGGTATGGCACAACAAAATCAACTCTATGACACTCTAGGTAAGGAGACACAACCGCAACACCTCAGGTATGAGGTTTAGCACGCCGGGTATGGCGCAATCAAATCAACTCAAATCGGGAACAAGACCCACGGGAACAAGACCCACAATTCAGGGAACAAGACCCTTAACACAAATCGGGAACAAAGCCCAGGTAATAAAGCCCACTTTCTACATAATTCGGGAACAAAGCCCAATCTCTACACAGCTCGGGAATAAAGCCCACACTCAGTACAAAACGGGAACAAAGCCCAGGGAATAAAGCCCATATTCAGTACAGCACGGGAACAAAGCCCACACTCAGCACAAAATGGGAACAAAGCTCAGGGAACAAAACCCACATTCAGTACAGCACGGGAACAAAGCCAACAGTCAACACAGCTCGGGAACAAAGCCCAGGGAAAAAAGCCCACATTGAGTACAGTACGGGAACAAAGCCCACAGTCAACACAGCTCGGGAACAAAGCCCACATTCAGTACAACTCGGGAACAAAGCCTACAGTCAACACAGTTCTGGAACAAAGCTCAGGGAACAAAGCCCACTCTTTACACAGTTCGGGAACAAAGCCCACAGGTGGTTCGGGAACAAAGCCCAGAGGTCAAAAGCATCTCACCATCACATTCAGTACAGTTCGGGAAGAAAGCCCACTCTCTACACAACTCGGGAACAAAGCCCACAGACGGTTCAGAAATGGACCACCTCATATCAGTTCAGTTCGGTAGTGATTCCTAGAGATCGCAGCATCTTGCAGGGATGAACCTCGGAGGTCGTAGCACCTCACAACCAAATCAACTCAACTCAAAGCAACAGGCAAGTCAAGTGGCAGCTGGCGAGCCAGGTAAGTAAAAATGCATTGCACGTACTTTGATAGGATTGTAATTTTCACACACTGCACAAGTCCCATCAAAGTGGGGGCGACTGTAGGCACTTTATATTTGCATATAAGTCCCGATGATGAGTCTCGTATGGAGACACTACCTCTTTAATTGTGAAAGCCGCGAGAAATAGACATCGGAAGGGAAAAGTCAAGAATTGACATTTTTGTTGGATTTAATTCGCTGGATTAGCTTCGGGTTCGCTTGTTGGACCTCTATTTTAAAACACACCCTTAGCCCAAACCCCCGCAAGACACACACCAAGCCCACACATCACTAAACCACACACCAAGCCCACTAAATGGTCCAAGCCCACACGCCCACTCACCTTCCAAATTAATAAAACACACATTAAACACATGCATAAATCAAGCCAAATCCCCTTCCTAAATTAAAGAAATCTCATCAAATACTTTCCTAATCCACTTAAATTACATTCCCTAATTAAAAGATACATACCAAATCATATCCCTAACTAAAAAAGAATAAATCAAATTAAATCAAATCACTTCCCTAATTAAAAGATTTTTCCTTATCACACAATAATTAAAAATATCTCTCATTAAATGCACAAATCCTTCTTCTTCCCAAACAAGGAAAACCCCCATCCATTTGCCTATAAAAAGAACCCTTCACCAACACATTAAATCCCTAGCTCATTCATCTTAACTCACACAAAAATATAACATCCAGACGACACCAAAAAAAAACCCTTAGCCTCTCTCCACTCACTAGCCCTCACGCACCTAGTTGATCCTCACGTCCCCCACACAACACCTTCACGCACTCAAAAAACTGCACACATAAGCCACTCATCTTCACGCACTCATAAACTACACACATAAGCCACCTAGCCCCCCACACATTAGCCTCACCTCACGCACCATAAGCCCTCCACTCACAGCCACTCAACGCCTAAACACTTCACGTAACAGCACATTAATCGCCACATTAAAAACACACTCACGCCACCTTAAAAACACATTCACGCTTCAGTCTCAGAAACCCATAAACCGACACAGCCATAAAACCCTTCATGTTACAGTCCTCACATCTCAACAGCCCACTTCACCCACAAATCTGCCTCACGCCAAGTCCCCTCACTGAATGCACAAAGCATTCCTTCACGCCCACTGCCTCACGCACGACCTGACATTAAACAACTCTCAAATCAACGCCCAAACTGCCTGAAATATCCCCTAATCTACCGCAAAAAAACTGCCTGAAATAGGCCCCTAATTAACCCAAAACCGCACCTAAAACTGCCCAAAACTGTCCAGTTTTTTACCACAAACTGCACCAGAAAACTGCCCCGT
The DNA here is from genome assembly GCA_019454045.1 of Zanthoxylum bungeanum. NCBI lineage: Eukaryota > Viridiplantae > Streptophyta > Magnoliopsida > Sapindales > Rutaceae > Zanthoxylum > Zanthoxylum bungeanum. The sequence goes on from SKCR01038156.1 coordinate 152,941, forward strand.
AAAACCCACAAACTGCAAACTAAAATAGCCCCGTATTATCGCAAACCAGTAAGCCAAATACCGCGACCAGAAACACCGCGAAACGGAGTAAAACCTGCAGTCCAAACAGCGAAACAGTGAGGAAAAATGTTGGATTAGTGAACCAGAAAAGTTGCGGAACATCAACCCTTCTGACGGCCGTGTAACGCACTTTCGAGAGACGACAAAAGAGGTTAGACCTGAGGACACCTTTTTTATTTATTATCTTTCGTTTTTTATTAATTTTAATATTTTATCTCGCATGAATGTTATGGATTGATGCATGATATGAATTCCGGATGAACGGAATACATGTTCTCTTTTGTGGTATATCGGACGTAAATTCCATAGCCGAATCCGAATGGATGGTATTACGGTTTGCACTCGGGATACAATGCCACGTACCACTTGAGAGACACGTAATTCGTTTCATCCAAACTTGTATTTAAGCATGATTAGGTTGCTAGTATATCGTTTATATTTAAGCATGATTATGTTATTTATTTATGCATGATTTAGTTCTTTAATTTCGCATTAGTAATTTAGTTTATGTTTATGTTGAAGTAATTATTTATTTGTTCTTTGCGTTGGATGATTCAACATGCTCGTTGTGTGATATTATATGCTTGCCGTTATAATGACTTATTTTTAAAGCATGTGAACTTAGTCATAGGACTTATTTTGATGAATGCGGACTAGATCTAAGTTACCTTTGAGAATACGTGTTGAGTAGATTCGGTTAGTTTATTGCACAAATCATATCGTTACAAGTGACATAAGTAAGGGACCATTCCGAACCCAATGGTTTGAGGTCTTCCCTTGCGAGGGGTGATTGCGGCTATAAATCCTTTTCCCGGTTCACACAGGGTGGCGACTCCATGTTATTTCTCTGGTTTAGTTCCCTCGTAGGCTACTCTGTACTCCCAACTAGGCCGCGAGCCTAGAACAGCGTCGTCAACATCTGTGTCCTACACTTGGGTTCCCAGCTATGTTTTAGTACGATTTTCTACCCCCAAACGGATGGTCAGTCAGAAAAGACCATACAAACTTTGGAGGACATCTCACGAGCCTGCATGATAGATTTTGAGGGTAATTGGGACCATCATTTGCCCCTTATAGAGTTTGACTATAACAATAGCTATCGGGCAAGTATCCATATGGCTTATTTCATGTATCTATGTTACACAAATACTTGCATGATGAGTCTTATGTGTTGGATCCCCAAAAAGTTGATGTTCGCCAAGATTTATCGTATCTAGAGTAGCCGGTAGCTATAATAGATAGAAAGACGAGGAAGTTACGATCTAGATGGATTCCCTCAGTCAAGGTTGTGTGGCAGCACCTCAAGGGACAAGAATCTACTTAGGAGCCAGAATAAGCTATGAGGGAGCAATATCCTCAGCTGTTCACAGAAGAAGGTACGCTCCATACCTTTAAGTGTGATAATCCGTGGACAAATCATTTTAAGGTGGGATAATTGTAACAATACGAAATTACATAACTCAACTAGAGTAGTAACTTGGCGACTTAGATAAATTTTTCTCCGAACATTAGCAGAAATTATAGAGACGATTTAGTGGGCCCAACCTTAATTAGAACTTAACTAGTTATATTACATATGTGGGCTATAAATAAAGTTGGATTAAGATTAACCCAAGTCTAGGCCCAACTAGAATCCCACATTTTCGCCCAAGTTTGTAAGCCCAAATTTAATTCTAAGCCTTAAACTCTAGATATCTCTACACAACTCATAAGGGAGATATAAAATTGGAGAAAGAAAAACAAGTCTTTATTTGTTTTCTTCATTGGAAAAAAATTTAGGGAGATAAGAGGTGAGAATCTTCATTTTAAAAGCCAACCATCATAAATCAAGACTATGGAGGAGAATATGGAGCTTAGAGGTTTTAATTATGAAGAAATAATTTGAACTCAAGGTAAGGAAACTTAACCCAAATTTGAAATAATAAGTTTTTGAGGATTTGATGATCTAGGGATGTTAGGGACTTATAGTTGATGTGTTTATTGTAATAAGGAAGTAATGTTTTGTGAAACCCCAATTGTGAAATCCCTAGGTATTGAGCTAAGTTGAGGGCTTGCGAAATTGATATTTTGATGAAATTAGATGGTGTTAGGGGGTGTAATTGATGATATTTTGTGTGTTTATTATGGTTATAGCTTGAGTGGTGTTGTGGAAGCCAAGATTGAAGATGAAGTTAATTTTGATCCTGAAAACAACCTGGTGTCACGACGCGCACACCCGAAGTCGCGATGCATACTGGAGAATTACCCTGATGTGGTTCAGGAATGTGAGCGTCGTGACGTCGAAGAACTAGCATCGTGACGCGAAAAGTAGAGGAGGCTTACTGCCTCGTTATTGTTTGGTGGAAGTCGTGACGCTCAGCTCTTAACGTCGCGATGCGTGAGAGAGTAGTGACGCCCAATCCTTGCATCGTGACGTGGAGAATAGAGGTTGCTCACTGCATCACCTGATTAGGTGAGCGTCGGGACGCCCATGTCCAATGTCGCCACACATGATTAGATTTTCAGGATCAATTTTATCAATTTCAGTTTTATCCTAAGAAGTTAGGGGGCACTCTAAGGGTCTCGTACAAGTGTGTAGACACACAATAAGTCATGCCATAAGTATAGAACATCAACCATAATTTGTATATGCTTTTCAATATTTTACAAGAAAACTAATGATTTCTTGACATTAGATCGACGTCAAGGCACTCAAGGATCACCTACACCAGGAACCACATCAGACTTACAATAGTACTGTGAGTGGAATATTTATTCAGAATGTTGTTATGATTTCTAACTGATTTTCATTAAAGATTTAACTTTGGTTTCATGTGCTTTGAGATAAGTATTATACTGAATCGAGATTTATGGATTAAACAGAAGCAACTTCAATTAAGTTTGTCGCTAGATACATGTTTTGAGTATGAAAATAATTTCGAGACATGATTTTCATGATTTTTGGGATGCATAGGGGAAAAATCCACCTCAGATGTAAATATGTACAGATATGGAATTGACGGACATAGATATCGTGTGCACATGCAGTTTAGGACTAGAGATGATTGATGCCTCTAGATCCCAAATTTTGAGTCAGGATGGTAGCATAAATTTGCACCCCTGGCTCCAGATTTATGGCTTGGGGGACAGCGAGACGTAGCGTCCCAAGACCACCGGATTATGCGTACGGGGGGACGCTCCCAAGCATAAAATTCTTAGATTCTCAAATATCACAGACATAAAGTTTTTTTTAAAAAAATGATGATTTATCACTACAGTTTTGAAAGGAAAATCCGATTTGTGTTTCATAAATTCAGAAGTTGATTCACTGTTTCTGAGCATCTATTAATACTTTTTCTTTTTTTGGTTTTTATAGCTCCACTTATTGAGTTCCTTAGAACTCACCCCCACTCTCCAGTTTTTGTAGGACCTTTCCGCTGGTGAATCACAGCCATATTTTGGAGACATGAATCAGGGATAAGAGTAGCACTGCAATCACTAGTCACATGGGTCCATCATATTAGACCTACATTCACACAGAATGTAGTTTCTTTTATTTTCTTTTTGATGTATGACATGTTTATGCTTGTACATAGTACTCAGACTATGTATGTTCAATATGGTTTATGTATTATCACATATTTATAAATTTGAATGCATGCATATTATTAAGGTAGAATTTATTTAAGCTAAGAGAATGACAATATTCTTAGTTAATGGTCAGTGGGTTAAGTGGCAGTGGAATCTGTCATCTGTCGGTAGCTTCCCAGATTAGGAATGTTATAAATACACACATATGGTCGTTACAGGTTGAGGCCATATTGGAATATCTTCAATGAAATTCTTTAGCCATTTCGCTTCTTCAGCAGCTTTATCCAAGGCTATGAATTCTGATTCCATTGTTGAACATGGTATACATGTTTCTTTTTTAGATTTCCAAGATATTGCAGCCCCTCTAAGTGTAAAATCATAGTCACTTGTTGATTTTTCCATATCATTTGAATTTCAAATGGAATCATCATATCCTTCCAAAATTGGTGGATATTTTGTATAATGCAATCCATAACTCATTGTGTATATTAAGTATCTTAATACTCTAACCAAAGCATCCCAATGATCATTTGAAGGATTACTAGTATACCTTGCCAACCTATTCACAGAGTAGGCAATGTCCTGTCTAGTACAATTCGTGATATATTGTAGTATCCCAATTATACAAGAGTATTCTAATTGTGACAAACTATCACCAATATTTTTCTTTAATGTATTTTTAGGATCAAAATGAATTTTAAATAGATTGCTTTCAAAATGTCCAAATTTTCGAAAAATTATTTCCACATAGTGTGATTGGCTAAAAATATAACAATCACTACTTCTTTAAATTAAAATTCCCAAGATAACATCAAATTTTCCCATGTCATTCATATCAAATGTCGAATTTAATTTCTTTGTGGAGTATATGATATCTAAATTCGATCCCATGATTAACATATCATAAACATATAAACATACAATGAAATATGAATCATTATTTATTTTTTTGATGTAAACACATCTATCACATTCATTGATCCGAAATCCATGTGATAACATTGTATGATTGAATTTCTTACGCCATTATTTGAGTGCTTGTTTAAGTCCATAAAATGACTACTCCCATGAGCCTCTGACTTCCCACCATAACAATATTAATAATACTCTTTTATTAATCAAAATCTTAAACATGGGACCAACGCCCAAATTCATCAATATAAGATATAAACTTAATACTTATAACTGTAAATTTCATAACACTTGCTTGACATGACTATCACATTACTCAAGACTTATACAAGACTTCTGACTCAACTCTCACTTCTTTAAACTTGTACTGATGGACTTTATACCCTAGTGACTGCATTAATATCCACCCGCCCGAGCTCGTCCTTCGAGAAACCTGCAAGACAAGGAAACTAGAAGGGGGGTTAGATCGATGTACGATCTAAGTGAGTGGACAAAAAACTAAAATACTGTTATAAGAACATTTGATTCTAAAACCAAAAGTTTAAGAAACAGTTTTATACCAAAAACTTGTTTTCTGTCTGAAATATTTGAGCTTCTTTTAAAAAAAACTTATCTTTCTGAAATCTGCTTTTGAAGGTCTGGTTTTCTGAAAATAGTGTCTAGAATCTGATCTCTGAAAATTATTTTCTGAAAACGTGGTAATTGAAAACTGGTTTGTCTCTGAAAAACTTGACGCATGGGGCGTTACGTATCGCCGTCCCCCCATTCGCCTAACTAGAGCTAGAAGTGCAAATCCATGACTTTAGGGCGTTATGTATCGTCATCCCCCAAATCATGCCACTACTGTCCCTGAACTAGTGGTATTGGGGCATTTCGTATCGCCGTCCCCCAAGCCACTGAACTAGAACTGGGGGTGCGGATCTATGCTACCCTCCAAGCTCTAAAACTAGGGTCTAAGGGTATTACATATCGCCTTCCTCTAGCCCTGATCTAGGATCTGGGGGCGTTACGTATTGTCGTCCCCCAGTCCTCTACATGTGTACATGTCTCTGTTCGTCAATTCCAATATGTATCAAGTTACATACTGGGGTGGGTTTTTCCCCCAGGCCCCAAAAATCATAAAATTCATGCTTTAAATCTTAAAACTGTTTAAAACATCTTCTGAAAAATATTCCTTTTCTAAAACGTAACTGTGCATGAAATAACTGTAGTGAAAATCATCTAACGCCCTATAGCGTAAAAATTTAAGTCTGAAACAAAAATAACAAACAAAAGTCAATTTAAAAGAAAAGTGTCCACTCACTATTTTGGAGTTCCGCTAGCCTTCCTTTGCTTCGCTGAAGAGCATGCGGTTCCTGCGATGATCTATCGTTGATAATTTTGATTAGAAACTGGACTAAAAATATATCGATCGAAACAAGCTAGGTTTGCCTATTCAAGTAAGGATTATCATTTTGAGGGTGTCGTATTCTTATCATGATGTAATATGTACATACGAGTCGATTCGAGACATATAAGGTAGCTTCTAACGTGTTCGGGTAATACTGAGATGGTTTGAAACTGAATTGGAACATCTTTGACCACGCGGCGCGACGCAAGGTATTGCGCGTCGCGACACGCATCGACCAGAGGCATGCCTAAGCTTTTGTCAATATTATTTCCAATCCTATCAAAATATATCGATCGAAACAAGCTAGGTTTGCCTATTCAAGTTAGGATCATCATTTTGAGGGTGTTGTATTCTTATCATGATGTAATATGTACATACGAGTCGATTTGAGACATATAAGGTAGCTTCTAACGTGTTCGGGTAATACTGAGATGGTTTGAAACTGAACTGGCACATCTTTGACCACACGGCACGACGTAAGGTATTGCGCGTCGCGACATGCATCGACCAGAGGCATGCCTAAGCTTTTGTCAATATTATTTCCAATCCTATAAAAACACCACTAATCAACATCATCTCTTCTTCTTATTCTTCTTCTTAACTGACTATGGAAATTTGGAGAATAATGAAGACTTTTCTAGATGAGTCTACGGCCACTGTTCATCCATAATTTTGACCTACGTTTTTGGCTCGTCCTCGAATCCTCTTTAAACTTTGGATCTTTCCATAGGTCACAAGATTCACGCATCACTAGCTTAACTGACTAAGTACTGGTATCTATCTTTATTTCATCAACTATATAATATCACTGATCATTTATCCTTTTTCTAATAAGCATACATTTATCTTCCTCTTATCTTAATTTCTGGTGACTACTCATACTACGACCATGCTACAGTTTCTATGGTGCATCAAAGAAGCTTCATTCTTGGATCTTTCATTGTACTCTACTCACTCCAGCTCATTACCCGTATGAGCTATCAGTCTTGAATGGTACTGCATTTATGGTTTACATCTACGCCTTATAGTTCTTGATTGTTTAGTCTTCTTATATCTACCTACAAGAAAATATCCAAAGGTCTTCTTGTTAAGAACTTAAAGTCCTCAAACTTATTTTACATAGTGATCTTTCGTCTCTGTAGGTACTGTGTGTCCTGCAATGGGATTCATGTACTCATGCCTTAGGTCTGTAAAGTAAGTACATACATATATTCTTACCAGGTTGCTTATCAGCTCTGCTCTATATCTTTCCTTGCCTCTGCCTTTATGTATAACTTAAAATCTTGTAGTACAGGGTCATATCCTTTATATATCTCTTATTCAATATCTTAGTTACCCAATAATGGGTTTGTACTACGGAGGTTGGTCCTGATAGCTTCTCTGAGAACTTAGCCGTTCAAATACTTTTAGACGGGGATATTGGTTATTCGATTCTAGTTATAATTCATGCTTTCGTCATACCTCTACTTCTATTGCTATAGTAAGTCAGGTTATGGTGCTCAATGCTAGCTTGTTTCCCCATAATCTAATGCTGTCAAATGTCGTTACTTAAATACATGCAAATATACCGTATCTTGAAGATTCACTTATTATGCTAATTGCAACTTTACAATGACTTATCTTCTCGATTCCATGGTACTATATATATGTATATATGAAACCACCACCCATACCCGTGGCTTAGGCTATCCCAAAATTGTAGTGGTTTGGTCAACTAAGACTGGGGTTGGGTACTTAGTGTGCTATATGTGAGCTAACACGTAAGAGATCTTTGGTTTCATCCTGATACCAAGAAGCCTTACCGTTACTTACTTCTTTCTTTGCTTATCAGGTATTCTCTCCTACCGTTGTTGTACCTTGACGACTCTACTTTTAAACCTTCTTCCTTAGTATTCTTTCCATCTTCTATTTTATCTCGTTCTTCACTGAGAATTTCCTTGGTTTATTTCTCTATATTCCTATCTGAGGAATATATTCTTCATTTACATGTCCATTTATTACGTTCTAATTCTAGTTTCTTGTACCTTCGTCATTACTTGACCACTACCTATTCTCTATATCACCCCATCTGTACAACTTCTCTCCTAAATCCTTTGCTCAGAGCTGTTACTTATTTATATTCTGTTATTAAAGTATGTCTGAAGGTTCTAAGTTTCGGTTCTCTTCCACTATATTTTCATTTATTCCTGAGAGTATCTTGAGGCAATCTTGAAAATCCATTTCTGCGATTGTTGTCCAACGAGGGAGGGTGGGAACTTATCCTAAAGTCTTCTAATTATGGTGATCTAAATACATATACTGTTTGTTTTATGAGCCTAGGACACTAATATATATATATATGATGTTTATTCCTGCACTGGGGCACTACTGCTAAAAAGTCTCAGGTTTGTTTTCTTTAACTTACTTCTAATCGCATTCAACTATTGAATGCATTACCTCTTCTACGAAACTCATTTGGAGTCATGTTCTCTAAAAAATTTCTTGTGCTGCCTCTGTACTCCTTCCTATTTAATCTATGTTACTAAACCTTTTGAAGTCGTTACTTCCTATTTCTGAGTGCCGCTGTACTCTCTTTATTATTCCTCATTAAGAAGCATACTTTGTTGCATAGGTTTCTTTTTCACCTCAGTCTTTTGAACTCCTTGCATCCTTACTTTCTTGAAAACCATATTAACTTTGATTCTCAAGCCACTCTCTGTTAAAATCTTTTGGTTAGGTGTCACACATATCTAGTTCTTCTCTCTTACTATAATGAGACTCTTATTAGTCACATACTATACTCTTGAAAGTCATTCTCTCTAATTTCTTCACTTCCTTGAATCTTTACTTCCCTAAGGGGTTCTACTTTTAAGATGACTTCTAGATTGGTTTAACTTACTATAATTCCAATCTTTCTATCTTATAAGGAATTTTACCTACTTTTGTCTTTTGTCTATGTTTTGTTGAACTTATTAGCTCTATTATCTAGACACCTCGTAATCCATCTATTCTGTCAAATACTCTTATTTACTTTGTTCCTCCTCTTACTGGGTTCTAAGTTTGAAACAGCTACATACTCACATGTCTGGTTAAGTGTCTAATTACTTACCATAGTCGGGGACTAAGGAAAAAATTTTATATTCATGCTACTGAAACTGAATTAACTAATCCATGCCTTAGAATTATTTACTTTTATCACTAATTTCGAGGTCTTCACTTTCATTGCTGTCTCCAAGCTACATTATTTACGTTATTATGTGTGCTGAATTTTCTTATCACTACTTATTTCCTGCTTACTGCTTTCATATCCTGATTCTTTGCTTTATATTATACTACTGAGGCTAACAGTGGTGTTTCGTTCTCCTAACTGCTTCTTAGATCTCTGCTCTCTGTTCTTGATTTAAGTTTTGAATTTGGCTCTCTATTCTACCCTCCGTACTGGCACTCTGGTCATTCCTAAATATCTTCAACCTCTCAAGTCTATTCTTGTATACTTCCACGGTTTCCTGCTAACTAGGGGTGATATACAGGTTCTATTATATTTGGTCTATTATGTAGATTTCTACTAGTCTTGCAAGCCTTACGCGCACTTGCATGATCTTTGGGATATCCTGGGTTCTATTCTTTATATCCTTGAAACTTCCTTAATTCTTTTTTTAGGTGGTCTACCTTCCAAGGTCTTTCCATTCTTAAGATGAACTCCCATTGGGTTTCTTAGGGTCGCATATATCTATGCTGGTAGGAACTGCTTTATATCTCATCGGTTCTTTTCTTTATGTTTTGATGGGTTTCAGGATCCTTGTTCTAGTACTCTATGTCCTGGTAGAGTCTATTACTCATGTAGGGTAGATATGAGATAGGCTCTATCAGGACAGCTTCATTAGCTGGTTATGACGGAAGAATGAGGATCTGGGTAGGTCGGGGCCTTCTTGAATTCCTTGATTAGGGCAACCAATCGTTCTTGTAAATTCATTCACCTTATTTGCCTGCAGGCCTAGGTTTGTGGAATCTAAGGTGTCTACGTTCTTATGGTATCTTACATCTATTAGAAGCCTCTACGACTATTCATGATTTCTTGATTCTTCTGCCTTATAATTGTTCTTAGTCATTCAGGGAGCTCGCTACCTATACGAAGTATTCAAGAGTTAATAGATCAACTGAAGAATTTCTAAGAAGGAAAGGAATCTTACTTGTAAGGAAATGATTTTACTTAGGTCCACTTGATATTTTACTTTTGTTCGGACTTACTATATTCTACTTCTCTATCCCAAGTCCTGGTGTCTTACATATTATCTTACTATATGTCTCTAGTTCTTACTACTATAGGTCTTGGCATTTTCTTATCTATCTGCTTCCATACCTCTATCTCTATTTGCTTCTGATTGCTTAGATATCTACATTCTATCTTTCACTTCTCTTTCTAACTTTTTCTTTTTCTTTCAATTTTCCTGGGTGGGTACTCTTGGAACTTTACTATCTTTTTGTCTCTTTATCTTTCTTTGTCTCTGACTATCTAAACATCTAAACATTATTTCTTGCTTTCTTATAACTTTTTTCTGCCCACTCTTTGGGTAACTTTTCTTAGGGTTTCATATCTCGTTTGTACTCCTGATATTAGATCAAAATGACTTCAGGGAAATTCTTAACGTGAGTCTAGAGTGTAGTGGTTTTCGTAAGGAATACTATTCGAATAATCTGGGAAAGCTTACTAACCTGTCTGTAGAACTTTGAGAACGTACTCGAGGATCGGACAGTGGAGAGGTAGTGCCTCGTATACGGGTATCCCGGACATACTATGTATACAAAACCCCAGCACTCTGCCCACTGCAGTCACTGACTCTCTAGACCATGCTCTGATACCATCTTTGTAACATCCCTGGTCTGGAAGATGTTACCGGTAGGGAATAGGCCGTACTACTCCCCTGAGCCTCTGACTTCCCACCATAAAAATATTAATAATACTCTTTTATTAATCAAAATCTTAAACATGGGACCAACGCCTAAAATCATCAACAAAAGATATAAACTTAATACTTATAACTATAAATTTCATAACACTTGCTTGACACGACTATCACATTACTCAAGACTTATACAAGACTTCTGACTCGACGCTCACATCTTCTGAGTTGTACTGGTAGACTCCATACCCTAGTGACTGCATCAGTATCCGTCTGCCCGAGCTCGTCCTCCGAGAAACCTACAAGACAAGGAAACAGTAAAGAGGTGTTAGATCGATGTATGATCTAAGTGAGTGGATGAAAAACCAAAATACTGTTATAAGAACATTTGATTCTAAAACCAAAAGTTTAAGAAATAGTTTTTTTTTTTAGCTTCTTTAAAAAAAAAACTTATCTTTCTGAAATCTGCTTTTGAAGGTCTAGTTTTCTGAAAACTGTGTCTAGAATATGATCTTTGAAAACTATTGTCTGAAAACATGGTAATTGAAAACTGGTATGTCTCTGAAAAACTTGACGCATGGGGGCGTTACGTTTCATCGTCCCCCATACGCATAACTAAAGCCAGCAGAGTAAAACCATTACTTTGGGGCGTTACATATCACTGTCCCCCAAAGCATGCCTCTACTGTCCCTGAACTGGTGGTCTTTGGGGGTTAATTATCCCCGTCCACCAAGCCACTGAACTAGAACTGGGGGTGCGGATCTATGCTACCCTCTAAGCTCTGAAACTAGGGTCTAGTGGCGTTATGTATCGCCGTCCCGTAGCCCCGATCTAGGATATGAGGGTGTTACATATCGTCGTCCCCCCAGTCCTCTACATGTGCACATATCTCTGTCCGTCAATTCCAATATGTATCAAGTTACATATTGGGGTGGGTTTTTCCCCCATGCCCCGAAAATAATAAAATTCATGCTTTAAATCTTAAAACTATTTAAAACATCTTCTGAAAAATATTTCTTTTCTCAAATGTAACTGTGCATGAAATAATTGTAGTGAAAATCGTCTAACGCCATATAGCGTAAAAATTTAAGTCTGAAACAAAAATAACAAAATACAAGTAAATTTAAAAGAAAAGTGTCCACTCACTGTTTTGGAGTTCCGCTAGCCTTCATTTGCTTCGCTGAAGAGCTTGTAATTCCTGCGATGATCTATCATTGATAATTTTGATTAGAAACTGGACTAAAAATATATCGATTGAAACAAGCTAGGTTTTCTTATTCAAGTAAGGATTATCATTTTGAGGGTGTCGTATTCTTATCATGATGTAATATATATATACGAGTCGATTCGAGACTTATAAAGTAGCCTCTAACGTGTTCGGGTAATACTGAGATGGTTTGAAATTGAATTGGCATATCTTTGACCACGTGTCGCGACACAAGGTATTACGCTTTGCGACGCACGTCGACCACAGGCATACCTAAGCTTTTGTTGTGCGCGTCGTGACACATCTTGTACCAGAAGCGTTTCTGGAAAATTTTCCAGATCGCGTCGCGATATAAGGCCATCTCTGTCACGACGCAGAACAATTTTTGGTCTAAAACTCATTCTTTCATTCTTAACTTGTTCAATGCTTTCCCCCATACAATTCACACAAGAAAATAACCTCAACAACCAATCAAAACACCACTAATCAACATCATCTCAATGCTAAATCATATCCAATCCTATCATCTATACTCAATCTTATTTCCCAAAATCTAGCAAATTTGGGGATTTCTACAACCATTATTTTCTCATCACACAACCCATGTACATATTGATGACATGTGAAATGTTTAATATTGTTAGGTAAAACAACATTTTATGTTGCCAGCGTTTAAATTCCACTCCTTTGAACTTGTTTGATTTCTCAACATGAGGCTTCACAACATTCACAGATTGTTCCTAAATGAATTTCTGCTATAAATTATTGAAGAACGATAAATGTATATAAATAATTATAATAAATAAATTTTTATTATATGTCTATCAACAAAAACATAACTACTTATAACACTAGCAATCAAAAATAACAGTGACTGAAACTGACTTGTATTGGAGATTGAGGCTGGCGTATAATGTTAAGTCCTATAGCGGAAATTCGCCCCTACTCGTGTGCTTATAGTTTGACAGACGTCTGCCACCAGGATTCAACAATCTGTAAAGTGTTATCAACCTATTTTTTTCATTGATGTTTTTTATTTTATTTATAGAGAATATAAAAAAACGGTTATTGATAAAGTGTTGTGTTTATGAGATAACCCAAATATTTTTCAGTTAATAATGAAGAATTATGTTAAACAGACACAACCTTCTGATTTAAATGAAAAAGGAAAAACATTTTAAGACAAGACATATTAATGAATCACAAGAGCCCCAATACCCAAAGCCAATTTTTTTATTAATTAAATATATTAATTAATCCCAAGTGTTGGGTTTCTACTATAGTCCCAAGATCATTCAAGCATAGAAAATATGTGAATACAATAAAGAAGTATGGCGGAATCAAACTTACAATGATCAGATTTTGCGATGCGAGGAACAACAAAAATTTTCTTCAAGCTCCTTGAAGTTTCGGTCATGGCTCCCTTTTGTGCTCCAAGTTGAATCTCCAAGCTCCAAGCTTTGTGTGTAGATTCCATGCTCATGAATGGGTTTCCCTATCACCTTTGTATGACTCCTAATGTGTGCTAGCACCTTGGAAATTTTGCCACAAATTTCCCTTAATGTTCTTACATCTCTCGGCTTTGAAGGAGAGGGAGAGAAGAAATTTTGGCCCTTGGCCGAAATTGGAGAAGGATGGAGATAGAGAGAAGTGTTGTGTGTTGTGTTTTTGATTTTCAAAAAATCAAATACATAATCCATTTTCCAAAAATTGTACAAGGCATTAAAGCCTTCAACCACTTACATCACTCATGAATAGTGACCGGTTGTCAATCACTCAAAGTGACAAGACATCCATCACTTAAATGACGCTTGATGTGACGCTTGATGTGACTTGTGGGCCGCACTTGATTCGAAATGGGAGTGGGCCCGCAAACACTCCCGGGCTTGGATTCGCTAATTCCAAATTAACGAATTTTCCGTTGCAACGTAATTAAATCAAATTTAATTAAATAATTATGCCTAGCAAAATTACTATTCACGTCACTAGCGAATTAATTCTAAATTAACTCGTTCGCCCGAATTAAAATCTAATTTTAATTCCGCGTCGAAATCTAATTTCGAATGATATATCGAATATATTATTTTATCGATTAATTCGAAATTAATCGTTCTCTCTCTTTAAATAATATTTTATCCCAGATAAAATATCTCCGTAATTAATCCCAGATTAATTTTCTCTCTCTTATAATTAATCCCAGATTAATAATATCTGAGTCATACGTCATCGGTGAATCTTCGGGAAGCGACCCATGAGATCCCCGGATATGTTGGTAGTGAATCTGGTCGGCGGTATATCCGAACACGTACGTACCTAGTACTACGCTTTTACCGATTTACAAGACATGTTTGGCTTCTAGCAAAGCATCGTGCCTACCCAATTCTCCAGAAATATTCTTAAAGGAATATGTAATCTTTATTAGGTGTAGTATACGTAGTATTGCGTATTGCGATCCATCATCGGATGTCACGTGCTAGGCTTGGGGCTGGAATTGTGTCTGCCCCGTACGAAGCACATATCGGATCTCTGGTAACTAGTCTCTATAATCCGGTAAACATGACCTAGTCATATTATCCCGATAGCTGCAGCATAAAAGAGCATCAGTTCCGTATCCTACGTGATCATCATCTCCACTATGATTGGAGTGATACTTCCATCTTGACATCACACCCAATACACTATGATTCTCAATATACCCAGAAGAGGCGTACACAGAACCTGTTAAAGCCCTGGACGACCAAAACCAAAGTATATTGATTGTCGCAAGTATTAGCGGTTCAAGTCTCAGGTTAAGACCAAATACACCTACCCTGATTTGGACTTCCATAGACACATAGTCATACTACCAATGGAATTCCGATGGGTCTATCCAGAGAGAAGCTGTTTCCGTACCATCGGTAAACACAACCTCTTATTACACTTGCATGAGTATCCAATACCCAAATATATGAGAACTATGTCGTTATGCTCCCACAACGCGCACAAGTGTAATACTAGTCTGTTCCGCATTATCGATGTACAATCTCGATAATACTACGACTAGGATATTTAATGATTAAACCTTCATGGATTGATACTGTCTCATATCATCTCAATCCGGGACTAATCATAAGGACCTTTTATCATTTATATATCTTGGTAACCTAATTACAAATGATAAAAGAGCAATTTCCTTTGTCACATAGTTAATTTGTACAACAACACCATGATCTGTACAAATAGTGATGATATGGGTCATAATTGTCCAACACCAAGACAAGTTAATACACACATCCAAGCCAAGCTCAAGCCGAAACCTTATTTTTTCTATTTAATATGAGTGTCTAATGGATACTTATAAACTCTTTATTTTCCATTTACTACTCATATGTGGGGACTATTCCCTCTATTTGCTATACAACCCTCTTACACATACGATGCCTAGTTATTTCACCACATAGTAACCCACTAGTCACCCAAACAATCATCCTTTTAGTAAAGTTTTCTATTATTTATGTGATATAATTTGCTTCTACATGGCTTTTGGGATTATCCGGGATAATATTGGGATGGCATATCTACATGTCAATCACTGAATGGTAAAATATGTCTTTTTGGATCTATAAAAAAATAAATTGGGTTATTTGATCAATATCAATTTGTTCTACCTAGTGTTAGTTTGGGAGTCTGATATACATAATTTCTCACATATAGACCCATTATTTGTTTATATTGCTACTTCACAACCTAACAATCCATGCTAGATCAAAACATTAATGTACTGTTTGATATAGAGTTTAGTAAGCTAACAAATTAGCTTATACTCTCAGCGTAATACTAACAAGTTAGTTTAAATTATCAATCAATATTTTCTACCAAACGGTACCTAAAATGCTTGACAAACTTTTTATATCTAACACTCGATAGAGCAAATTGATATTGACGTGTCCATCCTAATTCATTGTAACACCCTGTAATCCCGATGACTACTAAATTGTGGATGATATAATATATGATGAGAATCATGTTCAAGCATGAATGGACTCACGAAGTTACTTTTCGGACATTCGATAAATCTCTCGCAGTTCCGATATGGAATTCATTCCAAGATTAAATCCGGATAGCCCACGGTATTTATGCAGTAATATTTCATACGAACTCCAATTTTTAAGAATTTTATATCGTTTGAAAGCTAAGATTGACACCTATAACTTTCGAGTTGAATATTTTTCCAAATTCGAAACAGAAGTAGGTCAAAACTGCAACTCTAAATTTCAAATGAATAGTAGCCCAGATTTATCTAGAGAATTCTACATTTTTCTCCAAAATTCTGATTTTTCTTCAAATCAAAATATTACAAATTAGCCAAATCAGCCCCTATTATAAATAAGGAATATTATTCACTCATCCTTAACATTTTAGAGAAAGGGAGAAACGTGAGAAAGAAAGAAAGAAGACGAATAAAGTAGAAAGAAGTAAAGAAGGGGAAACACATACTAATTCTCACATAACAAGCTAAGAAGAAGAATAGCAATCATATGAGACTTGAGTGATGAATGAAATCAAGTGAAATGAGGTAAGAGAATCATGACCCAAATTTTGGAATGTAGAATTTTGGTGATATGATGCTATGTATGTATTATTGTCATGCTAGAGATTGCATCTAGATGGATAAACAACTATGTAATTGAGTGTATTAAGAAATACCCAAAGTTTGAAAATCCCAAAGGTTAAGCTAAAATAAGAATTATGAGATTAGAGGTTTTGCCTTAATGGTGTAATGTGGTATAACATATATGAATGTTGGAGTTTAAAGAAGTGATTGTGTGAAGGTCATAATGAGGGGTGTTGGAATTGTACTTGGGTATATCCATTCAAAAGTTGGTATTAGGCCTTTAAAATAGGCCATCATTGAGACGTGTAACCAGAAGGTGCTCACTGCCTCCGTCTGAGCATGTGGGCATCGTGACACAGAACTCTCAGCGTCCGACACATAATGAGCAGAGTTTATTTGTCCCGGGCCTGACCATGGGGTGTCGTGACGCGTAGAGCTTAATGTTGTGGCGCAAAACAGAACATGACCTCTGCCTAATTCTGTTTGTTTTGATGTCATGACCTGCCAGACCTGGCATCGCGATGCGATACATGGAGATTTTCATATCATTTTCAATTTCAACTTTGGATGTTAGAAATCACCCTAATAGTTTCATACCAGCTTATATACACACGATATGTCATGTTATAAGCATCATACGCCACATAGAGTTAATAATTAGTTGAAATGATAAACCCAACCTAGTTCCGAAGCGTATTCCACGACTTGCATTCTAATTGAGTTTATCATTTTTAGACCATCGTAGGAACCCAATATTTCTTCGACGAAGTGAAATAGTACCAGCCGGATCTTAGAATCTTGAGTGGACACTCTATTTCTAAGTTGACTTTTCATTTACATTGTTTTAAGTAAAGACTTATTTTTACGCACATAGGGCGTTAGCCAAATTTATTGCAGTTATTTCATGAAAGAGAATGTTATAAAAAGTATGATTTTAAAAGCATGATTTTATGATTTTTGGGAGGCATGAGGGAATACCCACCTTAATGTGTAACTTATGGAATTGACGGATAACATGTGCACATGTAGAGCAGGACTGAGGGGACGGCGATATGTAATGCCCATAGATACTAGATTCAGGGCTAGGGGGACGGCGATATGTAACGCCCCTAGACCTAAGTTTTTGGGTCAGGTAGTAGCATGGATCAACACTCTTGGCTGTAGTTCAATATCTTAAGGGACAACAATACGTAATGCACCAAGACCACTAGTTTTGGCATATATGGGGGCGACGATACGTAACTCCCATGCGTCAGGTTTTCAGCAGATTTCCAGATACAGGTTTCTCAGAAACATATTCTCATAAAGATAGTTTTAAGAAAGAGTTTTCAAGAGAAAATGTTTTATAGAATCTCAGAGTTTTATAGACAGATAGCAGTTTCTACAAAGGTTTTTCAGAAAAAGATTTGTTCTCAAGTAAGAAGAATGATTTCAGAAAAGATGATTTCATTTAAATGATTTTAGTTTTAGAACAATGAAATTTCATAAAGTGTTTCAATTTTCATTTTAACCGTCCACTCACTAGGTCGTTCAAACGATCTAACCCCATACTCTCAGTTTTCTATTTTACAGGTGTAACCGGAGGACGAGCTCGAGAGGAGGGATACTAATGGCAGTCAATAGGGTGTTGAGTCCAGCAGGCCAAGTCAAAGGGAGAGAGTTCAGTCAAAGTCAAAGTGAAGTCATGTAACTGTCATTGGTATTGCATCGGGCATTGTGTAAAGTTAAAATATTTATGAATAAGGTTATAAATTAAAAGTATTATTAGGTATACAGTTATCAGTATTGAGTTGCATTTCATGTTGTTGAGTTAGTTCAATGGTCCTTATACATGAGCCACTAATTTGAGATGCGTTTAGTAATAATGATCACTGTCAGAGAGTCAGATGCGCCGGGAGATAAGTCAGTCTATTCCATGCCGATAGAATCTTCGCGAGTGGGATGTTACAAATATGGTATTAGAGCGTGGTCTAGAGAGTCAGTGACTGCAATGGGTAAAGTGCTGGGGGTATTATTTACATAGTATGGTCGATATACTAGTATGTGAGACACTACCTCTATAGTATCCGAACCACGAGTACGTCCTCAAATCTTATAGACAGGTTAGTGAGAATTCCCAAAGTTATCTGAATTCTCTTCCTAGTAAAAGTAACCATAATCCTTGTTCTAGTTAAGTATTCTTTTGTAGTTATCATGGCCTATTAGCATAAGTTCAAGACAAGTTATGAGAACATATAGAAAGGTTCTGAAAATGTTCACTTAATAGAGTAAAATAGAAAGAGAAAGCTAAAGAAAAGTATGATGTACAGATGCCCAGAGCAACCAAAAGCAGCTAGAGGTAAAGATACATAAATAGATAGATAAGGAAGTATAGGAACCTATAGTAATAAAGAGAATAGGATAAGCCTGAGCAAGAGAAAATGAAAAATTGACCGAAGTAAGGTTCCTTATCTTTCGTAAGATTCCTTCATTCCTTAGAAAATTCTTCCAAGCGAATCCAATAGCCTTCAAATATCTTGTAGAGATAGCAAGTTTCCCTCGAATCATGAAGAATAGACAGAGAGATAAAAGAAGCAAGAAATCATGATTAGACGTGAGAGTTCCAATAGACAAGAGATGCCAAAACAGATGAAGAGATTTTTTATTCCCAAACCCAGGCTTGCAAGCAAATAAATGAAGGTCCTAAGTAGAGATGATTAGTTACCTTACCCAAACCCAACATAGATACAACCCTAAGCTATCCAGATTCTCACCCCTCAGTATTACCGGTGGAAGAGATTGTACTGAAAGAGTCTATCTTATACCTATCTTATATTAGTAATAGACTCTACCAGGACATAGAGTACCAGAATGAGGACAATGATATCCATCGAGATAAAAAAGCTTGTCCCAACCTTTATCAGCCTAGGTAGAGATACGTGTAACGAAGCCCGATGAGAGTTTAACCTAAGACAGAAACAAAAGATATTGGAAAATAGATCACCCAGAAAGGGACTAAGGAGGTTTCTAAAAATAAAAAATAAAGAACCCGACATAAAATGAGTTGGCAAATTTACAGTACTAGTAAGAACCCATAGATCAGATTGATGCCATTAGGAAATCGTCTGAGTTTAGACAGACAGACCCATGAGGATGGAGACACTTAAGAGTAATAAGAGTACCAGTACGGACAGTATGACAAAGTACCATAGCCGTCACTGATAGCAAGAGTTGAGATCCAATGAGTAGCTCATAAGAATGAACTAGCACTAGCCTCAGCAACACAGTTTGGAGCCAAGAGATAGGGTATGGAGATATTAAAGAGAGATGAGGAAAGTAACAAAGAAGTCTAGTACATATAATAACATAGATAATATAGCTTGAAAACAAAAATAATAATGGAGACCTCAGAATAGGTGATAAAAGTTGAGGAACCTAAGACATAAAGTAGTCAACTTAGGTCCTAGTAGAACAAATGACAACTCTTCCTTCCAGTAACCCCGACTCTAGTAAGTACATAGACACCTAATCAGACCATCAACGAACTTAAGTAAATAACATAAATGCGTATTCACATATCTCTATGGAATGTATGTACTCACCCATCAACTTAGAGTCCAGTAAGAAAAAAAACTAGTAAAGAAACGTATTTGACAGAATAGACGAATCACAAGACGACAGTTCAACGGAACATAGATAGGAATCATGAAATGGAAATATTCTATATGAGATAGATAGTTTAAAGTCATAGTAAGTCAAGCCAAATCTTAAAGTCATCGTTGAACCGGAAGCCATTAAGGGAGTAAAGGCTCAAAAGAGCGAAGGAACAAGAGAGAGCGATTCTAAAAAATATAGTACATGACTTATAAAGAGCCCCCCATAATTAGAACTAGGAAGAAGGATGGAAAGAAGAGTAGCACCCCACAAGGAGAGGAATAGGAGAACAGAAAAGAACTACCAAAGCAAGAGATGACTAAGAAGGGTTAGACTAAAATAAAGAATAAAGAGGGAGGAATAGAGGAGTAGATGAATCAAAAGAGAGAGATTAATAGAGGTTCTCAGTCTTAAAGAGTAAGTAAGTAAACCAATAGTTGGAAACGAATTAGGAGTAGAATCAAAGGAAAGAAATTCATATTGTACCTAGCAAAAGTACCGTAGTGTTGGAGCCAACACCATATATGTAAACACAGGAGTCATAGGCTTATAGATGACCAACACGTGCAACTACAGCACGGGTAACTAGTGAGATCACCATAACCGGAAAGGCTTAAGGATTAATCCCCACCCTCGTTTGACAACAGCAGCAAAGAAAGATTTCAATGTTTGCCTCAAAATACTCCCAGAAATAAGTGAATGCATAAGTAAAATGAGACCGAAACATAAAACTTTCAGACCTAGTACGAGAGCAAAATAGAATAGGAAAATAGCTCTAAGTAAAAGATTTAGAAGAGACATTGTCTAGATGAAACGATTAAGAGAGAAAGTATTAGTGAAGCAATGACGGAATACAAAAGAACAAACGTTACACATGACTAGGAACATGTAAATGATAATCCTCCTTAGATAAGAAGGCATAAAGGACTTTAAGAAAAAAAGTTTAGAGAAAGAATTGTCGAAATAAGGCAACAATAGAAAATGGATACTAGATAAATAATAATAGGAATGCATACATCAGTGATGAAATGAGACTGGAATTACATTAGATAGAAAACGGAAAGAAGATAACGAGTATAACTGTATGTTCACTTTGCAGAATAATGCTTAGATGACTTGAAACGAATAAATTGGGGTAAAACATAAAATGGCCAAAGAAAACCACGTATATGGATATTATTGAGGTCAATACAATATTTGTTGGAATAAGACTAAAGGAAGAAGTGAAAGTGGGATGACCAGACAAGGAAACACAGATCAATATGAAAGATAGGTAATCAAAAGTTATACTAGCAACAAATTTGGAGATACGGAAGAGTGTGAACATTAACCAGAACCGAGTCGCCAACATCAACGTTAATAGTAAGCTATAAGTACATGAAGAGATTGGTCTTAAGCTATGAGGTTTGGAGCTCCAGAGATAGATAGAGGCACGAGAACATGAAGGTCAGAAGTGATACTAATTGACACTTAGGAAATAGAAGGGAAAAGTTAAATAGATAAATTAAGAGAAAAAATGTTAGGACTAGGTCGAGCAATCAAGTATGATCATTGGTAATGGCGATAAGATTTACTCTTATATATGTTTATTTTAGAGTTAAGGCAGAAGCCATAGCAAATACTAGTATTTCTGGAAACTCAAAAGTGCCAACTAAGAAGAACCCGAAGACATAGTTAATAAGGTCAAATAAGTTGTTGATGTTGGACAATTATGACCCATTGCATCACTATTTGTACAGAACATGGGTTTGTTGTACAAATTAACTATGTGACAAAGGAAATTTCTCTTTTATCATTTGTAATTGGATTACCAAGATACATAAATGATAAGAGTCCATATGATTAGTTCCAGATTGATAAGATATGAGACAATATCAATCCATGAAGGTTTAATCATTAAATATCCCTAGTCGTAGTATTATCAAAACTGGACATCGATAATGCGGAATAGACTAGTATTGCACTTGTGCGTGTTTATGGGAGCATAACAGCAATTTCTCATATATTTGGGTATTGGATACTCATGCAAGTGTAATAGGAGGTTGTGTTTACCGATGGTACGGAAACAGCTTCGCTCTGGATAGACCCCTCAGAATTCCATTAGTAGTATGACTATGTGTCTATGGAAGTCCGAATCAGGGTAGGTGTATTTGGTCTTAACCTGAGACTTGCATCGTTAATACTTGCGACAATCAATATACTTTGGTTTTGGTCGTCCAGGGCTTTAACAGGTTCTGTGTACGCCTCTTCTGGGTGTTGGATTTCTACGGTCCCAAGGATCGAATAACAAGCATAAAACAACATGCGAATACAATCAATGAAGTTGTGGAATACTTACATCGAGCGGTTTAGCGATGCGGTGAAGAACAAAAATCCATTTTCTGCCCCCCATGAAGCTCGACAGTCCACTGTTTTGGGCTCCTCCAATTCGGCTTTGTCCTCCATGCAAGCTCCAAGCATTGTGATGGTATTCCAAGCCCACGGGTGGGTTTCCCTATCACCTTCGTAAGACTCCGATGTGTGCTAGCACCTTTGATTTTTGCCAAAAAATCATCAATGCTTCTCCATGACTCACGGTTTTTAGAACCAGTGAAGGGGAAAAAATGGCCAAATGGCAAGAGAGAGAGGAAGAGTAAAAGAGAGAGAGATGAGTTGGTTGTTGGAGAAAAAAATTGTTTTAATGAATTTCAAAATCAAATACACAAATTTTCTCTTTCCAAAAGTCAAGCATTAAAGCTTGCCAACTACCACCATCAATCATGAATAATGACATGGTGTCAATCACTCAAGTGAAAGACATCTATCATTTGATTGACGATTGATGTGACGCTTGATGTGACTTGCATGCCGCACTCGAATTCGAAATGCGAATGCGCTCGCAAACACTCCCGGGCTCGGGTTCGCTAATTCCAAATTAACGAATTTTCCGTTGCGACGTAATTAAATGATTATGCCTAGCGAAATCACTATTCACGTCGCTAACGAATTAATTCAAATTAACTCGTTCGCCCGAATTAAAATCCAATTTTAATTCCGCGTCGAAATCCAATTTCGTATAATATATCGAATATATTATTTTATCGATTAATTCCAAATTAATCGTTTTATCTCTTTATATGATATTTTATCCCAGATAAAATATCTCTGTAATTAATCCCAGATTAATTTTCTCTCTCATCTAATTAATCCCAGATTAATTAAAGTGCGAGTCATACGTCATCGGTGAATCTTCGGGAAGCGACCCATGAGATCCCCGGATATGTTGGCAGTAAATCCGGTCGTCGGACTATCCGAACACGTAAGTACCTAGTACTACGTTTTTACCGATTTACAAGACAAGGTTGGCTTCTAGCAAAGCGACATGCCTACCCAATTCTCTAGAAATATCCTTACAGGAATATAGTGATCTATATCAGGCGTAGTATACGTAGTATTGCGTATTTCGATCCAGTATCGGATGTCACATGGCTTGGTGGGGCTGGAATTGTGTCTGCCCCATACGAAGCACATATCGGATCTCTGGTAACTAGTCTCTATATCGGATAAACATGACTTGTCATTTTATCCTGATGACTACAGTACATAAGAAACCAGTTCCGTATCCTACGTGACCATTATCTCCACTATGACTGGAGTGATACTTCCGTCTTGACATCACACCCAACACACTACGATTCTCAATATACCCAGCAGAGGCGTACACAGAACCTGTTAAAGCCCTGGACGACCCAAAAACCAAAGTATATTGATTGTTGCAAGTATTAGCGGTGCAAGTCTCAGGTTATGACCAAATACACCTACCCCGATTTCGGACTTCCATAGACACATAGTCATACTACCAATGGAATTCCGAGGGGGTCTATCCAGAGCGAAGCTGTTTCACGTACCATCGGTAAAACACAACCTCCTATTACACTTGCATGAGCATCCTATACCAAAATATATGAGAACTATGCCGTTATGCCCTCACAACGCGCACAAGTGTAATACTAGTCTTTTACGCATTATCGATGTCCAATCTCTATAATACTTTGACTAGGGATATTTAATGATTTATCCTTCGTGGATTGATACTGTCTCATATCATCTCAATCCGGGAACAAATCATAAGGACCTCCTATCATTTATACATCTTGGTGATCTAATCACAAATGATAAGAGAGCAATCTCCTTTGTCACATAGTTAATTTGTACAACAACACCATGATCTGTACAAATAGTGACGCTATGGGTCATAATTGTCCAACAATCTCCCACTTGGCCTATAGCCAGTCACTCAAGTGTCTACCACCCGAACTATGTACGATTCGCTCAAATTGCTGAGAAAAGGCTTTCGTCAGCGGATTTGCATGATTATCATCTGATGAATTTATACGATCATCACATCGCCACGATATATGATCCGAATGATGATGAATATCGAAGTATGTATCTGGATCGTTGATGAGACCATTAATTCTTTAGCTGTGCTGAAGCCTAGCTTAGCTGCTAACAGAAATATCTAATCTAATTAGATTGTTATCGACCCAAATGGCTTCTATTGCTGCCTCAGCTGCAGCAATAACCCGCATTTGTTGTTTATTCGGTAACAGTATCTTGCTTGGAAGATTCCAGCTCAGTGTTCCGTTATTCAAACTGTATAGTACCGTTTACGACTTATAGTCCTTTTATCGGTTTAGGAAATTGCAGTAGTGATCCAGTCACTTCAAGTTTCCATCTCCATAGTAAAGACAGCATCCTTAGTTCTCTAAGAACTAACGGATGTTCTTATATCAATCGAGTGACTATCACTTGGATTGGCCTGTTTGTGAATTCATATGCTCAAAGCGTATGAGACACCAGGTCGCGTACATTTTTCAATGTACGAGTTCTCGGAGAGTTTTAACAACTTTAAATCTATCCCAGTAGATCTTTATTCCTAGAATAAAGTTGTTTCTCCCAAGAATTTACGGAGAATTTTCTCGAAGTCAGCTTTCACCGATTGATTATGGGAATTTCATTTCCAATAAATGACATATTATCATTATTTATAGTACTTTTTGTCAGTGCGCTCCCACTAACCTCCTTATATACACAAGAATCATTTTCGTTTTGAATTAAATCATAAACTATTATGATTACATCAAAACGACAATTCCAAGAATGTAATGCTTGCTTCAATCCAACATGGATCGAATAAACTGCAAACCTTGTTTGCTAGTTGTGTACGACAAAACCTGACAGGATGTTGTAAACATCCTCCAAAAGGTTTCCTTTTAAGGAAAGCGATTTTGCCGTTCAGTTGCCATATTTCATAAATGAAACATGCAGCATCAGCAAGCATTATCCAAATGGATTCTATCAATGGCAACAAGTAAAAGGTTGAATCGAAACCAACATAATGTTGATAACGATACCTTTCCGCTAAAAGCCTAGCTTTATACGTTGGTATGTTGCCATCCATGTATGTCTTCCTGAAGACTTATAAAGTACCAATAGGCACAATGCCTTGCGGTACAACAACTAGTGTCTAAAATAGTTGATTTTACATGGAATCCATTTCGGATTCATGGAACTTTGCCATAATAGGGAGTCGATACCTTGTATCACTTCCTCATACGTAGTCAGTTGGTATACCTAAAAAGATTGACATCTTTATGAGGTGAGATCAGAAAACCCATACCCCAGGTTGTTTTCTGACTCTCTCCGACATACGCGGTTCTTGTGTATTCGAAGATTATTGGTATAGTTTCATCCTTGATGAACTATTTATGTTCCATTAAGATTCGGTGCCTGGAATAGTATTACTCCGATTTTCATCGAGTTTTACTATCCTCCCAATTACCACTGCATATAGGTATCCTCTTAGGAAAACCGCATGGTGAGCAACAATTAAATTGTTCTCTTGTGAGTTGTATAAGTACTATACTTTGGTATCCCTAGGATAACCTACAATTGGCACTTATCCAATTTGGGTTTTAGTTTGGTATCATCCAAACATATGCCTAGCATACCCAAATCGTTAGGAATGAGAAACCTGATTTTTTCCTGTTCATATCTAATATGAAGTCTGCCAAACAGACTTTTATGGAACCTTATTCTAATAAGTTTGCACTATTTAATGCTTATCCGTTGAAGGAAATTCAGAGCGACTCATGATTAACCTTATCATGTCCAACAAATTCGGTTTCTCCGTTCGGACACACGTCAATTGACGTGTTCCGGGAGGAGTCCTCATTGAAAGAATACTATATTCTTTCAAGTATACTGAGAAACTTATTGCTTAAGTATTCTCTATTACGGTCTTACCGTGACGGTTTAATACTTTAGCCGATCTGTTTGTCTATTTCGTGTCGAAACTATAAAAGTTTCCGATTTGTGTTTCAAAAGAAACACATAACCATAACACGATGCCCCATCCGTAAAGGTCATGAAATATTCATATCCACCTCTAGCCTAGCTAGACATGGCCCACTTGCTTACTATGAACTAAGGCTAACAGATCGGTGGCATTTGCACTTTTACCGAGTAAATAGTGTTTTAGGCACTTTGCCCAATAACTAGATTCGTAGACTTTATTTGAATGGAATCAATTTGTCCGAGTACCCACTCTTCAATATGCGGATATACGAGTCTTGTTTAATTGTGTCCCAGACAACAATGCCACAATATTTTCAACTGATTGAGCTATTTATTGTCATTTTATACGTTTGAGATTTATTTATATTCAAAATATAAATGCTGTCATTCACATCTAATGTGTTTATCTCAATATCATCTTTATATAATAAAACACTT
Source organism: Zanthoxylum bungeanum (assembly GCA_019454045.1). Taxonomy (NCBI): domain Eukaryota; kingdom Viridiplantae; phylum Streptophyta; class Magnoliopsida; order Sapindales; family Rutaceae; genus Zanthoxylum; species Zanthoxylum bungeanum. The sequence continues at coordinate 179,964 of SKCR01038156.1, forward strand.
TAGTGTTCTAGGATAAAAGGTAATCCGCAAATATTAAACCCTGATATAGAGATAATGTTTCTAGTCAAACTAGTTACATTATAACAGTTTCCAAATTTAGGTACATACCCGAAGGCAGTTCCTAACTTAGGTATCTACGGTTGAAACAGCGACGTTCGTCCCGTTTTCGATTCGCAGATCAATCTCAATCTGAAGTCAGTATCCTGCTCATAGCAGATTCTGAACATCAGTATATATTTATGTACAATACTAAGTATTAAAATCTAATTTTAATACTAGTAGTGAACATATTTATGACAAACATATTTGAAGTCAGAAACCTGCCCGTCTTCAATTCCTTCATGTCTGCTTTGTCCAACGACAATCACGCTTCCACGATCCGTTTTCCATAATTTAGGCAGACATTTTGGGATATGTCCTTTATCTTCCCATAAGATTATGAATGATTTTGCCTTTGCCCTTTTCAACACTCCAGAAGCCTTTGGCCAAACTTGGCCTTCTAATATCGAAGTAAAGTAAGATTCGCCTTGCGCTACTGCCTAATTGCAAACTTTGGCTTTGTCTCCTTGAGAATAGCATTAACTCTCTAAGAGTTTAGTATTGCAATTTAGTCTTCTAAAATCTAAGATAGATCTTTGAAGATCCTTCAATTCAATATCATACTTTAAGGTTCTAATCCTTAGTTCTGATTAAGAAATTAAGGAGTCTAATCGGCAAGCTTAATGGATTAAGCACTAAAGTTATCAATCCATGATCTTCCAAAGATCATGCTCTATATTGCTTAACTCCGGGCTTAGGCCTAATATGTTATTTTTCAAATAAAGTAACTTATTATTTTCCAGGACATCCTGAAATTTTATTTCCAATTTGAAAATTAAACCATTTAAATACATTTTCCCTAGGATTATGTTTTAAATGCTAATCTTTCAATTTATCTTGATTCTAATAGTCCACTATTTAATCAACGATATCGGTACTAATCATTATAATGATTACTATAATCCAATTATATAATCAACTAAAATGAATTGTTTGAATACAGTCCAACTGTTAATTAAAACAACAATTAAATATTAGTCCAACTAATAATTAATTATTTGACGAATGATGTTTGTTTGAGCGCGTATGGCAAGTAATAAACGAATATTGCAAATTCAATTCTTGTCTCCCACTATTTTTCGGCGAGCCTCTAACCCTCTTGTCGAGTACTCAGGAGGAAACGTGTTTCCTAGTGGGCTAGGATCCCGTTAAAATGTCACACAATCTGACTTTGGCCAACAATTGTATGATAATTAACTAGGTAGATCTCTAAGATCAATCGGATCCCATCCAATTCCTAGATCCAGTAGCGGGACATCCGAGTCCGAAACATATATCTTATATATGCCAATATATCCAATATATTGCCTAACATTTTTTCCTCTGAATCAACTAAGCCTTGCTTAGCATAACAAACTTAGTGATCCCAGTAAGCGTGACCCATTGACCTTGGAAAGCTTCGTAATCAATGTCGATGGACAAGAAGTGATCTTGACTTTGGCAAACAAATCACAACTTGGACAAGACACCGATATGGAACAAAGCTCTCATGATTCAAACACATCCGCGACGGACAAAGGCCTTGACTTTGGCCAACAAACCAATGCCAGTATTAGATCTTGAGTAAGAATCACTCAATGGAAGGAAAAACGCTTAATATATTGTGAGGGTTTTTCGCGTGAAAATTGGCAACCAATTTATTATCTTTGTTAAGGTCTCATCATCATACACCATTAACCATGCATTCTAAACACATAATAAGGCGCATATAAATAAAATAATAATGATATGCGGATTGATACTTAACACATTGATCCTAGATCAAATCTCTCCATTTCCTCTCTCCCGCTAGCACAAGTATTGCTTCTACCCGTTACATAACACTTCTAAAGAAACCTCATTTACATTGAGGGGAATAGGTGAGAAGAGAAATACAATGAGAAATGAGGTAATAGGCTGGACACGCAGGTCCAATTAATAAATTCTAAATTTATTACAGCAATTTCAAAATTGCCCCACCCATCTAATATCCATCTGATATACATTATTCATCCATCGCACCATGTATTCACACAAGCATGTTATCAATCAATCTAATCAAATTAATTAATCTGATAATTAATGACCATCCAATGTTCAAACAACGATTTGATTTTTTGCGCGAGTCAAACTCATTTTGCGAATAAGTACTCAAAGTACAAATTCTTAAATTAAATTAAACTACAACATTAAATCCAATTTAATATGTATTTAATACTAATTCACTATTTAATTCCAAATTAAATATTACACTTTATTAACGAACCTTTACGACTTAAATTCCAAATTTAATCGTTACGGGTCTCAAAGCCCGATTAACGTCCAACGTTAATTTAATTAAAGTCCAATGGCCTTTCAATTAATTTCTTTAAGGCGTGGACTTTTGGTCAACTTGGGTCAAACCCAATAACCAAAGCCCAATCAAGGAATAATCTCATAAGCCTAGAAATCAATTTAGGCCCATTAGGCCCAATTAAATAATTAAAGGTCCATTAGTCGCATTTGGGCTTTATGGAAGCGGTTTTGGGCCCAATTGGATCCAACCAATTTAGCCTAAACTTAACTTTGTACAACCAAGCCCAATAAGCCCATTTACAACATTACAAGCCCAAATCCAATTTAAGCCCATTTAATTAAACACAAAAATTCCAAATTTCATATTTAATTAAACAAAGTGCAATGGCATAATTAATCACCCAAATTAATATTTCCAAAAAACCAATTAGCCTAATTAATTATTCTTATTAACATTAAAACATGTCCAACACATTTTAACAAAAATCAAACCCAATATTCATGCATCAAAGTCTCAGCAATGGGGTTAATTTTATGTCCGATTTGGTTTCAATCCAATTAAATCCAATTCAACATTAAATCAACATTCCCAATTGATTCCAAGTCATCCAATGAATCAAAATCAAAAATTACAAGACATCAAAATAGGGTATCATTCTCGGCCAAGCCTAAAATTTTGGGCTAAATTGTTCCAAACCATTTTTATTGAAATTGATCCAATCAATCTTCAATTAAACTACATTTAAGCATACTCAATCATCCAATTTCTTAAAATCATGCTCAAATACAATTTACCCAATTTTAAACCCTAAATCAAGTTTCATGCTTTTAACAACGCTCTGATACCATTGTTGGATTTCTACGGTCCCAAGGATCGAATAACAAGCATAAAACAACATGCGAATACAATCAACAAAGTTGCGGAATACTTACATCGAGCGATGTGGTGAAGAATAAAAATCCATTTTTTGCCCTCCATGAAGCTCGGCAGTCCACTGTTTTGGGCTCCTCCAATTCGGCTTTGGTCCTCCATGCAAGCTCCAAGCTTTGTGATGGTATTCCAAGCCCACGGGTGGGTTTTCCTATCACCTTCGCAAGACTCCGATGTGTGCTAGCACCTTTGATTTTTGCCACAAAAATCATCAAATGCTTCTCCATGACTCACGGTTTTTAGAACCAGTGAAGAGGAAAAAATGGCCAAATGGCCGAGAGAGAGAGGAAGAGTAAAAGAGAGAGAGATGAGTTGGTTTTTGGAGAAAAAAATTGTTAAATGAATTTCAAAAATCAAATACACAAATTTTCTCTTTCCAAAAGTCAAGCATTAAAGCTTGCCAACTACCACCATCAATCATGAATAGTGACATAGTGTCAATCACTCAAAGTGAAAGACATCAATCACTTGATTGACGAATGATGTGATGCTTGATGTGACTTGCGTGCCGCACTCAAATTCAAAATGCGAATACGCTCGCAAACACTCCCGGGCTCGGGTTCGCTAATTCCAAATTAACGAATTTTTCGTTGCGACATAATTAATGATTATGCCTAGCGAAATCACTATTCACATCGCTAACGAATTAATTCTAATTAACTCGTTTACCCGAGTTAAAATCTAATTTTAATTCCGCGTCGAAATCCAATTTCGTATAATATATATAATATATTATTTTATTGATTAATTCCAAATTAATCATTTTCTCTCTTTATATGATATTTTATCCCAGATAAAATATCTCCGTAATTAATCCCAGATTAATTTTCTCTCTCATCTAATTAATCCCAGATTAATTAAAGTGTGAGTCATACGTCATAGATGAATCTTCGGGAAGCGACCCATGAGATCCCCGGATATGTTGGCAGTAAATCCGGTCGTCGGACTATCCAAACACGTAAGTACCTAGTACTACGTTTTTACCGATTTACAATACAAGGTTGGCTTCTAGCAAAGCGCTATGCCTACCCAATTCTCCAGAAATATCCTTACAGGAATATAGTGATCTATATCAGGCGTAGTATACGTAGTATTGCGTATTTCGATCCAGTATCGGATGTCACATGCTAGGCTTGGGGCTGGAATTGTGTCTGCTCCATACGAAGCACATATCGGATCTCTGGTAACTAGTCTCTATATCGGATAAACATGACCTTGTCATTTTATCCCGATGACTGCAGTACATAAGAGAACCAGTTCCGTATCCTACGTGACCATTATCTCCACTATGACTGGAGTGATACTTCCGTCTTGACATCACACCCAACACACTACGATTCTCAATATACCCAGCAGAGGCGTACACAGAACCTGTTAAAGCCCTGGACGACCAAAACCAAAGTATATTGATTGTTACAAGTATTAGCGGTGCAAGTCTCAGGTTAAGACCAAATACACCTACCCTGATTTCGGACTTCCATAGACACAGTCATACTACCAATGAAATTCCGAGGGGGTCTATCCTGAGCGAAGCTGTTTGTCGTACCATTGGTAAAACACAACCTCCTATTACACTTGTATGAGCATCCTATACCCAAATATATGAGAACTATGCCGTTATGCCCTCACAACGTGCACAAGTGTAATACTAGTCTTTTACGCATTATCGATGTCCAATCTCAATAATACTCAGACTAGGGATATTTAATGATTTATCCTTCGTGGATTGATACTGTCTCATATCATCTCAATCCAGTAACAAATCATAAGGACCTCATATCATTTATACATCTTGGTGATCTAATCACAAATGATAAGAGAGCAATCTCCTTTGTCAAATAGTTAATTTGTACAACAACACCATGATCTGTAGAAATAGTGACGCTATGGGTCATAATTGTCCAACACTGGGTGTATTGAGAATCGTAGTGTATTGGGTGTGATGTCAAGAAGGAAGTATCACTTCAGTCATATGGAGATGATGGTCACGTAGGATACGGAACTGGTACTCTTATATGCTGCAGCTATCGGGATAATATGACTAGGTCATGTTTATCCGATTATAGAGACTAGTTACCAGAGATCTGATATGTGCTTCGTACGGGGCAGACACAATTACAGCCCCAAGCCTAGCACGTGACATCCGATACTGGATCGCAATACGCAATACTACATATACTACGACTGATACAGATTACATATTCCTTTAAGATTATTTCTGGAGAATTGGGTAGAAGCCAACCATGTCTTGTAAATCGGTAAAAACGTAGTACTAGGTACGTACGTGTTCGGATAGTCCGACGACTGGATTTACTGCCAACATATCCAGGGATCTCATGGGCCGCTTCCCGAAGATTCACCGATGACGTATTAGTCGCACATAATTAATCTTGGATTAATTATAAGAGAGAGAAAATTAATCTAGGATTAATTGCGTAGATATTTTATCTGAGATAAAATACTATTTGAAGAGAGAGAACGATTAATTTAGAATTAATCGATAAAATAATATATTCGATATATTATACGAAATTAGTTTTCGACGCGGAATTAAAATTAGATTTTAATTCGGGCAAACGAGTTAATTTAGAAATAATTCGCTAGTGACGTGAATAGTAATTTTGCTAGGCATAATTATTTAATTAAATTTGATTTAATTACGTCGCAACTGAAAATTCGTTAATTCGTAATTAGCGAACCCGAGCCTGGGATGTGTTGCGGGCCCACTCGGATTTTGAAATAAGTGGGGCCCACAAGTCACATCACCTAGTCACTTTAATCAACTTTATGTTGATGGAAGTTGGTGGGTGGTTACAAAGTTGTAAAACACACAAGTTGAAAAGTGATGGATGACTTTTACCAAAATCTTGGATTTGGTATATCTTAATTTTATTTTTGGAAAATCAAATAACAAGTCAACAATTCATTTTTCTCATCTCACTCTTCTCTCCTCTTCGTCACGGCATTGTGCCTTTTTCTCTCATTCTCTCAAATTTTCTCTCATGGCCGAGAGCAACAAGAAGCTAAGGAAACATTTGTGGCAAATTTTTCTATGATGCTAGCACATCCATGGAGTCTTACAAAGGTGATAGGGAAACCAAATCTTGAGCATGGAATCATTCACAAAGCTTGGAGCTTGAAGACCAATTGCAAGGGCTTGGCCGAATCACACACAAAGAAGAAAAGCTTGAAGCAGAAATTTTTGTTGTCTTCGCATCGCAAAAGCCAATCAAAGTGAGTATTTGCGCTAATTTACTTTGATGTATTCGCACATTTCATTCGCTTAATTGATCTTGGTTTCACCTAGAAAACCTAACAATGGTATCAAGAGCCTTGATTAAGCATGAAATAGAATTTGGGTAGAATTGATTTGAGCATGATTTGATAAAATTGATTGATTGAGTATGCTTGAATGATGATAACTTTGAGTTATATGTGATCAATTTGATGAAAATTGAATTGGATTAATTTTTCCCCAATTTTTTGGCTTGGTCGAAAATGAATAAACCCTAAGTCATGGTATTTTTGTCTTTTGATCATTGGATGAATTGAAAGACTTGGGATAAATTGATTTAGGATTTAATTGGATTAAAATAGAAATCGGATTTAAAAATCCCTACAATTACCGTGAGCTATATAGCATGAAATGAGCTGATTTTTTGATTCAATAATGTTGGACATGTGTTGATGATGATTAGCATGATTAATTAGTATAATTGGTATTTTGGAAATGTTACTTTGACTAATTAATTATGGCTAATACATTTTAATTAATTAAATTATGATATTTGGAATATTGGAATTTAATTAGTTGGGTTAAATTTGGAATTGGGCTTAAAATATTGTATTTGGGCTTAATGGGCTTGGTTGGGCCAAGTTTGGTTTAGGTTAATTGGTTGGATCCAATTGGGCCTAAAACCATTTCCATAAAGTCCAAATATGATTAAATGGGCCTTTAATATTTTAATTGGGCCTAATGGGCCTAAATTGATTTTTGGCAAAAGGGTGATTCCTTATTGGGCTTTGGTTGCCAAAGTCCATGCCTTATAAATTAATTGAAAGCCCATTGGACTTTAATTAAATTGACATTAGATGTTAATTGGGCTTTGAGACCCGTAAAGATTAGATTTAGAATCTAAGTCGCAAAGGCTCATTAATAAAGTGTAATTATTTAATTTGGAATTAAATAAAGAATTAGTATTGAATACAAATTAAATTGGATTTAATGTTGTAGTTTGATATAATTCGAGAACTCGTACTTTGAGTGCTTATTCTTAAAACGAGTTTGACTCGCGCAAATCAAATCGTTGTTTGAACATTAGATGATCATTAATTTCAAATTAATTAATTGGATTAGATTGATTGATAACATGCTTTGTGTGAATACATGGATGTGATGTATGAATAATGTATATCGGATGGATATTAGATGGGTGAGGGCAATTTTGGAAATTGCTGTAATAAATTTAGAATTTATTAAATTGGACCTGTGTGTCCAGCCTATTACCTCTTGACTCTTTGTATTTCTCTTCTCACATATTCCCTTCAATGTAAATGAGGTTTCTATAGAAGTGTTATGTAATGGGGTAGAAGTAAGATTTGTACTAGTGGGAGAGAGGAAATGAAGAGATTTGTTCTAGGAACAAGTTGTTTTAAATATCCATCTGCATATCATATTAATTTATTTACACGCCTTATTATGCTTTTAGAATGCATGTTTAAGGGTGTATGATGAGACCTAATCAAAGATAATTAATTGGTTGCCAATTACGTGAAAAACCCTCAACAAATATTAAGCATTTTTCCTTCCATTGAATGATTCATTCTCAAGATCCAAGATTGGCACTGGTTTGTTGGCCAAAGTCAAGACCTTTGTCCATCGTGGTTGTGTTTGAATCATGAAGGCTTTGTTCCATATCGCATGTCTTGTCCAAGTTGTGATTTTTTGCCCAAAGTCAAGATCACTTCTTGTCCATCGACATCGATTACGAAGCTTTCCAAGGTCAATGGGTCCCGCTTAACTGGAATCATTAAGTTTGTTGTGCCAAAGCCAATGCTTAGTTGATTCAAAGGAAAAAGGTTAGGGAATATATCAGATATATCGGCATATATTAGATATATGTTTCGGACTTGGATGTCCACCTACTGGATCTAGGAATTGGATGAGATCCAATTGATCTTAGAGATCTACCTAGTTAAATATCATACAGCTTGTTAGCCAAAGTCAAGGTTGTGTGTTATTTAACGGGATCCTAGCCCACTAGGAAAAAATGTTTCCCGAGTACTCAACAGAGGGTTAGAGGCTCGCCGAAAAATAGTGGGAGGCAAGTATTAAATTTACAATTTCGTTTAGATACTTGCCAATACGCGTTCATTTCATTTTTCGTCATTAATTAATATATATATTAGTTGGACTAATATTCGTTGTTTTAATTAAACAGTTGGACTGTATTCAAACTACTTCAAATTATAGTTGATTATATAATTGGATTATAGTAATCAATATATTTGAATTTAACCAATAAAATTATGGTTGATTATATAGTTAGACTATAGTAATCATTATATTAATAGTACCCGAAATCGTTGATTGGATAGTTGGACTATTGGAATCAAGATAAATGAAAGATTAGCGTTTAAAACATAAACCTGGGGAAAAATGTCTATTAAACGGCTTTAATCTTCAAATTGGGAATAAAACCTCAGGATAGTCCTGGGAACTGAGAAGTTATTCTATTTGATAGAACAACCTCTTGGGCCTAAGCCCGAAGTTGAGCAAATAGTAGAACATAATCTTTGGAAGATTCATGTGATGACAACTTTAGTGCTCAATCCATTATACTTGATGCAATGACACTTTAATTTCATCGTCAGAATTAAGGATTAGATCATTGTACCATGATGATGAAATTAAAGATCTTCATAGATCTATTCTTAGATCTTAGAAGTACGAATTACAAAAGAAGCTCTTTCGCTCATGTATGTCAGATGGTACATCTGTCGAGCACTAGGTGTCGCAGATGATTGCTGACATCGATCAGCAAGGTTAACTAGGCATTACCTACGTGGTCGAAACTACCAAAGATTTGATCTTATAGTCTCTACCCGATAGCTGGGGCAGGTTCATTATGAACCAAGAGTAAACTCTTGGAGAGTTGATGGCTATGCTCAAGGAGGCACATCCAGAGCTTCTAAAAGTGGCAAATGTAAAAATCATCACAGTCTTCTGGGAAGACAAAGGACATATCCCAAGATGTCTGCCTAAAATGTGGGAAACGAGGTCACTAAAGTGTGACTGTCGTATGGACAATGCAGACATGAAGGAAGTAGAAGAGGGGTAAGGCTCCGGCTTCAAGTATGTTTGTCATAAACATGTTCGCTATTAGTTTCAAAATTGGATTTTGATACTAGATGTGGTAAATAGATATGTATTGTTGTGCAGAATCTGCTGATGAGCAGGCTATGACTTCAGTTGAGATTGATCTGCGAATCGGAAATGGGATGAGAGTCACTGTTTTAACCGTAGAATCCTAAGTTTAGGAACTACCCTTCGGGTGTGTACTTAAATTATGAGACTGTTATAATGTACATAGTTTGACTAGAAACATTATCTTATATCAGAGTATAACTCATTGCAGGTATACCTTTATATTCTAGAACACTAAAGTGTTTTATTTTATAAAGATGATACTGAGATAAACACATTAGATATGAATAACATTATTTATATTTTGAATATAAATGAATCTCATACATATGACATGACAAACAAATAGCTCAAACTGATTTGATCAGATGAGACTTATTTGTGGCATTGTTGTCTGGGACACATTAAACAAGACTCGTATATCCACACTTTCGAAGAATGGATACTATGACGGATTTGATTCTATTCAAATGATGTCTACGAATCTAGTTTATTAGCAAAATGCCTAAAACACCTTTTACTTGGTAAAAGTGTAAGTGCCACCGATCTGTTAGCCCTCGTTCACAGTGACGTAAGTGGGCCCATGTCTAGCTAGGATAGAGGTGGATATGAACGCTTCGTAACCTTTACGAATGTGGCATCGCGTTATGGTTATGTGTTTCTTTTGAAACACGAATCAGAAACTTTTGATAAATTCAAAGAGTTTCGACACGAAGTAGATAGACAGATCGTCTAATGTATTAAAACCGTCACGGTTAGACCGTGGTGGAAAATACTTAAGCAATAAGTTTCTCGAATACTTGAAAGAGTATAGTATTCTTTCACAGTGGACTCCTCCCGGAACACCTCAATTATGACGGTGTGTCCGAACGGAGAGACCGAATTTTGTTGGACATGATAAGGTTAATTATGAGTCGCTCTGAGCTACCATTTTCCTTCAAGGGATACACATTAATCAGTGCAAAAATTATTTTGAATAAGGTTCCATGAAAATCTGTTTGACAGACTTCATATTAGATATGAACAGGAAAGAAACCAGGTTTCTCATTCCTGAAGATTTAGGAATGTTGGCATATGTTTGGATGATATCAAACTAGAACCCAAATCAGATAAGTGACTAATTTGTAGGTTATCCTAGGGAAACCAAAATATAGTACTTATACATCTCACTAGAGAACAATGTAGTTGTTGCTCGCCATGCAGTTTTCCTAAGTGGAATACCTATATGCAGTGGTAAGTGGAAGGAAAGTAAACCTCGATGAAAATCGGAGTAATACTGTTCCAGGCACTGAGTCCTTAATGGAACACAAACAGTTCATCAAGGATGAAACTGTACCACAATCTTCGAATACCCAAGAACCACGTAAGTCGGAGAGAGTCAGAAAACAACCTGGGAGGTATGGGTTTCTGATCTTACCTAATGAAGATGTTAATCTTATTGAGGAACACGAACCGACTACGAATGAGGAAGTGATACAAGGTATCGACTCCTTATTATGGCAAAGTGCCATGATGTCTGAAATGGATTCCATGTATACCAACTAAGTTTGGACACTAGTTGATGTATCGGAAGGCATTGTGCCTATTGGTATGATATGAGTCTTCAAGGAAGACATACATGGATGGAAACATACCAACGTACTAAGCTAGGCTTGTAGCAAAAATGTATCGTTATCAACATTGTGTCGATTACGACGAACCTTTTACTCGTTGCCATGGTTAAATCCATTTGGATAATGCTTACTTATGATGCATGTTTCATTCATGAAATATGGCATCTGAAAGTCAAAATCGTTTTCCTTAAACGGAAACCTTTTGGAGGATTTTTACAACATCTTGACGGTTTTTTCATACCAAAACAAGCAAACAAGGTTTGCAAGTTAAATCGATCCATTTATGGACAAGCATTGCGTTCTTGGAATTATCATTTTGATGTAATCATAATGGTATATGATTTAATTCAAAACGAAAATGATTCTGTGTATATAAGGAGGTTAGTGGGAGCGCACTGACAGTGATTGTCCTAAATAATGATGACATGTCATTTCTTGGAAATGAAATTCCCATAATACAATCGGTGAAAGCTTGGCTTTCATGAAAATTCTCCGTAGAATACTTGGGAGAGACAACCTTTATTCTAGGAATAAGGATCTACTGGGATAGATCTAAAAGTTGTTGGCACTCTCCGGGAACTCGTACATTGAAAAGATGTACGCGACCTGGTGTCTCATATGCTTTGAGCATATGGAGTCACAATCAGGCCAATCCAAGTGATAGTCACTGGATTGATGTTAAGAACATCCTTACGTATCTTAGATGAACTAAGGTTACTTTCTTAAACTATGGAGAATGAGAACTTGAAGTGACTGGGTTCACCGCTGCAAGTTTCCAAACCGACAATAACAACTGTAAGTCGTAATAAGGGTACTATATAGTTTGAATAATGGAACAGTGAGCTGGATATCTTCCAAGCAAGATACTGTTACCGAATAAACAACAAAAGCGGAATATTGCTGCAGCTGAGGTAGCAATAGAAGCACTTTGGATTTTAATAATCCTAATTGGATTACGAATAGTTCTGCTAGCAGCTGAGCTGGGCCTCAGCGCAGGCTAAAGAATTAATGGTCTCATCAATGATCCAAGTATATACTTCAACTATTCATCTGATTCGTTCGGATCATACATCATGGCGATGTGATGATCGAATAAATCGCATCAGAAGATAACTTTGCAAATCCACAGACGAAAGTAGTTTCTCAGCAGAAGTTTGAGCGAGCCGTACATAGTTCAAGTGTAGGACACTTGAGTGATTGGCTATAGGCCAAGTGGGAGATTGTTGGACAATTATGACACATGGCATCACTATTTGTACTGAACATGGTGTTGTTGTACAAATTAACTATGTGACAAAGGAAATTGCTCTTTTATCATTTGTAATTGGATTACCAAGATACATAAATGATAAAAGTTCATATGATTAGTTCCGGATTGATAAGATATGAGACAGTATCAATCCATGAAGGTTTAATCATTAAATATCCCTAGTCGTAGTATTATCGAGACTGGACATCGATAATACGGAATAGACTAGTATTGCACTTGTGCGTGTTATGGGAGCATAATGGCATAGTTCTCATATATTTGGGTATTGGATACTCATGCAAGTGTAATAGGAGGTTGTGTTTACCGATGGTACGGAAACAGCTTCGCTCTGGATAGACCCCTCGGAATTCCATTGGTAGTATGACTATGTGTCTATGGAAGTCCGAATCAGGGTAGATGTATTTGGTCTTAACCTGAGACTTGCATCGCTAATACTTGCGACAATCAATATACTTTGGTTTTGGTCGTCCAGGGCTTTAACAGGTTCTGGGTACGCCTCTTCTGGGTATATTGAGAATCGTAGTCTATTGGGTATGATGTCAAGAAGGAAGTATCACTTCAGTCATATGGAGATGATGGTCACGTAGGATACGGAACTGGTGATCTTATATGCTGCAGCTATCAGGATAATATGACTAGGTCATGTTTATCCGATTATAGAGAGCTAGTTACCAGAGATCTGATATGTGCTTCGTACGGGGCAGACACAATTCCAGCCCCAGGCCAAGCACGTGCATCCGACACTGGATCGCAATACGCAATACTACGTATACTACACCTGATACAAATTACATATTCCTTTAAGAATATTTCAGGAGAATTGGGTAGGCACGGTGCTTTGCTAGAAGCCAACCATGTCTTGTAAATCGGTAAAAATGTAGTACTAGGTACGTACGTGTTCGGATAGTTCGAAGACCGGATTTACTGCCAACATATCCAGGGATCTCACGGGTCGCTTCCCGAAGATTCACCGATGACGTATTACTCGCACATAATTAATCTGGGATTAATTATAAGAGAGAGAAAATTAATCTATGATTAATTGCGGAGATATTTTATCTGAGATAAAATACTATTTGAAGAGAGAGAATGATTAATTTAGAATTAATCGATAAAATAATATATTCGATATATTATACGAAATTAGATTTCGACATGGAATTAAAATTAGATTTTAATTCGGGCAAACGAGTTAATTTAGAAATAATTCGCTAGTGACATGGATAGTAATTTTGCTAGGCATAATTATTTAATAAATTTGATTTAATTACGTCGCAACTGAAAATTCGTTAATTCGCAATTAGCGAACCCGAGCCCGGGATGTGTTGCGGGCCCACTCGGATTTTGAATTAAGTGGGGCCCATAAGTCACATCACCTAGTCACTTTAATCAACTTTATGTTGATGGAAGTTGGTGGGTGGTTACAAAGTTGTAAAACACACAAGTTGAAAAGTGATGGATGACTTTTACCAAAATCTTGGATTTGGTATATCTTAATTTTATTTTTAGAAAATCAAATAACAAGTCAACAATTCATTTTTCTCATCTCACTCTTCTCTCCTCTTCGTCACGGCATTGTGCCTTTTTCACTCCTTCTCTCAAATTTTCTCTCATGGCCGAGAGCAACAAGAAGCTAAGGAAACATTTGTGGCAAATTTTTCTATGATGCTAGCACATCCATGGAGTCTTACAAAGGTGATAGGGAAACCCACTCTTGAGCATGGAATCATTCACAAAGCTTGGAGCTTGAAGACCAATTGCAAGGGCTTGGCCGAATCACACACAAAGAAGAAAAGCTTGGAGCAGAAATTTTTGTTGTCTTCGTATCGCAAAAGCCGATCAAAGTGAGTATTTCTGCTACTTTACTTTGATGTATTCGCACATTTCATTCGCTTAATTGATCTTGGTTTCACCTAGAAAACCCAACAGTTGAGTCTACTATTGATAAATAAAATATGACATATGAGTAATCGTTTGAAAATTTCTAAGAAGTATTAAATTAAAACTGATAACTCACGCGGATAATCAAGTTAGAGGACGTTGAGCATAACCTGAGAGATAGAAATGAGATGTATGTATCATATGACCATGGTTATAACATAACGGTTGTATAGAATGATTAGCATAAATTTCATGAATTATAGACGAGGAATTATCTCACGACCAAGAATTCAGAAGATTATTTACTAGAACCCAAAAACATTAGTACAGTAGGTGCTAGTATAGTAAGGAGTATGATACAATAAAGCGAATGTTAAGGTAAGATGAAGAGTACGTATGTTTGCTACCTAAGTGATAAACGAACAGATTGACAAAGATCTTAGTTATTAACTCAAACTGGACCCAGATAATACAAATAGTTTTCAACAGAGTAAAAGTTCACGCAGATAGAATGAAGTACATCCCCAGTTATGATTTTCAAGTAATGGCATACAAGGTCTGCCAGGGTAGTCGCATTGCACTATAGTATGATGACAGCTTATGGGAGGCCGTATGAAGTAATATGGTATAACTGATAAAGTGAAATTGGCTATGAATACACGATCAGTTGGAATTCAGTGGCCTAAAGGATTTTATGTGAGACAGGTAACTTTTTGTAAGATACTCGGTATCAAAAATCCCAAGATAATTTCAGAATTCCAGTTCTTAAGAGGATTCGAGGACAAATCCTATTTAGGGGGGATGGGAGAATTTGTAACACTCGATAACCCTGACGACTACTAAATTATAGATGACATAATATATGATGAGAATCATGTTCAAACATGAATGGACTTACGAAATTACTTTCGGACAATCGACAAATCTCTCGCAGTTTCGATATGGAATTCATTCCAAGATTATATCTGGATAGCCTGTGGTATTTGGGCCGTAACATTTTCATAAGAACTCCGATTTTTATGAATTCTATTTCATTGGAAATCTAAGATCGAGACCTACAACTTATGCGTTGAACATTTTTACAAACTCGAACTAGAATCAGGTCAAAAATGTAATTCAAAATTTTGGATGAATAGTACCTACAGACCTATCTAGAGACATCTACATTTTTCTCCAAAATTCTGATTTTTCTTCAAATCAAAATATTACAAATTAGCCAAATCAGCCCTTATTATAAATAAGGGATACTATTCACTCATCCCCAACATTTGAGAGAAAGAGAGAAACGTGAGAAAGAAAGAAAGAAGAAGTAAAGAATGGGAAATAAATACAAATCCTCACATAACAAGCTAAGAAGAAGAATAGAAACCATATGAGACTTGAGTGATGAAGAAAATCAAGTGAAATGAGGTAAGAGAATCTTGACCCAAATTATGAAATAGAGAATTTTGGTGATATGATATTATGTTGGTATTATTGACATGCTAGGGATTGCATCTAGATGGATAAAAAACTAAGTAATTGAGTGTATTAAAAAATGCCCAAAGTTTGAAAATCCTAGAGGTTAAGCTAAAATAAGAATTATGAGATTATGAGGTTGCCTTAATGGTATAATATTGTATAACATATATGAATGTTGGAGTTTAAAGAAGTGCTTGTGTGGGGTGTTAGGGTTGCACTTGGGTATAGCCGTTCAAGAGTTGGTATTAGGCCTTGAAAACAGGCAACGAGCAGTGGCTCTCTGCCTCGGGCCTGACCAGATGGGCATCGCGATGCGAAACAAAACATGACCTCTGCCTAGTTCTGTTTGCTTAGACGTCGCGACGTAATACATGAAGAGTTTCATATCATTTTCAATTTCAACTTGGGATGTTAGAAATCACCCTAAGAGTTTCGTACCGGCTTATGTACACACGCTATGTCATGTTACAAGCATCATACGCCACATAGAGTTAATAGTTAGTTGAAATGAGAAACTCATCCTAGTTCCGAAGCATATTCCACGACTTGTATTCTAATTGAGTTTATCATTTATACATCATCGCAGGAACTGAAATTTTATTCGACGAAGCGAAATAGTATCAGTTAGATCCTAGAAACTGTGAGTGGACACTCTCTTTCTAAGTTGACTTTTCATTTACATTGTTTTAAGTAACGACTTATTTTTACGCATATACGGCGTTAGCCGATTTTATTACAGTTATTCATGAAAGAGAATGTTTTAAGAAGTATGATTTTAAAAGCATGATTTTATGATTTTTGGGAGGCATGGGGGAAAAACCCACCTCATACTGTAACTTATGGAATTGACGGACAACATGTGCACATGTAGAGCATGACTATGGGACAACGATACGTAACGCCCCCAGATCCTAGATTCAGGGTTATGGGGACGACGATACTTAACGCCCCTAGACTCTAGTTTCAGGGTTAGGTAGTAGCATGATAAGCAGAAAATATATCAATATTTACCACCGCTTTTACTTAATAGTTTGTATAGTTTCTCGAGTTTTATGAACGTTTTGATGTATTTTAGTTTATTTTGCAGATAAAATAAAATCGGGACTTAATAGAATCAATCAGGATGAAATGAGGAACAAATAAGGGTAAAAACTGGACTTGACTTGATTTTGGAGATTTGAAACTTAAAATGGCATTCTAACGAAGTACATTTCGGAAATTTCAAATTTGCGCAATTATCGTATTTTGGCTATAACTTTTTATTCCAATATCAGATTGAGGTGATTCAAGTTCCAAATTAACGAAGACGCAAAGATCTACAACTTTTAAGTTCAAAGGATTTTCAAATTCTGAAGTTTTCATGACTGAAATTGATGAATAATCTGAAAGTGTGTTATGTATAATTATTAAAGTCATTATCAAAAATAATAAAAAAAAAATTGGAAAATGACAATTTACAATTGTCAAACTTCCACCAAACATACAAGCATATTTGGTGGAGGATTTGGTGCCATGTTTAGTGGCATGTTTGGTGGAGAAATTAGTGGAAGCCTTTGTTTTTGCCTATAAATACCAAGCCAAACTTTGTAAATTTTTCATGCTTTCTTTGGGGGATTTCTCCATGAAAACCTAAGTGAAAGTGACTTGCATGTTTATTTAAGTTTTCTTCTATTTTCTCTTTCTTTATTTAATAAATTTTTGTGTATTTTTAATTACATCATGAGTAGGTAATCTCTTTTTACTGGAGTCTGGGGTGAAACTTTTAATATAATAATTTAGATTTACTCCCTTAATTTAAATAAGTAGATTGAATTAATTATTTACCGCCTATATGGCCGGTTTTACATTATTGGACTTAGTTTCCGCCTATATGGTCGGTTTAAGTGCTAACCTTGTTACCGCCTACATGGTCGGTTTATATGATTTTGTTACCGCCTATATGGTCAGTTGGACTTTGGACAAATGACATTCACCGCCTATATGGCCGGTTTTAATATAATTAATTCAAGAAACGATTAATTGATAAGAGAGTAATCTATATTTGAAGTATTAAAAGTGAAACCCCTAGCTCCAGCATTTTCTTTTATTGTTGTAATTTTCTTTACTTTTTAATTTTCTATTAGGTTATCCTGTTTAACTATACATTTTGTAATTTTAGGTATGTTTTGTAACTAAACATATTATCTAGGGTTGTGATGAATTCCAATATCACTGGTTTTTAAGTTGATTATTTTATGTATTGGGTAATATATAGGTTTATTTATTGAGTCTCAAGCTTAATGTTTCTTGTTATATAGCTACTAATAAGATTGATTTGGTAAACTTAAAATAAAATTGACAAATGAATTTTAGGTTTCAGCCTTAGACTCAATAGCTCACGATCTCACATTGGGGCAAATGATCCTTAGGCAGATTTCCTTTCGGGATAGACATATACCTGTCGGGCGGGGGTAGCCACAATTGGAACTTAATCTTAATGAATTCAGGTAATTTGGTTAACATAGACATATGATTAATTGGATTACTTTGGGTGTTTGCATCTGACCATCGATAAAGACTTTTGCATAATTTCGTGTTCCAGGTAAATAAACTAATATATTGCACAAACATAAGATAATCACTTCATCTTTAAAAGATATTGGAAGGATTCACAACCCTATATAGTTTCATAATATTGAATTTTTCTTAAATTTACTTTCGCACTGTTTTAATTACTTGTATTCAGATAAAAATCATCATCCAACCAATAATCAATCAATTAGATACTCGTAAATATTTAGCTTCATAAAATTGATACCTTATGTATTAAATCATCGTGGGATCGATACATTTTATACTACTTGAGCGATACGTGCGCTTGCGTAATGTGTGTGTTTACCACTGATCATAACATGGATCACCACTCCTGGCTCTAGTTCAGTGGCTTGGAGAACGACGATACGTAACTCCCCAAAACCACTCATTTAGGCATATGGGGGACGGCGATACGTAATGCCCCCATGCGTCGGGTTTTTAGCAGATTTCCAGATACAGGTTTCTCAGAAACAGATTTTCAGAAAGATAGTTTTAAGAAATAGTTTTCAAGAGAAAGTGCTTTATAGAATCTCAGAATTTTACAGATAGATAGCAGTTTCTACAAAGGTTTTTCAGAAAAAAAGTTGTTCTTAGATAAGAAGAATGATTCCATAAAAGATGATTTCATTGAAATGATTTTAGTTATAGAACAATGAAATTTCATAAAGTGTTTCAATTTTCGTTTTAATCGTCCATTCACTAGGTCGTTCAAACGATCTAACCCCCACTCTCAGTGTTCTGTTTTGTAGGTATAACTGGAGGACGAGCTCGATATGAGGGATACTAATGGCAGTCACTAGGGTGTTGAGTCCAGCAGGTCAAGTCAAAGGGAGAGAGTTCAATCAGAGTCAAAGTGAAGTCATGTAACAGTCATTGGTATTGCATCGGTCATTATGTAAGTTAAAATGTTTATGAATAAAGTTGTAAAGTAAAAGTAATATTGGGTATACAGTTATCAATATTGAGTTTCATTTCATGTTGTTGAGTTAAGGCAATGGTCCCAATGCATGAGTCTAATATGAGATGAGTTTAGTAATAATAATCACAGTCAGATAGTCAGAAGCTCGGGGGATAGATCAGTATATTCCCTACCGATAACATCTCCGGAAGTGAGATGTTACATTCATATTTTCAATATATCCCAAAATACATATCTAAGTCATCAGTAATTGACACGTAGATATCATATACCAACCAATCAAAATCCTCCCTTCGGATTATGAAGATTTCTACAACTTTGTCAAAAATACACAACCATTGAATTTCAGCTCACTTCTAAAAGTAGTGGCATTCAATCTTTTGCAAAATTTTGACAAACTTTCATTTTCCTCACCAACCACCCCCAACCCCTTTGAGCTCACCTAACCTAACCCACTCCCGAACTCGCCGTCAAATGTAACGGTCAATTAATCCAAATTCAAACATCACCCAAAACGCAAACTGTCCACCACTCACCTCACCTAACGCGTTACCTTCAAACTCCCACCACCACCCAACCAACTCGTTTATAAATAACCTCTCCCCCTCACCTTGTGAATAATAATAAATAACCTTCGTTCATTCAATATCTTCATAACATAAGCATGGATCTCCTCTTACTGGAAAAGACGCTTTTAGCCCTCTTCGCTGCTGTAATTGTAGCTATTGCAATTTCCAAACTCCGGGGCAAGCGCTTCAAGCTTCCGCCTGGCCCCATACCCGTCCCTATTTTCGGGAACTGGCTTCAAGTCGGCGACGACTTGAACCACCGGAACTTAACAGAGTTGGCCAAGAAATTCGGCGACATACTTCTCCTCCGCATGGGCCAACGCAATCTGGTCGTCGTTTCATCGCCGAACTTAGCCAGAGACGTGTTGCATACGCAGGGAGTGGAGTTCGGATCAAGAACAAGAAACGTGGTGTTCGATATATTCACAGGAAAAGGTCAGGATATGGTGTTCACGGTGTACGGAGAGCACTGGAGGAAGATGAGGAGAATCATGACCGTCCCTTTTTTCACGAACAAAGTGGTTCAGCAGCAGCGGTTCAATTGGGAAGATGAGGCGGGCAGAGTGGTGGAGGATGTGAGGAAGAACCCAGAGGCGGCAACCAATGGGATTGTTTTGAGGAGGCGGTTGCAGCTTATGATGTACAACAACATGTACAGGATTATGTTTGATAGGAGATTTGAGAGTGAGGAAGATCCTTTGTTTAATAAATTAAAGGCTTTGAATGGCGAGAGGAGTAGATTGGCTCAAAGCTTTGAATACAATTATGGTGATTTTATTCCCATTTTGAGGCCTTTCTTGAGAGGTTACTTGAAGATCTGTAAGCAGGTTAAGGAAAGGAGACTCCAGCTTTTCAAGGACTATTTTGTTGATGAGAGGAAGTAAGTTTTTGTTTTTTTTCAAGCTCTCTCTCTCTCTCTTTCTCTCTCATTTTAAATTTATTTATTTTATATTTGTTAATAACTCTCTCTTTTAGTTAACTGATAAATACGGCCTTGAGCTCTTGGATTTGGTTATCATTTTTATACTATTAGTTGTTTCGGATTGAATATAAATATTATAAAATATTTTTTTGTAACCTTTTAATGATATTTATGTTTTAATTAATCTATCTTCAAAATACATAACTGCTTGAACTATAAATGTGTCTTAAAAAATATCCCGTTAAAAACATTCCCGTCTGAATTAGTAAAAATTAAATCTCTAGGAGATAAGTACGAGTCTGTGAGGACTATACGCATTAGGGCAATGTATAGATAAAATTTTTGTGATGGGATATGATTGCCCAGTCTGTTGTCATTCGTGGTGATAAGTGTCTATTTAACATGGTTCTCTTACCGACTAAAATTAAAGTTTTTTTTTTTTAGGTTTAAAAAGTGAGTTTATTAGGTCAAATTTTGAGCTGCGTTGATTTTTTTTTTTTAAATTAAATTAATGATTTAACTAGTAAAAGCTATTTTTGACAATTAAATAATTAAAATTTTAATTAAAATTTCTAATAATAAAAGATCTATTTACAGAAGTTATATATATATATTTTAAAAAAACTATACAAAGGGAAGGAAGCTTAAATTTGGAATAATTCTTTGGTGTAACGGAGGTACAAGTGACGTGATATCACTAATAAATATATAAATGACATGTATAATTTAATATATATTTTTTAATATTTTAACACGAGAGATAATAAATTATTGAATTATTATACGAATGATGTGATATATCCGTTGTATTGTAATTTTTCTCTCAAATTTGAAGTGTTAACCGGTGGTATTTTGTTGGCATTGGCAGGAAACTAGCAAGCACAAAGAGCATGAGCAATGAAAGCTTGAAATGCGCGATCGATCATATTTTAGAAGCTCAGCAGAAGGGTGAAATCAACGAGGATAATGTTCTTTACATCGTTGAGAACATCAATGTTGCCGGTACCTTTGTCTTTTCTTTATTATTTTAGTTTATTATTCATTTTGTTGTGATAGTGAATTACTAATTTATTATTATCTGTTTAGACTTAAATATTAGATAAACGGGACGGATTTGAAAAAATTCTAATAATATTTTTATTAATTTTTTCAAGATTTAAAAAAAATAGTTTTTTAAATTAAATTGATATTCATATTGTGTGTTCATGTCCACATTTAAATATATAATATTTAAATTATGATTGACCTTTTCAATTCCAGTTCATTTCTCAATCTTGTTATTTAATCACACATTTTGTCTGTGTATTTATTGAATACATTACAATCTATAGATATCACAATCTAATATCTATTTTAAGTTGTGGGGTCATGAGTTACCAATGGGGAGCAGCCCATTGGCATTTGGTAGTGTATTTAAATTGCAATTATTTATTGTTAGATATGGTCATCGGTTCGGTTCGGTTCGATTACAAACCAAAACCAAACGGTTACGGTTTCGATTTTATGGAACCGTAACCGTTTACTGAATCAGAACAGGACCGAACGTTTTTTATTATATTAAATTAAAATTTTAAATTAAAAATAAAATGAAGAGTTTGAACTTAAAAAAATTATTTATTTGAACTTAAATTTTATTACATTAATATTGAAATTGTCCGACTCCAACGGTTCGGTTAGGATGATAACCTTAACCGTACAGAATCGATTCCAATTCCCAAATTAAAACCAGACGATTCCAATTTAATTTCGGTTTCCAACCATAGCCGGGTCTACTTCTTATTCCAATTAGGCACCGCAACTAAGATTATAATTTAGGAACTCACTATGACATGTGACTCTTAATTAAATAGTGTTGTGGAGAAGTTTAAGGTATTTTTTAATTACCTACCCGACAGTTTTTTAGTGGAAGCTGATGAAGAATTATTATCATTTGTATTTTAATTTATTAAATTACTAATGATTATGAAAATAGCATAAAGGGTTAGGTGAGAAAACTGGTAAGCCGATTTTATCAGTCATAATCAATCCTTGTTAACTTTTCTGTGGAGGCTGACTAAGTAATTATCATTTGTATTTTAATATATTAAAATTTTAAAATAAAATAATTGTTACTTATTTGTGTTTGAACACTTAATTAGTTTCTATGATATATTTTAAATTTTACATTTAATTTTTTATAATTTTTGTAACGTGACAGCAATAGAGACAACTCTGTGGTCGATTGAGTGGGGAATTGCGGAGCTAGTGAATCATCCAGAGATACAGAAAAAGCTCCGGGATGAGCTTGACACCATGCTTGGTCCTGATCATCAAATCACTGAACCAGACATTCAGAAACTAACCTACCTTCAGGCTGTGGTCAAGGAAACTCTCCGCCTCAGGATGGCAATTCCACTTCTGGTGCCGCACATGAACCTCCACGACGCGAAGCTTGGAGGCTTCGACATTCCTGCTGAAAGCAAAATCCTGGTGAATGCGTGGTGGCTGGCCAACAACCCTTCTCACTGGAAGAACCCTGAAGAGTTCAGGCCTGAGAGGTTCTTGGAAGAGGAGTCTAAGGTTGAGGCTAACGGAAACGACTTCCGTTACCTTCCTTTCGGTGTTGGAAGAAGAAGCTGCCCTGGAATTATCCTTGCTTTGCCAATTCTTGGTATCACAATTGGGCGTTTGGTACAGAACTTTGAGCTCTTGCCTCCACCAGGACACTCTAAGCTTGATACCACAGAGAAAGGTGGGCAGTTCAGTTTGCATATTTTGAAGCACTCCACCATTGTGGCCAAGCCCAGATCATTCTAAGACTCATCATCATCATCAGTTTTCAGATTTGGGCAATAAGTCTATGTATAAATTTTGTGAACTTTTAATATTCAAATCTTTGTTTAAGATTTGAGCAATAAGTTTTAATCTTCATATTTACAAGCTTTTGTGAAATCTTTGGATTTGCATTTTATTAAATTACTAATTTTGAATTAAAAAATCTTAATCGCTTATATTAAACAATTTTAGTGTATACTAAGCACATCGTTGCAAAATGCAGATATGATGTGATGTATATATAACAAAAATGAAATAAATGATGCGTAAAAAATGGATCAGTAAAAGAGTCTAGCTTTTTCAACAATAAATATTTAAAAAAGAAATGATCATTTATGAACAATATAATGACCGGTTTTGGTTTCAAATTCAGAGATTACGTTTCTTATAAGAGTCTGAGACTCTTGGAAGTTTTACCTATTTCGTTTAAACCCAAAAGGGATGAATTAACGGTGAGATTTTCAACGATTCAAAATAATAATAATAATAATAATGGCAACAAAATTAGGTAAGGTAGAAAATTTGTCACCATCCATCCGATTATTTTTTTAATTTTTTTTTAATTTTTTAATTTTTTAATTTTTTTTTTTACGTTTATTCATTGTTTATGCTTTTTGATGGCTCATCGTGCAAAGGAACATTTTCACTTTCCCTTATCATTTGATTAATTATTCGCTATTATATTACTTTTTAATGTCATAATATTTTATTTTAAAAAAGTGATTATATTATGAGAGAAATGAAAATTTTAATTTAAGTTTTTATCATTCAGAAAGAAAGAAAGTAACGGAGCATTTGTGAATGCGCGGTAGGAAATAATTTGTAAAAGCTGAAAATCATAAAAAAAATTTGTCATTTTCATTTGTACAAATGAGTCTTACATAACAACAAATTGTGCTCACTTTTTTTCTCTATAAAAAAATGTGCTCACTTCATGTTCGGTATTCATGTAACTTTATTATGACCTACACATGCCAAAAACAAATCTAATTTGTTCCTACTAATATTTAAGGAGACGTACTGTTACACATCAAGAATGTACAAAAGTTGGTTACAATTAGTTAAGAAAGTTAGCTAAGTTAGTACTTAATTTGTAAAGATCGATGATCAGTTATTCTTGTAAAACCATCACTTGACTATATAGCTTGTACTAGGATTCCATTAAGAGAAATAAGAATTATTTTCAACAAAAATAATTTTAAGAAGTCTTGGAATGTTTGGTTAACTTCCACTCGAATTATTAGCTAACAATAGGAGATTTGTAGGTTTATCTCAAATTAAGCCTATCAATTGTTGCTTTCGTTGCACATTATCATTTTTTCTTCATCAATGGGGAAGTCAATTGGTGATATCTATAGTTAGTGTATGAGTGTCATATACAAGATGATTTAAATCTAAAGTTAGTAATCTAAAATAGTCCATAAAGAGAAAATAAAACGGGTATTTTATTTGTGGTTTATCTATAGCTGCGGTCCATTCTATAATTGTATGGAGACCTTGATCCATGATCTTCCATGTAGTGATAAGAGAATTGAGGCACCTTATATGATGTGATTATATAGGACTGGACCCAGATGTAAATGAATTTCTTATCATATTTGTTAAATAAAGAAATTCATTTTAATATACTAGATAGTCATATATGGATTGATCTGAATCATGAGTGTACTACAACTCCTGCATGGCAGGCCATGTTATTTGATTTATAAAGGTGGGTTGTGTAGAAATCTCAATCAATAGGTACGTACTTTGGGGACATGATTTGGTGGTAATTGGGGACGTTTTACATAGATATGTAGTTCACTCATTCTTGCACGAAGTAGAGGTGTATCTTCCTTAAGGGTTGATTCGGTACTTGAACGATTAGCTTAGATCTAGTTTTTCTATTACGAATAGAAAGATTAATTCATAATAGTTATGAATATGTAACATCCCCCATTCGGAGATGCTACCGGCAGGGAATAGGCCGACCTATCCCTCTAAGCCTCTGACTATCTGACTACTATTAATCTCAACTCAAATATAAACCCATGCAAGGGACCATTGCCTAACTCAACAACATCAATGTATTTTATTTCTTATACTATATACTTGAAAATACTTCACATTACAACTCTGATAGTGAACACTTTTAACACATAACACACACAATCTTTACTATACAACATGTATGATGCATGACTTTACTTAAACTCTACTAACTGAAATACAGCTCTGACTCGATTTGTTGGACTCAAACCCTCTAGTGACTGCCATCAGTATCACTCCTCTCAAGCTCGTCCTCCGGGTAGACTTGTAAGACATAGAAACTGAGAGTGGGGATGGTTAGATTATTTGAACGACCTAGTGAGTGGAAAATTTAAAATGAAAACTGAAATACTTTATGAAATCCATTATTCTAAAACTGAAATCTTTCAAGAAAGCTGTCTTTTCTGAAAATTCTTTCTTTTCGAAAATAAATCTTTTTCTGAAAAACCTTTCTGAAAACCTTCATTTCTGTAAAACTCTTATATATTATGTAAATTAAGTTCTCTTGAAAATTCTTTCATAAAACTTATCATTTCTGAAAATCATAACTTTAAAAATCTGGTTTCTAAAAATCTGTCTCTGTAAATCTGGACGTATGAGGGCATTACGTCTCGTCATCCCCCCATACGTCTAATCTGCCCATACGTCTAATCTGGTGGTCTTGGGACGTTACGTATCGTCATCCCCAAACCATTAAACTAGAGCTGGGGGTGCGGATCTATGCTACCTTTCTGACTCTGAATTTAGGGTATAGGGGAGTTACGTTTCGCCGTCCCCTTAGCCCGGAATCTAGGATCTATGGACATTTATCATCCCTAGTCCTGAACTACGTGTGCACACGTTCTCTGAGTCCATCAATTCCATATATGTACCAAGTTACAACCGAGGTAGGTTTTTCCCCATGCCTCCGAAAATCATAAAACTCATGCTTTTAAATCAATCTTTCTAAAAATATTTTCAATTGTAAAATAATTGTAAACAACTTGGCTAACGCCCGAAGACATTTAAAAGTAAGTTTCAATTCAAAAACATAAATGTAAACACAACTTGAGAAAAGAGTCTACTCACATATTGATGACTATATCCAATGATCTTGGATGCGTCTGAAGAGGTTCATGCGGAAAGCTTAGCTCGTCATGTATTCGAGTATGGTTAGCATATATAGGCTAGAAACTAATCATAGTTATAGATGTAGTGGATGTTCATGCATGTTGCATACGTGTCGGGATAGCTAACGTGTTAACTAACTTTAACATCATAGGATAAAACTGAAATGAAATGAAATGAAATTGGTCTTGCTTCGTGTCGCGACTTCAGGTCTTGCACGTCACGACGCTTATACAATTAGACTAAAAAATAAAGCTTCTATTTGACACGCGTCGCGATGCTGGGTGTTGAATGTCGCGACACTCACATAGGCAGACCCAAGGTAGAAACATCCTCATTACCCGACCTGAGGCAAACACACAACCGACCCGAGATAGAGGGTATTTTCGTGTTCAGTGTGGCTTCCACACTCACTGACTCGAGTCTTCCACAAGATCGACGCGAGTCATTCTCAAGACCGACCCGAGTCTTCCTCACCACTAACCCGAGTCTTCCTTAAGATCGACCTGAGTCTCCCTTACGACCGACCTGAGTCTTCCACACGACCGACCTAAGACATGGAACATCTTCTTGCTCCCCGTCGCAATGCCCACATAGATAGAATCAAAACAGAGAGCTCCTCCTTGTTACGCGTCACAACGCTTGACCATTTTCAGAGCTAAACATCAATCTTTCTATGGTAATACCCAAAGCAATCCCCAACACTCTCATCCAAGCTTCAACTCAACTTATCATAAACTCATTTCATTCCTCAATCAAACATAACTCATTTTCTAGCATCATTAAATCATAAAAATAAAAACCCATCAACACATTTATACACCGAAAACATCATTCTATATTAATACATTCATAACACCTTCAAAAATGCATACTAACCATGCTCTCAATGCTAATTAAACAAATTCAAACTCTAGGTTATGCAAGGTGCGAATTTGGATTTTACTTTCTTTGCTCAAAATAGAAAAATGAGAAGAATAAAGAGGAAAGGAAACATGCTTGAAATGAAACTAGAATAGACCAAAAATGACTTGAAAAATGATGACAAAAAAAGAAATTGGCATGAGAAGATTTCCACCCTTGCTCTTCACGTTTTTAGGTGAGAAAGAGAGTGAATAATGTCCTTTTTATAGAGTAATTGGCTGATTTTTGTAATGAATTGGGTGGCTTGGGTTGTGCCACATCATCCAATCTAGGCCATTCTCAAAATTACTATAGCAGCCACGGAAATAATGATTTTTGACCTGCTTCTGATTCGAATTTAGAAATATGTCCAACATGAAAGTTGTAAGTCTCGGTCTTAGCTTTTCGGTGATCTAAAGTTCATAAAATCGGCGATTGTATGAAAACATTATAGCCCAAATACTAAAGGCTGTCCGGAGTGGTACAGAAAATGATTTTCGTATCGGATCTGTAAAGCATTCATCGAATGTTCAAAACTAAATCACGAGTACATACACGCTCGAGCATGATTTATGTCATGTATTATTACCACTTGTAACATAGTAGTTGTCGGGATTACCGGAGCGTTACAAATTCATCCCTCTTAAATAGGATTCGTCCTCGAATCTCTTCTGAGGTTTAATTCACCAGTTCATCCTGGCTTGATGACTTATGGGTCTCATCTTATCTTTCTTAACTTTCTTTTTTCTTTTTTGCTCAATAACTCGTATTATGACTTCTGAGAATCTCTTATTATGGTACTCTCTATTTGACTCTTATAGCCGAATACTTAATCTTTGGAAGTTTCTTCAGCAACCATTTTTCTAATGTGGGAACTAAGTCCGTATACTATATCATGTCTACATAGAGGTGTAAATCTCTATTGGTGACCTAATGAATTGCCTTTTCTGTGTGATATCATGTGACTGTATTTCATTTCATCTCATTCTTTTCCATAAGGACTTAATACTTTCTATGACTTCCCAAACGGTCACTCTTCTTATATTTGCTTCCACTCAAGCACACTTAACTTGTAAAGTCCTGACCAATTTGATGCACTCGTGCTAATATGGTCGTACCCACAACTACTCCAATTGAAATATTAGTCCTCAATATCCGCATTTGATCTTCATGGAAAATTTATATCAATCTGATCGCTAAGAAGTATATTCATACCACACTCGTACTGATTTCATGTGATCTTACTGAATATGCATCTAATTCTTTACAGATAGTGCTCTCACGTCTCTAAGGATGTTTGTGTCTCCTATAGCTAGGTCTACTAATTCTTATCATCTCTCTGACAGTCTCCTTGTAGTTGGCCAAAATTTAACATAATAAATCATTGTTATGTCAATTATATAATATATATATATATAGATATATATATATATATATATATACTGGTGCAGAATAGGTAATTAAAGCTGGAAGCAACTGTATGTCCTTATTGTTAATGTTGACGGTGATAATTTAGTTTTGATAATGCTCATACTATTTTTCGTACCTTAGATTTCGTTGCTATCACAATTCTAATCAACTATTTTTTTTCTTGATTTGATCTCTTTGCCTAATCGTACTCTCTAGGATGTCCCAATTCCACTTATTCCCCTAATGTGATTCTGTCAATTGTTGTCCTCATCTCGATAATATTCATAAACTTAGTCTCCTTAGCCCTTTTTACACTATAATTTAGTAAATCTGTCTCAATTGACCTTAAGCCTCATCTTCTTGGCCCTTGTTATCTTTCCTCCAATCCATATTAATAGAACTTTGGTCTAATACTAGCATTTAAAGGCTCGCTGCTATGCCTTCTATAATCTATTCTGTTGATACCTTTCTTCTTCTTATTCTACATGGAAAAATTCATTACTATAGGTTCTTAGTTACACCGAACGTTGTCACTCATTATATTTGTCCTTGCTTGGCTAATACATCTTCTTTACATCGTTCCATCCAGGCAACTCCTCATTTAAATCTTTTTCTTAGAGTTCTTTTCGTCTACTCTGCTGCTTTGTTCTATACTTGAAACTTATTGTAGGACACAGAACTGGGCGACGCATGCTGTTCCAGGCTCGCGGCCTAGTCGGGAGTACGGAGTAGCCACGGGGGACTAAACCGGAGAATAATGGAGTCGCCACCCGGTGTGAACCGGGAAATGAGATTTAAGGCCGCACTCACCCCTCGCAAGGGAAGACCTCAAACCGTTGGGTTCGGAATGGTCCCTTACTTATGTCACTTGTAATGAAAGGATTTGTGTGATAATTTAATCAAGCTTAAGTAACACTTATTTCCAAGAGTATCATGCTTCTAAATTCACATGCACAAAAATAAAACTTACACCTAAATTTGCATATATTTCACATCTAAGATGCATGCTTGAAAGTACATCAAAGTAGCAACGAACATACAACTTCATTGGCATATTGTATTCATGGAAACACAAGCACACACTAACCACACAAGCACACACATAAAGGCGAATCAAATAATGGCGAACATGTGATTTCATAGACATATCATAAACAAATAGCCATTACATGTCCATGCACAAATAAAAGAGTCAACTAAGTACATAATGCAAAAAGACACTTAAGGATGCAATTAGGCATTAAAATAAGCATGCTATGACGTGGTGCAAAAGAAGATAACTAACATGGACACAAACACACATGTGAGCACTTTTCCAAGTGGTACGTGGAATTGTATCCCAAGTACAGACCGCATTACCGTCCATTCGGAATCGGCTACGGAATTTATGTCTGGGTTTCCATCCGATATACTACAAGAAATAATACTCAAATGCTATCATAACATTGATATATAAATTATACTACGTTAAGCCAAGACTAAGGTAAATGATGCAATCAATAGATGGAAGACACGACAAATATCGTGGTAAAGGTAGCCTTTTAGGCTATTCTTCCCCAAATGGAGAACCTTTTAATCCAACACAATAAGCTCATGAGCCTTTCATTACAATGCGTACACAGACAATGATAACTATATGAAACTTCATATACCCGATTGAACACATCTTACATTCAAACGAATATACATCAACCGGCACGCAAAGCATCATGGTAAAGGATTTTAACCCCTCCAAATAGGGGACCTTTAATCCGACTTACTAAGCCCATGCACTCGATCGCATCATGCATACAAAGAATAAAGACAATAATATCAAACTTAGTATGCCTGATTGAACCATATCTTACATCCAACCGAACACACATCAACCGGCGCGGCAAAGCATCGTGGTAAAGGATTTTAACCCCTCGAAATAGGGGACCTTTAATCCGACTTACTAAGCCCATGCGCTCGATTGCATCATGCATACAAAGAATAAAGACAATAATATCAAACTTAATATGCTTGATTGAACATATCTTACATTCAACCGGACACACATCAACCGGCGCGGTGAAACATCGTGGTAAAGGGTTTTAACCCCTCCAAATAGGGGACCTTTAATCCGACTTACTAAGCCCATGCGCTCGATCGCATCATGCAAAACAAGTAACATGCGGAATTTAAATAACGAATAATAAATAAATCAAAGCAACATAAAACAAAAAGAATGTGCCGTTTACTCAAGCGGTACATGGAGTTGTATCCCGAGTACAGATCATACTACCGTCCATTCGGAATCGGCTATGAAATTTATGTCCGGTGTTCCATCCGATATACCACGAGAGTTGACACATCTTTCATTTTATTCCAAGGCCACAACATACAATATTTCACAATTTATGCACTTTCTATCTATTCAAGGGCCACAACATGCTTCACTCAAAAATAATCACGCAAACGAAACTCAATAATAAAAATACAACTGAAAATGAGTGTGAAAAATACCCTCAGGTCTAACCTTTTATGTCGACTTTCGGACTCGCGTTTCACGGCCGTCGGAAGGTCTATCGCTTCGCAACTTTTCTGGTTCACTGGTTTGCGTTTTACCTCGCTGTTTCGCTGCTCAAGCTACTGTTTTGACTCCGTTTTACTGCTATTTTGCTGCCGTTTCGCTGCCGTATGTTGGTCACTGTGTTGGTTGTATTTGTTCACTGTTTTGGCGATTTTTGGAGGCTAGGGGCTGCTGTTTTGGAAGGGTTCCAGGGGTAGTTTTTTTTTACTGTTTTGGGCAGTTTTTGGGACAATTTTGGGACAATTCTGGTGGCAGTTTATTCACTGTTTGGGGGACTATTTTAAGAGATTTGGGTACTGTTTTTGGGGTGTATTGTGGAGGGGTTTACGTGAGGTAATTTGTGGGCAGTGAGTGAAGGGGCTTATCTTGGCAGTTTGCTTTGTTCTTTGTGAAGGCAGTGTTTTGCTATGGCGTTGGTTTGTTAGGTTTAGGGGTTTATCATTTTGTCGTTGTTGAGAGATGATAGCGTGGAGAGAGGCCAGTTACGTAGGCAGTTTGTGGAGCAAAGGCTGAGGGTTTGTTATTGCATGTGTAAGGATAGTTTAAGGCTTATGGACATGAGGCTTCGTGGAGGGTTTTGTCTATTAATGGCGTCAAATAGGGGTGTGTTATAGCTGGTGAGTAGAGGCTACGGCTATTTCTTGTGAAGGGTTTGATGGTTG
This sequence comes from Zanthoxylum bungeanum, assembly GCA_019454045.1. Classification (NCBI taxonomy): domain Eukaryota; kingdom Viridiplantae; phylum Streptophyta; class Magnoliopsida; order Sapindales; family Rutaceae; genus Zanthoxylum; species Zanthoxylum bungeanum. The sequence goes on from SKCR01038156.1 coordinate 212,382, forward strand.
TTGCCGAGTGGGATGAAAGTGCTTACGTGAGGGCTAGCAGTGGCGATAGAATTGTGGCTTGTTCGTTAAGCGTGAAGGTGGCTAAGGACGTGTTGAATGAGAGAGGGGCTGCGATGTCAGTTTGCTCTTTTTTGTATTTGGCCGTGAGTTGTGAGAGATAGAGTGTTTAGGGTTTCTTATTATTTTTTTTTGGTTCTGCCGTGAAGGTCAAGTCTTGTCCTAGGGTTGATTTAGTATGTGTTTTATAGTTGACAATTAGGGTTTGCATGGATAGGGATTTGTAATATCTAATTAGTGTCACAAAAGGAAAATATATATTTGATTGGGGGAAAAATTTTGGTGAATTAGGAAGGTTGAATATTTGATTGGTTTAGATTAGGAATACAATTTATTTAATTTGTGATGATTGATTTTAATTAGGCATTTAATTTGTTAATTAGGTGAGTAAATATTTTAAATTGGTGACTGATTTATTAAATTAGGAAGTGATTATTTTAATAATTTTGGTATTAGATTTTAATTAAATATTTGTTTATTTAATTTAGATTTAATTTAAATTTAATTTGTTTAATTTAATTTAAATTGGAATTTAATTTGTGACATGTATTTTAAAGGTTTTAATTATTTTGGATGGGCTTGGGTGAGATGGGCTTGGATGTGGGGTTTTGGGCCAAGGTCAAGTGTTTGCGGGTTTTGTTTACGCTAAAGGTGCTTTAAAACGGAGGTCCAACGAGCGAGCTTGGAGCTAAACATGCGGATAAAATTTAACGAAATGCCGATTCCCTTCCGACAACCGTTTCCTGCAACTTCCTCCACTAAAAAGGTAGTGCCTCCAACTGAGACTCATCATCGGGTTTCACATGCAAAAATGAAATGCCTACAGTCGCCCCCACTTTGATGGGACTTGTGCAGTGTGTGACTTTGAACAATCCTATCAAAGTTATGCAATGCATTTCTACTTACCTGGTTCGCCAGCTGTTGTTTGACTTGCCATGTGTTGCGTGGAGTTGATGTTGTGTCGTACCTGGCATGCTAAACCTCGTACCCAAGGCGTCGCTGTAATATCTCCATACCCGGAGTGTCGTACCTGTCGTGCTAAACCTATTACCCAAGGCGTCGCAGTAATATCTCCATACTCGGAGTGCCGTACCTGGCGTGCTAAACCTCATACCCAAGGAGTCGCAGTAATATCTCCATACCCGGAGTGTCATACCTGGCGTGCTAAACCTCATACCCAAGGCGTCGCAGTAATATCTCCATACCCGAAGTGCCGTACCTTGCGTGCTAAACCTCATACCCAAGGCGTCGCAGTAATATCTCCATACCCGGAGTGCCGTACCTGGCGTGCTAAACCTCATACCTAAGGCGTCACAGTAATATCTCCATACCCGGAGTGCCGTACCTGGCGTGCTAAACCTCATACCTAAGGCGTCACAGTAATATCTCCATACCCGGAGTGCCGTACCTGACGTGCTAAACCTCATACCCAAGGCGTCGCAGTAATATCTCCATACCCGGAGTGCCGTACCTGGCGTGCTAAACCTCATACCCAAGGCTTCGCAGTAATATCTCCATACCCGGAGTGCCGTACCTGGCAAAATTGATCTGATGTCTCCATACCCGGAGTGCCGTAACCGGCAAAATTGATCTGATGTCTCCATACCCGGAGTGCCGTACCTGGCAAAACTGATCATATCTCCATACCCGGAGTGCCGTACCCAGCAAAATTGATCTGATGTCTCCATACTTGGAGTGCCGTACCCGGCAAAACTGATCAAATGTTAATGTGGGCCTCACCCCCAGAGCGCCATACCCGGCTAGACTGATGATGATAAGTATGTGGGCCTCGCCCCCAGAATGCCATACCCGGTTTGTTCATTCTCGAACTGTGTTTCCATTCTTGGAGTGCCATTCCCGGCTTGTTCATTCTCGAACTGTGTTTCCATTCTTGGAGTGTCATTCCCGGCTAAACTGATATTGATGCTGATGTGGGCCTCGGCCCTAACTGCTACTGATATGAGCCTCGCCCCCAGATTGATAATGATATGGGCCTCACCCCCAATTGATATTGATAGGGACCTCGCCCTCGAACTGATGATGTAGTGGGTCCTCGACCCTGGGCACCTCGACCCGAAACTACAACCGACAACATGGGCACCGCGACCCTGGGCACCTCGACCCAACACCGCTGACAATAGGGACCTCGCCCTCAAACTGATGATGTAGTGGGTACTTGACCCTGAACTGGTACTAATGTGGGCCTCGCTCCCAGACTGACACTGATGTGGGCCTCGCCCCAAACTGATATGGGCCTCGCCCCAAACTGATACTAGTTTGGGCCTCGCCCTGTGACTCATCCTCAAGCTTATACTGATGTAGGCCTCGCCCCGGATTGATACTGATATGGGCCTCACCCCCAGACTGATACTGATGTGGGCCTCGCCCCCAACTGATATGGGCCTCGTCCCAAACTGATACTAGTGTGGGCCTCGCCCTGTGACTCATCCTCAAGCTTATACTGATGTAGGCCTCGCCCCGGATTGATACTGATATGGGCCTCGCCCCCAGACTGATACTGATGTGGGCCTCGCCCCCAGACTGATACTGATGTGGGCCTCGCCCCCAGACCGAAAATGATGTGGGCCTCGCCCCCAACTGATACTGATATGGGCCTCGCCCCCAGATTGATACTGCTGATATGGGCCTCGCCCATGTGATTCATTCCTGAAGACTGCTGACATAGTACTGTTGCTGCTTCTGGTTGGCTTGCATTCGACGCTTTTTTTTTTTCCTTTGAAACCTGTTATTACAAAACAGAACAAACACAAAAGGATGCAAATATGTTACGTGTATGTATGCATGCATGAATGAATTTTCTATTCTGTTGGGTTAGGTTGTCCACCAATTCCCTTGGTGACTACTCGGTTTTCTCCTCTTCTGGCAAAGTACTGCTTCAATCTATCCACATTGATCGGCTCTAGTGAACTTATTTCCTTCCAAGTCTGATAGTCTCACTGCCCCATTTCCCATTACTGAACGGTTATTCTGTCATTTATGCTTGCTTCTTTTGGGAATCCCTCGTGTTCTGGGTGTCGCTGAATATCATGGTATCAGGGTTGAATACTCATGTTATGCAGGTTGAAAGAAAAGGACTCAGGCAAGTAGGTGAAATGGATGTCTTTATTATTATTCAGGAAAAGGTTCAAACAAGTAGACGAAGTTGATGTCTTTATTAAAAATGCAGAAAATAAACCAGAAAGTGCAGTTTCATTGTCTTCTTCCTCGGCCTACGGTTCTTTACTACTGTTATCATTTATCTTAATACAAGAAGCCTGGTGATTGAGAGTTTGGAGGACAAAGGTTTCGGGTAGGCCGGAGTTGATCATGTAAGTCGGTGGGGGAAGAGAGTGATAATCTGGCAGAGGGTTGGTGTGTGTGCTAGGCTGTTCTTTTTCAAGATCGGGTATTTTGTGGGCATCAATGAGTTCCTGAATTTCATACCGGAGGCGGGAATAGCTGTCAGTATCATGGCCCTGTTGCTGGTGGAAGTGACAGTAGCGGTATATTCTTATATGTGGTGGTGGGGGATTTGGAAGTGGTTTAGGCTCCAAAGGTTTTAAGAATCCTTGCCTTGTCAACTTCTCAAGTACCTTGGACAAAGGTCTTCCCAAGTTAGAGAAACAATGGTTCTTGATGGCAGAAATCTCGGCAGTAGCGGGCTTGGTCTCAGAATGCCCTCCAAAAGTTCTTCTACTCTGGCCATAAATCTTTCTGTTTTCAGCCTCATCTTCCTCAATATCCATGACAGTTTCCCTCAACTGTCGAAAATCAGAAATCATCGAAGTCATCCTCTTCAGCATACCATAAATTGAGGGTTTGGTTCCCTTGATGATCATTTTAATCTGGTCTTTCTCAGAGGGCCGAGTCTGTATTTTCAGAAGCTGGCTTCTCCAGCGGTCTACATACTCCTTGAAGCTTTCTTCTGGCTTCTGCTTAGTGTTCTCCAAATCACGAAGTGACAAATCAATTTCTAAGTCTGTAACATATTGCTTCAGAAAAGCATCAGCTAGTTCCTTCCAATCTTCCTTAACCTTCTTCTTAAGGCTATGATACCAAACCATAGGTGCCCCCTCGAGTGACATCCCAAACATCTTTTGGACTTGGGCGCTGTGATAGGCCCATTGAACTCATGCCTGAGACATATTGTTGCAGATGGACCCTCGGGTCTCCATTCCCATTAAACTTGGCCATGTCGGGCATTTTAAACTGAGCTGGCAGCTGTTCTCTGAAGGTCATTGCCTCATAATCTAACAACTCTTCATGTTTACCCCTCATTTTGCGGGTAAATGTTTCAACCTGATCTCAGAGCCTCTGAAATTCTGCCTGAGACCCAATCACTCTTCCTGTTGCATACTCTGCCATGTCATCATCAAAAGTGGGGATATCATCCCCCAACCCATTCGGAGGCTACTCACGTCTTGCATTCCCAGAATTTCCCCCAGTACGGGGCACAGCCATATTTGTCATGGCAGTAGTCAAGGCTTGCAACTGTTCGGTAATCTTGGCGAAACCATTTTCCAACTGATCTATCCGGGATACCTCATTATCGGATGTACTCATATCTGTTACCGGTCTTTTGGTGAGTCTTCCCTCTTCCCTAACCCAACGGGAATCTTTTATGGCTTTCAGAACACAAGGGTTAGCATGATGTATGTATGTATGAGATGCATGTAACATATATAACATACTAAATCAACTAAAATTTTCAAACAAATCGGCCCGTTATCATTTTAGAAGCTTTTGGGCTAACTGTCATAGGAGTGAACTCATCCCAGTTTAAATGGACCAACGAGTTCACATCTCATGGCAAAGAGCCCAACTATATCCAAATGGTAATGTTCCGAACGCAAGCACAAAGTGGCCCATCAACACTTAGAAGCCTTTGGCCCAATCGTCATAAAATACGTTCTTGTCCCAGTTTAAATGGCCCAACAAGCCCATATCCCATGACAAATGGTCCAAATGGATCCAAACGGTGATGTTCTCAAACACAAGCATAAAAGAAAGATAATGCAAACAATAATTTCTACAGAATGACCCATCAACATTTCAGAAGCTTTGGGCCCAATGGTCATAAGGTACGAACTCGCCCCAGTTTAAATGGCCCAGCAAGTCCGCATTTCTGACAATGGTCCAACTACATCCAAATGAGGATGGTCCACAAGCTCATACTCAAGGAAATAATTGTTACTTTAACCATACAATCCCGGTCTATGGGTGGATTCGCAGGAGTGTAGACAAAGGCTCTCATCGGCGAAGGATGGCCCACAACTAGGTCTCCCCAATCAAGGGTTCGAGCAACCAAGTGAGCGCACCCTTTTTTATACACTAAGGTACGTGCCAATGAGCTATGGTGTGTGACTGACTGTCAAATGGATTTCCCGTTGTAGATTCCCCAGAAGGAAGGTGGAGCGAGGCTCACTTAAATACCCAAGCCTCTTAGGCTCTTATCGCTTGATGTCATGAATAAACAACGAGTCCTCCAAATTAGTCCATCACAATAGGCTACGGGTAGATGGCTATATAGGTGCCTTCACAGCGTTTCCTTCTAGAAAGGTAGTGAATGAAGGAAGACACCAAACCATTACCTAGCCTCAAAATGCCTTTGATTAAACCCTCATTTCATCCACTATAGACACGGTCAATTAGAACATAAATCCAAACATTACAAGACAATATTTCGGGGCCGATTCTCTATCCCCAGTGGAGTCGCCAGACTGTAGGACACATAAACTTGACGACGCATGCTGTTCCAGGCTCGCGGCCTAGTCGGGAGTACGGAGTAGCCATGAGGGACTAAACCGGAGAATAATGGAGTCGCCACCCGATGTGAACCGGGAAAATGAGATTTAAGGCCGCACTCACCCCTCACAAGGGAAGACCTCAAACCGTTGGTTCGGAATGGTCCCTTACTTATGTCACTTGTAATGAAAGGATTTGTGTGATAATTTAATCAAGCTTAAGTAACACTTATTTCCAAGAGTATCATGCTTCTAAATTCACATGCACAAAAATAAAACTTACACCTAAATTTGCATATATTTCACATCTAAGATTGCATGCTTGAAAGTACATCAAAGTAGCAACGAACATACAACTTCATTGGCATATTGTATTCATGGAAACACAAGCACACACTAACCACAAAAGCACACATAAAGGCGAATCAAATAATGGCGAACATGTGATTTCATAGACATATCATAAACAAATAGCCATTACATGTCCATGCACAAATAAAAGAGTCAACTAAGTACATAATGCAAAAAGACACTTAAGGATGCAATTAGGCATTAAAATAAGCATGCTATGACGTGGTGCAAAAGAAGATAACTAACATGGACAGAAACACACATGTGAGCACTTTTCCAAGTGGTACGTGGAATTGTATCCCAAGTACAGACCGCATTACCGTCCATTCGGAATCGGCTACGGAATTTATGTCTGGATTTCCATCCGATATACTACAAGAAATAATACTCAAATGCTGTCATAACATTGATATATAAATTATACTACGTTAAGCCAAGACTAAGGTAAATGATGCAATCAATAGATGGAAGACACGACAAATATCGTGGTAAAGGTAACCTTTTAGGCTATTCTTCCCCCAAATGGAGAACCTTTTAATCCAACACAATAAGCTCATGAGCCTTTCATTACAATGCGTACACAGACAATGATAACTATATGAAACTTCGTATACCCGATTGAACACATCTTACATTCAAACGAATATACATCAACCGGCACGGCAAAGCATCATGGTAAAGGATTTTAACCCCTCCAAATAGGGGACCTTTAATCCGACTTACTAAGCCCATGCACTCGATCGCATCATGCATACAAAGAATAAAGACAATAATATCAAACTTAGTATGCCCGATTGGACATTTCTTACATCCAACCGAACACATAACAACCGGCGCGGCAAAGCATCGTGGTAAAGGATTTTAACCCCTCCAAATAGTGGACCTTTAATCCGACTTACTAAGCCCATGCACTCGATCGCATCATGCATACAAAGAATAAAGACAATAATATCAAACTTAGTATGCCCGATTGGACATTTCTTACATCCAACCGAACACATAACAACCGGCGCGGCAAAGCATCGTGGTAAAGGATTTTAACCCCTCGAAATAGGGGACCTTAATCCCACTTACTAAGTCCATGCGCTCGATTACGTCATGCATACAAAGAATAAAGACAATAATATCAAACTTAATATGCCTGATTGAACATATCTTACATTCAACCGGACACACATCAACCGGCGCGGCGAAGAAACGTGGTAAAGGGTTTTAACCCCTCCAAATAGGGGACCTTTAATCCGACTTACTAAGCCCATGCGCTCGATCGCATCATGCATAAACAAGTAACATGCGGAATTTAAATAACGAATAATAAATAAATCAAAGCAATATAAAACAAAAGAAGGTGCCGTTTACTCAAGCGGTACGTGAAGTTGTATCCGGAGTACATATCATACTACCGTCCATTCGGAATCGGCTATGAAATTTATGTCCGGTTTCCATCCGATATACCACGAGAGTTGACACATCTTTCTTTTTATTCCAAGGCCACAACATACAATATTTCACAATTCATGCACTTTCTATCTATTCAAGGGCCACAACATGCTTCACTCAAAAATAATCACGTAAACGAAACTCAATAATAAAAATACAACTAAAAACGAGTGTGAAAAATACCCTCAGGTCTAACCTTTTATGTCGACTTTCGGACTCGCGTTTCACGGTCGTCGGAAGGGCTATCGCTCCGTAACTTTTCTGGTTCACTGGTTTGCGTTTTACCTCGCTGTTTCGCTGCTCAAGCTACTGTTTTGACTCTGTTTTGCTGCTATTTTGCTGCCGTTTCGCTGCCGTATAATGGTCACTGTTTTGGTTGTATTTGTTCACTGTTTTGGCGATTTTTGGAGGCTAGGGGCTGTTGTTTTGGAAGGGTTCCAGGGGCAGTTTTTTTGTTACTGTTTTGGGCAGTTTTTTGGACAATTTTGGGACAGTTCTGGTGGCAGTTTATTCACTGTTTGGGGGACTGTTTTAAGAGATTTGGGTACTGTTTTTTGGGTGTATTGTGGAGGGGTTTACGTGAGGTAATTTGTGGCAGTGAGTGAAGGGGCTTATCTTGGCAGTTTCTTTTTGTTCTTGTTGAAGGCAGTGTTTTGCTATGGCTTTGGTTTGTTAGGTTTAGGGGTTTATCATTTTGTCGTTGTTGAGAGATGATAGCGTGGAGAGAGGCCAGTTACGTAGGCAGTTTGTGGAGCAAAGGCTGAGGGTTTGTTATTGCATGTGTAAGGATAGTTAAGGCTTAGGGACATGAGGCTTCATGGAGGGTTTTGTCTATTAATGGCGTCAAATAGGGGTAGTGTTATAGCTGGTGAGTAGAGGCTACGGCTATTTCTTGTGAAGGGTTTGATGGTTGTTGCCGAGTGGGATGAAAGTGCTTACGTGAGGGCTAGCAGTGGCGATAGAATTGTGGCTTGTTCGTTAAGCGTGAAGGTGGCTAAGGACGTGTTGAATGAAGAGAGGGGCTGCGATGTCAGTTTGCTCTTTTTTGTATTTGGCCGTGAGTTGTGAGAGATAGAGTGTTAGGGTTTCTTTTTTTTTTTTTGGTTCTACCGTGAAGGTCAAGTCTTGTCCTAGGGTTGATTTAGTGTGTGTTTTATAGTTGTCAATTAGGGTTTGCATGGATAGGGATTTGTAATATCTAATTAGTGTCACAAAAGGAAAATATATATTTGATTGGGGGATAAATTTTGGTGAATTAGGAAGTTGAATATTTGATTGGTTTAGATTAGGAATACAATATATTTAATTTGTTATGATTGATTTTAATTAGGCAATTAATTTGTTAATTAGGTGAGTAAATATTTTAAATTGGTGAGTGATTTATTAAATTAGGAAGTGATTTATTTTAATTTTGGTATTAGATTTTATTAAATATTTGTTTAATTTAATTTAGATTTAATTTAAATTTAATTTGTTTTAATTTAATTTAAATTGGAATTTATATTTGTGACATGTATTTTAAAGGTTTTATTATTTTGGATTTGTCTTGGGTGAGATGGGTTTGGATGTGGGGTTTTGGGCCAATGTCAAGTGTTTGCGGGTTTTGTTTAGGCTAAAGGTGCTTTAAAACGGAGGTCCAACGAGCGAGCTTGGAGCTAAACATACGGATAAAATTTAACGAAATGCCGATTCCCTTCCGACAACTGTTTCCTGCAACTTCCTCGACTAAAAAGGTAGTGCCTCCAACTGAGACTCATCATCGGGTTTCACTTGCAAAAATGCAATGCCTACACTTATGGGGATCGATATCTGTATTTCCTTATTTGAGAGGTATTATCTTTCAAATGTCTCTTATTTTACTTTACTGGATACTTCACTATACCATGAATTCATTTTTTTTTAGAGTGTCTTCTGAACGAACATTGAAGTTCATCTTTACTACTGTTATCCATCGAGGGTTGGGAGGGTGGGGTTGGTCCTGAAGTCTTTTCAATCGTGGTGATCTCACTAGTTACGCTTGTTGTAGTTGTATATACTGCTCTTTTATAATCCCAAGATTCTCTTATTACATATCTGATACTGGGCTCGCAGGCTAAGGTACTACTGCTAGGAACTATTTGAATTATCTCATTCGACTTTAGTCTTGATTATTTTCCGTCTATTGATCACACTATCTTTTTATTGGGAATCTTCTTAAGGATCATGCTCTCTTGTAATCCTACCTTATTCCCTATGTTATTCTTCATTTCGAAATTTGCTTTGTTACTTAAATTATTGGGTAATGAATCTTTGCATTATCGGTCGTATATTCTATCTTTATGGTCATAGGATAGTTCCTCATTACCTCAGTTTCTTAAACCTCTTAAGTCGTCATTACTCTGAAACTCCATATTTTACCACTAGTCATGACATCACTACTGAACCTTTGGCTTGGGCGTTGCTCTATTATTAATCTTTTCTTTTCTAGTATGGTGGGAAACTCTGTATAAGTCGGATATTTTTATCAGAGGGTTGTCATATGCATTGCTTACTTTGATTTCTTACTCTATTAAGCCTTTAATTCCTTAAAACCTTTCAGTTCTACAATAGGCAGGTTATCACTTCCAGATTTGGCTAGACTTACTGTGAATTCAGATCAATCTATCTTATGATTCCTATCTAGATTCATTTAAATTCCTTGGTTCGATCATCTTGCTAGATCATGATTTGCTCCCGTAAGTGTCCTCCTTTACTTGTTCAAGTTCTTGCTAGTCTCTAGGTGGATGGGTGAGTACATGCTTCCTATGTTTTGTTAGATATCTATGTTCTTACTAGAGTAGGGCTACTGGAAAGAAAATTTATCATTCGTTCTGTTGGAATCTGCATCGACTCTTCCTTATTTTAGGGTTCTACAACTTTTATCACCTATTTTTCAGATCTCCATTTTCGTAATTGTCTCTAAGCTATGTTATTTATGTTACTATCTGTTCTAAACTCCCTTATTACTTTCCGCATCCTTCTTTACTATTTACACATCCTATCTCTTGACTCTAAACCGTACATTGGCTAATGGTAGTTCACTCTTATAACTATTTTCTAAATCTCTGCTTTCTGTTCTTGTTATAGACTACAACTATACCATTTAACCTTACTGTTCATATTGGTACTCTTGCTAACTTCAACGACTAATCCAGATTTCTAGCTTCTTTATCTTTCTGACTATCTTTCGTTATTCAGGGGAACTTGCTATCTCTACGAGGTACTCAAAGGCTATTGGATCTGCCTGAAGGAATTTTTTGAGGAAGAAATGAATCTTATTTGGAAGGAAGGAACCTTACTCAGGTTTATCTAGCATCTTTTGTTCATGCTCAGGCTTACTATATTCTTCCTTACTACTATTACCTCATTCTGTCTCTCTACTCCTCTTTGTCTCTAGTTGCTTTAAATATATGTACATCATTTCTTCATTCTCTTATAGCTTTCTCTTCCCACTTCCTGGAGTGAATATTCTCATAACCTTACTGTCTATTTTTATAACTTGCCTTGGACTTTCGATAATAAGCTGGGATATCTACGGAAAGATTTCCAATTAGAACAAGAATTATGGTTATTTTTATTAGGAAGAAAATCCAGATAGCTTGGGAATTCTTACTAACCTGATTTATAAGACTTGAGGATGTACTTGAGGATCAGATACTGGAGAGGTAGTGCCTCGTATACTAGTATCTAGGGCATATTATGTATACAAGATCCCAACACTCTACCAACTGCAGTCACTGACTCCCTAAACCATGCTCTGATACCATCTTGTAACATCCATCATTTAGAGATGCTACATGCAGGGAATAGGCCGACATATCCCTCTGAGCCTCTGACTCTCTGACTACTACTAATGTCAACTCAAATATAAACTCATGCAATGGGACCATTGCCAACTCAACAACATCAATGCATTTTATTTCTTATACTATATACTTGATAATACATCGCATTACAACTCTGATAGTGAACACTTTTAACACATAACACACATAATCTTTATTATACAACATGTATGATGCATGACTTTACTTAAATTCTGACTAAAATGTAGCTTTGACTCGATTTGATGGACTCAAACCCTCTAGTCACTGCCATCAGTATCTCTCCTCTTGAGCTTGTCCTTCGGGTAGACCTGCAAGATAGAGAAATTGGGAGTGTGGGAGGGTTAGTTCATTTGAACGACCTAGTGAGTGGACGATTTAAATTAAAAACTGAAATACTTTATAAAATCCATTGTTCTAAAACTGAAATCTTTCAATAAAACCGTATTTTCTGAAAACTCTTTCTTTTTCGAAAACAAATCTCTTTCTCAAAAACCTTTCTGAGAATATTCCTTTCTGTAAAACTGTTATATATTTTGTAAATCGAGTTCTCTTGAAAATTCTTTCATAAACTTATCATGTCTGAAAATCATAATTTTAAAAATCTTGTTTCTGATAATCTGTCTCTGTAAATCTGGATGTATGAGGGCGTTACGTCTCAACTCCCTCCATATGTCTAATCTGGTGGTCTTAGGGCGTTAAGTCTCGTCGTCTCCCAAGCCACTGAACTAGAGCTGGGGGTACGGATCTATGCTACTCTTCTGAATCTGAATATGGGGTTTAGGGGCGTTAAGTCTCGCCGTACTCCTAGCCCGAAAATTGGGATCTATGGGCATTTGTCATCCCTAGTCCTGAACTATATGTGTACATGTTCTCTGAGTCTGTCAATTCCATATATGTACCAAGTTACAACTGATGTGAGTTTTTTCCCCATGCCTCCGAAAATCATAAAACTCATGTTTTTAAATCAATCTTTCTAAAAATATTTTCAATCGTAAAACAATTGTAAACAACTTGGCTAATGTCCTAAAATATTTAAAAGTAAGTCTCAATTCAAAAATATATATGTAAACACAACTTGAGAAAAGAGTCCACTCACAGATTGATGACTATATCCAATGATCATGGACGCGTCTGAAGATGTTCATGCGGAAAGCTTAGCTCATCCTGTATTCGATTATAGTTAGAATATATAGGCTAGAAACTAATCATGGTATGGATGTAGTGGATGCTCATGCATGTTGCATACGTGTCGGGATAGCTAACATGTTAACTAACTTTAACATCCTAGGATAAAACTTAAATGAAATGAAATTGGTCTTGATGCGCGTCACGAATTTAAATCTTGCGCGTCATGACGCTCATACAATTAGGTAAAAAACAGTGAGCTTCTATTTGACACTCGTCGTGACGTTGGGTGTTGAGCATCGCGATGCTCACATAGTCAGACCCGAGGCAGAGACATCCTCATTACCCGACCCGAGGTAGAGACATCCTCATTACCTAACCCGAGGCAAACACACAACCGACCCGAGGTAGAGGGTATTTTTCATGTTAAAGTGTAGCTTCCACACGCACTGGCTCAAGTCTTCCACACGAATGACCCGAGTTCTTCTCACGACCAAGCCGAGTCTTCCTCACAACCGAACCGATTCTCCCTTACGACCGACCTGAGTATTCCACACGACCGACCCAAGACAGTGAATATCTTTTTGCTTCGTGTCACGACGCCGATTATTGAGCATCCAATCTAGGCCATTCTCAAAATTACTATAACATCATTGCTCTTCACATTTTTGGGTGAGGAAAAGAGTGAATAGTATCATTTTTATATAGCAATTGGCTGATATTTGTAATGAATTAGGTGGCTAGGGTTGTGCCACATCATCCAATCTAGGCCATTCTCGAAATTACTATAGCAGCCACATAAACAATGATTTTCAACCTGCTTCTGATTCGAATTTTGGAAAAATTTCCAACATGAAAGTTGTAGGTCTCGGTATTAGCTTACCGGTGATATAAAGTTCATTAATATCAGAGATCGTATGAAAAGATTATAGCCCAAATACTAAGGGCTGTCCGGGATGGTACAAAAAATAATTTTCTTGTCGGATCTGTAAAGAATTCATCGAATTTTCAAAACTAAATCACGAGTACATACACGCTCGAGCATGATTTATATCATGTATTATTGCCGCATGTAACATAGTTGTCATCGTGATTACTGAGGCGTTACAAAATAAATAGTTCATTAGAGAATCAATGGTACTTGAGGTAAAAATAATAAGGGGGTATAACATACATATTGACCCGACTCTAATTATGAGATACTCATGAAGAGTTAATCCGTATGTAATGACTATATCGATAAACACCGATATAGTTCGAATTATATAATATATTTATTGCAACGAGAGTGCAGTTTTGGATTGTTAGTGGAATAACCTAAAGTTAATAATTCATAATATTTAATTAAAGAGTTTAATTAATATTCCGAGATTATTGGAGCTCAGAACTGTGAGTCCATTTGGTCTCTGTGCTATCTCGATATACTGTAGAAAATTAAATATAATTGGATAGTCCAATTATATACTCAAATATATTATTAATAATGTCATTAATAATATATTTGTCACATATGAGACTTTATGTTAAATTTAATATAAAGTTTTTATTTAAATAAATGATTATGAGATAATTTTTTTTTATTTTAAAAAAAAGTTGTACATATTAAATTATTTAATAAATCACTTTTGGAAATAAATGATTTTAAAATTCATCATTACAAAAATTTGACCGAATTTTTGAAAAAAATAGGAAGGGTTATTTTTAATATTGACAACCTAAACCCTAAGTATAAAAATAAAATATGAAATTTTTGACAACTCTCACTTTGAAAAAACCCTAGCATCCCTCATTCTTATTTTTCTCTCAAATGTTGTGAGATAAAGAAAAAGAAAAGAAATATAAAACTTTGTTTGACAACTTGAAAATCTCTAAAGTGTTTAGGGATTTATTTATTCTTGTGAGTCAAACCCACTCTTGCATTTGTTGGTGACAAGTCATAGCACTGAATACCTTTTGGACCTTGACGCAAAATCCTTATACTTTTCTTCTTTTACCACTCGGTAGTGAGTAGAAAAATCTGCTCACTGCCGCAGCTTTAATCACTTGTTTATGTTATGATTTGGTTGTGTTTCCTCCCAGAAAATTTAAGAACACAAAGGGGTGTAATGTGGACAATTTGTGGCTGTTTTGGAGTGATTATTTTTTTTCCAAAACAGTGGCAAAAAATCAGCAAACAACCAACATAAAATAGTGAGTTTTTTTTTTAGTAAGTTGTGAGCATAAATGGTAGTTTTGGTGTGCAAAACAGTCCAATTTTTGGGCTGCTGTTCAGGGTTGGAAAAATCATCAAAAATATAAGCGAACAAGTCCAATAGACCTGGACAGTTTCGAAAAATAAAGGGATAAAGGTAGAAAATATTTCCAGGTCGATCACAGTGTCTTACACGCTTTCGCTGCGTAGGAAATTGTTTCCTACCATTGGTATCAAGAGCGAGGTTGAAAAATGTTTTTAACCCTTCTCATTTTTTTTAAAAAAATGATTCTGTTTTTTATTTGTTTATATGTGATATAAATATTTTTACATGTTGTGATGAGTAGGCACAATTCTATGTTCATGTGATGAATTTATTTTTGTTTAAGTTCATATGATGAATGTATTGTATTGGTCATAAATTTTTCGCCTCTTATTTTTATGTTATGTTATTTTATTTTTGGGGAATATAAGGACATAAGGAAATTTTTACAAAGTGTTGTAAATAAACTTTATGTAATTTTTGAGTTGTATCAATTTTTATGTAAATTGTAGAGCCGATGTCGTTAACTACCTCATAAGGAGTTTTTCCCAATCGATGGAGCAAGATTTGAAGACCAAGTGATGCCTTGGTAAATTTTGTATAAATTATATTAGTATAGGAAAAATAAGAGTATGGTCAATGCAATTTTATTTTTATGTTATATGTGTGTTTAATTCGAAATATTTGAATAACATGTCATATAACTTAGGGTGCCTACTCTTGTATTTTCACATGCCATAACATGTAATAGATATATATGGGCTTTATAAGTGCATTATATTTTCCCTTGGTATATCAGATGAAAACCCGGACGTAAATTCCATAGTCAATTCTGAATGGATTGTAGTGTGGTATGCATTGAGTCACAATTCCACGTACCATTGGAATTTATAAGATGCTTATATTAATTAAAAGCTTAATTAAAAGTTTTTATCTATTATTTGAATTTCTAATTTTAAACTTGTTAGTGAGCTAATATTTTAAGAGTTAAAATTAATTAGGTCACTAAAGTAAACCTAATTAAAATAGTTTAATTAAGTAAAATATTAGTTGAGACTAATAAGAACTAGTGAATAAAATGTTAAGAGTTAAAATTGGATATATCACTAATATTGCACTAGTGTAAAGTTGAGTTATGTTTTAGCCGCGAATAATCTTGTATAAAATGTTAAGAGTTAAAATTGGATATATCACTAATATTGCACTAGTGTAAAGTTGAGTTATGTTTTAGCCGCGAATAATCTTGTAGACACTAGTGAATTAAAATATTAGATATTTTAAGTAGAAACCTATAATTTTAAAATAGTGAGTGAGAAAATGATATACGACAATATATCCCGCGATCTCTGTTGTTAGGCCGAAAATGTGAGATTCAAAATGCGCCTCGAGACGATTTGTTTTCGTCCCCTTACAGATGGTATCCATTTTGGGTCAATATCAAATTTAGATTCCGAGAGGATAGGAATTCTAGATGTACCTGGTGAACTGAACTACTCTACAGCGACACTTCACTAGTTAAATCCAATGATTCTGAAACAACGGGTTATACTCACAAAAAAAATGATTAAATGTTAATCAAAGTTCTTTGATCAAATCAAACGGTGGTTCATTAATATAGGAATAAGAGTTATTCTCGCATATATTAATCAATTGAGATTGTCTCGATCTATCATGCAAATACTTGACATACCCTACGGCGATACTTATTTGTGGGATAATAGATTTATGTGGTATAATAATTATCAGTAGGTTTCTAATTCATTATACATGGTACATGCATCATGTTTAATTTGAAGCCTGAATATTTTGATGATTTTGATATGTGATGAATGAATATTAAAATGCATTCTTGTTTTATTTTCAGACATGATTTCTCTGATCATTTTTATTCTCTCAAATGACAAATTAACGGGAGAAAACTATGTAAAATGGAAAAATAACATGAACATCATCTTAGTCTGTGAAAACCTTAAGTTTGTCATGACGGAGGAATGTCTTCCAGAGCTGACCAGAATTTCTAGCCAAGCTGTGCGCGATGCCTGACCGGCGTAAACACACACGTATAACGCAAGCGTACGTATCGTTCAAGTAGTATAAAAAGTATTGATCCCATGAGGACTTAATACCTAAGTTATTAATTTTATGAGGTCAAATTATTACTAGTATCTAACAGGTTGTTTAATTGATTTGAAATGACGACGATTCTAAATTTAAAGACAAGTAAATAAAATTGTTCGAAAGTAGATTTTAAGAAAATTCAATATTAAAAACTATCTAGGGTTGTGCTTTCTTTTAATATCATTTTAAAGATGAAGTGGTAATCTTATAGTTGGGTAAAATATTGATTTATTAACCTGGAACACCAAATTATGTAAAAGTCTCTTCCGATGGTCAATTACAAATACCTAGTATAATCCAATTGAACCATATGTCTATGTCAACCAAATTACCTAGATTCATTAAGGTTAAGTTCCAATTATGGCTACCCCCGCCCGACAGGTATATTCCTATCCTGTAAGGAAATCTATTAAAGGGTTATCTATCCTCAAGGAAGATCGTGAGCTATTGAGTCTGAGGTCTTAAACTTAAAATCCCTATGTCTAGTTCATTTTAAGTTTACCTAGTCAATTTAATTAATGGCCAGTTAATTAAAAAGTATTAAGATTAAGACTCAATAAATAAATCTTTATATTACCCAAACTATAATCTAACCCCTTATAAACCGGTGATATTGGAAGTCATCACAACCCCAGATACTAATTTAGTTACGACACATAGCTAGGGCTGGTAAAATAAAAGACATAAAATGCTGAAAGTAATTGCGGTAAAGTAAATACTGAAAGGTAAATTACAATAAAATAAATGCTAAGGTAAAAAGGAATTACTTTTACTACTACTAATTTAGATATCTCCCATAAAATAATATATAAACTTGTGATAATATTACCAACCGACCAATCTGGCGGTATTCTGATTAAGTCAAATTAAGTCCAACCAGCCATTACGGCGGTAATATTTTTCCATAACCAGCCATAAAGGCGGAACCAAAATAAAATTACCAACCGACCAATCTGGCGGTATCCTTGATTAGTCAGGTTTAAACCAGATTAAAATAAAATTACCAACCGACCAGTCTGACGGTATCCTGATTAAGTCAAATTAAGTCCAATCAGCCATAAAGGCGGAACAAAAATTAAATTACCAACCGACCAATCTGGCGGTATCCTTGATTAGTCAGGTTTAAACCAGATTAAAATTAAATTACCAACCGGCCAATATAGCGGTATCCTTTTTAAGTCAGTATTTTAAATAGTAAATATATTATTTTTTTAGGGAGATTAATCTAAATAGCAATAGTAAAAGAATTACCTTTCACCCTAGCTAGGGAAGTTACCTCCTTATGTGAATAGTAAAAACTGTAAAAATTAAAGAAAGTAAATTACTATTATTACAAAAAGTAATTAAAATTATTACAAAAGTAAAAACTAAAAATTAAAACGAAACTTAGAGAGAGAAGAACTCCCTATTTACATAAAAGAAATGGGAGAGAATGGTGCAAAGAAATCTGAAATCTCGAGCTCAATTTATAGGCGCGGATAGGTTTCTGGCGTCGCGACGCCAAGGGCTTTGGCGTCGCTACGCTAGAACAGTGATGCGTGGCACGCTGAGGGCTTGACACGTTGCGATTCGGATAAGAGGATAAGGCGACACGTGGCGAGGAGGCTAAGAGCTCAATTATTGCGATGACGTGGCGCTGATGTGGCAAGGCGGCTGAGATCAATTGTCGGCACCATAAGATTGCGACACGTGTCACGACGTGATTGGCTGATGATGACGTGGCATGTTGACTCGGTTGACCAGCTGATGTGGACGATGACGTGGCATGACGCGTGGCATAGTTCACTCGTTGACCGGATGACGTGGCGACACGTTGGATGACACGTGGCACACGTGGCGATGGCGACTGTCGGCACCGTAGGATGATGACACGTGGCATGGCGCACGTTAGTAAATTGGCTGTGATGGTGACACGTGTCACGGCACATTTTAGCAAAGTCAAACTTCTCAAATTCTGACACATTGACCCGGCGCATGTTAGCAGATTCGGCGCATGCTGGGCGTCGCGATGCGAAAGGCTTCAGCGTCGCTACGCTGAAATGACGATTTTGCCCTTTTTGTCCAGTTTTTCCTGTTTTGCTCCAAATCACTTCCAGAATGTCCTGAAACTTTATTTATCTACAAAATAACACAAAACACATCAAAATATTCACAAGACTCAAGAAACTATACAAAATATTAGGATAAATGAGTGGGAAATAGTGATATAAATACCACTCATCAATGCCCACTGAAAATGGGTCCCGACCATTGAGAAATCTCACTGCTAATTGCTAGTAGGGATGTCTGAGGTTATTGCTGTGAAGTATGAACCAATGGCTACAACATCTTTGATGATGGAGTCATTGCAGGGCATGTTTGGAAAGCCTTCGGAGCAGCAACATCATGAGGCTATGGTCTCAGCGATGACTGCAAGGATGAAGGAAGTGACACTTGTTTGAGAGAACGTCTGGAGGATGATAACCTATCTGAACACAATCAAAACTCGTGGAGCTCGTATTGACGAGCATAGCCAGATGACCATGATCATGGAAACCCTTCTGAAGAGTTTCTTATAGTTTAATAGAAACTATATAATAAACAAGTTGACTTTTACCTTAACTCAATTTCTTAATAAGCTCATTCCGAGTCCATACTGGCGGATCTTCGTAAGCCCAGAAGAGAGGCAAATGTTTTCAAATCTTTCAAATATGCAAAGAAGAAGAAGAAGAAAGACATTAGGAGGACTAAGGCAAAGTCCATGAAGAATAACAAAAGTAGCTATAAGGATGTCAAGCCTAAAGGAAAGTGTTTCCATTGCAACAATGATGGGCATTGGAAAAGGAACTATCATAAATACCTTTTTGAGCTGAAAGAGAAGAAGGCCACATGTACATACGATTTACTTGTCATTGAGTCTCTATTAGTAGATAATGATAAATCCATATGAATTGCTGATTTTGGAGCAACTATCCATGTTTGTTCTTCTTTGTAGCTACTTGACTAATGAAGAGACCTTGCTGAAGGTGACTATACCATGAGATTCGGGACAAGCGATTTCGTTTCAGCTAGAGCAGTGGGAGTTTCAAGTTTAAATTTTTTAAATAATAGTTATTTATATTTGAACAATGTGCTGGTTATTCCTGGTTTTCCCTTGTATTTAATTTCTGTTTCTAAATTTTTGGAGTGCTGGTTATTCCTGGTTTTCGCATGAATTTAATTTCTGTTTCTAAATTTTTAGATGATGGTTTTTCTATTTCATTTAATAATAATTTAGTTATTATTGCTAGAAATAACTATTTCAGACTTAGTGTATGGGTGTCATACACAAGAGGATTTAAGTCTAAAATTAGTAATCTAAAATAGTCCATAGAAAGCAAACAAAATGAGTATTTTGTTTGTGGTTTATCTATAGCTGCGGTCCATTCTATTATTGTCTGGCGACTTTGATTCGGGATCGTCCATGTTAATACATGAGAATAGAGGCACCTTATATGATATGATCATATAGAACTGGACCTAGATAGAAATGAATTTCTTATAATATCTGTTAAATAAAGAAATTCATTCCAATCTACTAGATGGTCATATATGGATTGCTCTGAATCCTAAATGTACTACGAACTCCTACATGGCAGGTTATGTCCTTTGATTTACAAAGGTGGGGTTGGAATAAAAATACCAACCAATATCTACGTACTTTGAGGATGTAGTTTGGTGTGTAGCCGGGGACGTTTTACATAGATATGGAGTTCACTAATTCTTGCGAGAAAAAAATGTGTATCTTCCTTAAGGGTTGATTCGGTACTTAAACGATTAGAGTGCTCAAGTCTTTCTATTACGAATAGAAAGATTAATATTCATAATAGTTATGAATAAATCGTTCATTAGAATATCAATGTTACTTAAGGTAAAAATAATTAAAGGGGTTTGGCAGACATATTGACCTGACTCTAATTATGAGATACTCGTGAAAGGTCAATCCGTATGTAATGACTATATCGATGGACACCGACGTAGTTCGACTTATATAATATATTTATGGCAATGAGAGTGCATCTTTGATTTTTTAGTGGAATAACCTAAAGTTAATAATTCAGAATATTTAATTAAATAGTTTAATTAATATTCTGAGACTATTGGAGCTCAGAACTATGAGTCCATTTGGTCCTCTTGCTAGCTCGATATACTGTAGCAAATTAAATATAATTGAATGGTTCAATTATATAGTCACATATATTATTATTAATGTGATTATTAAATATATTCGTCACACATGAGACTTTATTTTAAATTTAATATAAAGTTTTTATTTAAATAAATGATTATGAGATAATCATTTATTATTTTTTTAAAAAGGTTATAAATATTAAATTATTTAATATATCACTTTTGGAAATAAATGATTTTAAAATTCTTTATTATAAAAATGATAGTTATATTTTTTTAATTAGTAACACTTTTAATATCATTATGATGATATTTATCATGAAAATTTTGATGTTACAAAATTATAGGGTTGGCCGAATTTTTGAGAAAAAAAGGAAGTGTTTTGTTTAATTTTGACAATTTAAACCCTAAGTATAAAAAAGAAATATGATTTTCTTTTGACAACTCTCACTTTGAAAAAAACCTAGCCTCCCTCATTCTTGTTTTTCTCTCAAATGTTGTGAGAAAAAGAAAAAGAAAAGAAATACAAAACTTTGTGTGACAACTTGAAAATCTCTAAAGTGTTTATGAATTTATTTGTTCTTGTGAGTCAAGCCCACTCTTTCATTTTTGGTGGCGAGTCATAGCGCGGAATACCTTTTGGAACTTGACGTGAAATGCTTATACTTTTCTTTTTGTAGCACTCGGCAGAGAGCAGAAAAATCTGCTCACTGCCGCCGCTTTCATATCTTATTTGTGCTACGATTTGGTTGTGTTTCTGCCTAGAAAATTGGGAACACAAATGGCTATATTGTAGACAATTTATGGATGTTTTGAAGTGATTATTTTTGTCCAAAATTGTGACATAAAATCATCAAACAGCCAGCAAAAAAAGTAAGCTACGCGCGCGTAAAGGATAGTTACGGTGTGCAAAATAGTCTAGTTTTTGGGCTGGTGTTCGAGGCTGGAAAAATCATAAAAAACATAATGTAAACAAGTCCAATAGACTTAGACAATTTCGGAAAATAAAGGGGTAAATGCAGAAAATTTTTCAAGGCCGATATGTTGGACAATTATGGCCCATAACATCACTATTTGTACAGACACATGGTGTTGTTGTATAAATTAACTATGTGACAAAGGAAATTGATCTTTTATCATTTGTAATTGGATTTCCAAGATATATAAATGATAAACGTTCATATGATTAGTTCCGGATTAATAAGATATGAGACAATATTAATCCACTAAGGTTTAATCATAAAAATATCCCTAGTCGTAGTATTATCGAGACTGGACATCGATGTTGGGGTTGGTGCTCAGAGCGCCAATCCGGGCCGTATTTATGTCTGATTCATGAATACAAACATCCTCTTATTCCATAATATTACTTATTTATGGTTGCACCTCTTGTTCTTATATACATATTCGATCTGATTACGATTAGATTGAAACTAAATATGGTTTAGTGATATGTATATATTAGACAAAGGCCCGATAATATATAATGCAGTACACAGTTACAAAGTTAGTTTGTAATTGACATTGGGAAGTGTCACTGCTATATGTATATTATCAAACATAGTTCCTGGTCAAGATTTGCTAACACGGGTCGGTTAGTCAAATCCGTTGAGACCAATACATGTCGTATATCGAGACTTGGTCCGATGGTTTATCCCAATGAACCATGAGTCTAGGGAGACTCGTATAGACGTGTAGGTGTTTATAGTGGATAAACACTGAACGGCTCACCGAAGATTCTTAATGGATGGTACGCCAACGTCAATAAGAATCTTCTCGGGTTGAGTAGCATAGTGGTCCTTCGACTTGAGACACCACTGTGGATGTATGAGACATCCTCCACACTTAGATGGCAGTCACGTCACCGATCTATTTAGATCAGACCTCCGCCTGTTCGTTGGGTGTGGATCGATCCTCAGGATATCCTGTGTGTGTCAAGATAGGATCCGTCAGTTCTGTGTACAGAGCATAGGTAGTCCATATATATTTAGCAGTCTGTTAAATCTGTGGCCACAGTATACATCGGAAGTAAGTTCCGAGTATTATTTAGAGATTGCTAATAGATACGTCGACGAGATAATACCTATAGAGATTTGACGTTTACATCTATATCTCTGGGATTATCTGGATACCTGTGACGGAGGGATTATACGTATGCAATGACCTCGACCTGTATGATTCAGCTAGTTTATCCGTGATCGTCATAATCTACGGGTGGATAGATTATGGACATGAAATTGGATTTCGTGACGGATATACCTGAATCTAGAGAGTCTCAATAATGAAACATACTCGTAGAGCACTAGAGCAACATTTATGAATAATGATGATTATTTATAAATCGTTTAATCGTTAAACGAAAAATACATGCGAACGGGCCGAACCGTCATTTCCTAATTAATGTGTATTTGTATTTAATATATGATATTATTAAATACACATTAATAAATAGTCAAATAAAGGTATTTGACATATATCATCAATATATGTATTTGAGATATTTAAAGTAAATATAATACATATATTTGATATATTTGTATTTAATTAATTATTTAATTATTTAATTGTTAAATGATTAATATAATTAAAATATAAATATATCACCAAATGATAAAGTTAGGAAGTGATTATAAGTTGCAATTGTTGACTTTACATTACAGGAAAAGGTTGTCAAATTGATTTTGACTTCTTAAGATATTTGTTTAAATTGTTTGAAAAATGAAAATATCTTTTTCCTTTATTTTTTTGCAAAATTTCGGCCATGACCCTAATTGAATATAATGGTTATATTTTTCATGTTGCCATTGTTGACTAAGTTGAAATTGTCATTAAAATGTAATGATCATTTTATCAACTTGGCAAATGAAATTGAAATGAAATGAAACTAGTATAACTTGCATTTCCTTAGGCCAAATTCGGCCAAGGCCTTCATTTGGGCAAGTATATATTGTTTCATTTAATTTTAGGGTTTAAGGAACCAATTCACTTTATCAAAACTCCATTAAAACAAGACAAAGAAGGTAGAGAGAAAAGAAAAGAAAAACAAGGAAAAGCTTGGAATTTAGTAAGTATTTCCAACCTTCCATTAGAGAGTAATTTGTTCCTCTTGTTGTGGGAAACATCTTGTGATGTTCTTGAGTTTTTCTATTCTTTATTCTTTGTACTTTTGATGGATAAAAGTTTGATGAAGGTGATTTGCATGTATGATGTTGGAAGTTTATTACTAGTGTAGTAATAAGCATTCTTTTAAGGTTTTGGAAACCATGTTGCTAATCTAGAGTTGTTGACCCACTCTTAGATGACCTAGATTTGATCTTGAGTTGTTTCATTGTGTTGAGACTTTGATTGGATGGAAGAAACATGATTAAGTAATTGATTTAACCAATTTGGTCTAATTTGTCCAATTTGAAGAAATTGAAAAATTAGGGTTCATGACCAATTCCAAATTTGGGGGTTTTCATATATGTTGTGTATTTGGATGTGTATATGATGCATATAAAGTTTCATGTTGATTGGATTACATCTTGATGTGTTTTGAAGCATGAAATGACAAAGTGCACAATTTGGCACCCTAATGGTGCATTCGGCCATGATGAACAAAATTGGGGATTTTGGTGCTTTTGGTGTTTTGATGTTTTGAACATGCTAAGTTCATCTTAGAAATGATTTAGAATCATTCAAAATTGATTAGATCAATTTCGGACTAAAATAGACAAAATACCAAAGTAAGGGTAATTTGGTAAATTCACTTAAATATGATTTATTGAATTTTATTTCATAATTTGATTATTGGATAATTAAATAAATATGTTTATTTAATTAATCCGAGAAAAAGTTTTGAAATCGGAAGATACGATCTTCCGCCGCTTCCGCTGCGTTACCGGATTCTGCCCCTAAAACCCCTACAATTGATAATGTAGAATAGACTAGTATTGCACTTGTGCGCGTTGTGGGAGCATAACGGCATAGTTCTCATATATTTAAGTATTGGATACTTATGCAAGTGTGATAGGAGGTTGTGTTTACCGATGGTACGGAAACAGCTTCGCTCTGGATAGACCCCTCGAAATTTCATTGGTAGTATGACTATGTGTCTATGAAAGTCCGAATCAGGGTAGGTGTATTTGGTCTTAACCTGAGACTTGCATCGCTAATACTTGCGACAATCAATATACTTTGGTTTTGGTCATCCAGGGCTTTAACAGGTTCTGTGTACGCCTCTTCTGGGTATATTGAGAATCGTAGTGTATTGGGTGTGATGTCAAGATGGACGTATCACTTCAGTCATATGAAGATGATGATCACGCAGGATACGAAACTAGTACTCTTTAGTACTACAGTCATCGGGATAATATGACTAGGTCATGTTTATCCGATTATAGAGACTAGTTACCAGAGATCTGATATATGCTTCGTACGGGGCAGGCACAATTCCAGCCTCAGGCCTTGCATGTGACATCCGATACTGGATCGCAATACGCAATACTACGTATACTACGCCTGAAACATATTACATATTCCTTAAAAGAATATTTCTGGAGAATTGGGTAGACACGGTGCTTTGCTAGAAGCCAACCATGTCTTGTAAATCGGTAAGAACGTGGTACTAGGTACGCACGTATTCGGATACTCCGATGACCGGATTTACTGCCAACATATCCAGGGATCTCATGGGTCACTTCCCGAAGATTCACCAATGACGTATGACTCGAACATAATTAATCTGAGATTAATTATAAGAGAGAGAAAATTAATCTAGGATTAATTGCGGAGAGATTTTATCTGGGATAAAATACTATTTGAAGAGAGAGAACGATTAATTTGGAATTAATCGATAAAATAATATATTCAATATATTAAACGAAATTAGATTTCGACGTGGAATTAAAATTGGATTTTAATTCGGGCAAACGAATTAATTTAGAATTAATTCGCGAGCGACGTGAATAGTAATTTTACTAGGCATAATTATTTAATTAAATTTGATTTAATTAAGTCGCAACGAAAAATTTGTTAATTCGGAATTAGCGAACCCGAGCCCGGGATGTGTTGCGGGCCCACTCGGATTTTGAATCAAGTGGGGCCCATAACTCACATCACAAGTCACATCACTAGTCAACTTTATCTAACTTTTTAGTTGATGTAAGTTGTTGGAGATTGCTTGTTTCTTACACAAGCTTGACTTGTGAATGACATATACCAAATATGATTTGGTAAATGATATAAATTGATTTTTGAAATCAAAACAAATTATCTCTCACCATTTTCTTCTCCTTGGCCGAATGGCCTTCCAAAATTTCCTCTTCTTCTTGGCTTGGCCGAGACATACACAAGAGAAGGGGAAATTTTTGTTGCAAAAATTTTCAAGTGCTAGCACACTAAAGATTCATACAAATGTGATAGGGAAACCTTTCCATGAGTTTGGAATTCAGGAATCAAGCTTGGAGCTTAACATACACATCAAAGAGGAGCTTGGAGCACAACACAAGGGCTTGGCCGAAACTTCAAGGAGCAGAATTTTTGTGTTCAACGTATCCAAAATCCGATCAAAGTGAGTATTTTTCGCATTCTTACTTTGTTGTATTCACATGATTTCTTGCTTAATTTGATCTTGGTTTGACCTAGAAAACCCAACACGATCCTGGTACATAACACTTTTTCGCTGTAAGAGAAATCATTTCCTACAAACATGAAAGCAAAACCCTCGCTATTTACATGACCAATGTGAGTTTCAAGGCTATAGCTTGAAGTTTGTCTGAGAAAAGAAGAAATTTTCAAAGCACTGAAGTTATTTGATGAAATGTCAGAGAAAACGAGGACGGAGACGAGTTCAAACAATAAGATATGCAAATTTAGTTGTGAAAACGTTTATGGTTATGGGACATGAATTGTTAGGGGATCGTGGGCTGAAGCTGGCAAGTAAAGTGAAATTGAGAACAATTGTTAGTTTAAGAGGTGTTGTCTACCATATTACAATACAATAATAATTTGGAGGCTTAGCCTACCATAAATATTAACAATAAAATAAAACAATGAGACACAGATTTAACGTGATAAAACCCTCAATGTGAGGGAAACATCCACGGGTAAAAGTTGAAAGATTTAACTATAGTGGAAAGAATTTTACAACCACTATCTAAACACAATTAATGAAAAATCTCACTCTTTTATAATATGAGAATTACAACTCTCTCACATACTCTTACGAAGAAACAATATTTTTCTCTCTTAGAATACAAAGGATTTGGTTGAGAATGGATTGAAGAAAATGATGAAATGAAGCCTCTATTTATAGGAATGAGATTCACTGTACAAATAGTGAATTCTAATGTTTTATTATTTTATTTTTATGCATGTGGGACCCACCCAGATATTTAATATATTTTTTATATATTCAATTATTGCATATTTTGGTGCAATAATTAACAATTCTCCCACTTGGAAACTTGATTGAGAACCAATCAGTTTCCACACCATATGTTCTACTTTGTCGTCTTTAAACTGCTTACGTTTCTGCTAAGCCATAAGAGGATCTACATCATACAAACTTGTCTGTATTGATAGGCTTGGTTATTGCGTCTCAAAGTTCTCATTGGTGTGTACCTTCAATAATTTCACATTGTCTTCTTCCACTACTTCACAAACAAAGTGGTATTGTACGCCTATATACTTTGTTCTTGAATGAAAGGCTGGATACTTTACAATAAACAAAGCACTCCGAATGTCACAAAATAATGAAATCTTCTCTTGTTTGTGACCGAGCTCCTCCAATAACCTTTGAAACCAAATAGCTTCCTTGCAAGCTTGTGTAGCTACCATGTATTCAGCTTCTGTTGTAAACAAAGCCACAACACTCTGTAACTTGTATACCCAGCTCACTGCTTCTTCTGTAAGTACAAACACATAACTTGTAGTGGATTTTCTTTTGTCAAGATCTCTTGTAAAAATCTGAATCCACGTAGCCCCTGACAATTAATTCTGATCCTCCATAACATAATACAACATCTGAGTTTCCTTTGATATATCTGAGCTTCTGTATCGGTGTATTTGCATCCCTAGAATCTTATTTTCTGGTATCAGATCCTTCATGTCAAACTCCCTAAAACTGTGCCATTAATTCTTAGACTTGATCTTTGTTAGGGCTTTCTACTAACATGTCATCCACATACAATAATAAAATAATAAAATTATTACTTCCAAACCTTTTATAATATGTACAATGGTATGAACTGAGTCTATTGTACCCAAGGCAAATAATGAAGGAATCAAATCTCTTATACCAATATCTTGGCGCCTTTTTGAGACCATATATAGATTTGTTCAACCTGCAAACCAAGTTCTCCTTACCTATTTCAGAAAAATCTTCTGGTTGGAGCATATAAATTTCTTCTTCAAGTTCTCCATGAAGAAATGCAGTTTTCACATCCAACTGTTGCAGATGTAGGTTAAAATTAGCACACATAGCCATAACTACTCTAACTATTGTAAGTCGAACCACCAGAGAAAATATCTCGTTGAAATCACTTCATCTTTCTGAACATATCCTTTTACCACTAATCGTGCACGATACCTCTCCATTTGATCATTGCTATCTCGCTTGATCTTATAGACCCATTTATTACCAATGACTTTTCTTCCACATGGTAATTTTATTAGATCTCATGTATTATTTATGTGCAAATCTTCTATTTCTTCTTGCATTGCTTCCATCCACAAAGATGCATTTACGTCATTTGTAGCTTCATGGAAAGTTTATAATTCTCCATCATCTATTAGAAGACAGTATGCAATGTTACTCTCTGTAACATACTCTGAGTGCCAATCTAGAAGTCTTCTCTCTCGAGTGGATCAGCGAATTCAGAAGTTTAAAAAATGGTTGGTTCTGGTACCTCGTGCTTTAGTGTTACTTCAGAAGAATCCAAATTTTCTTATTCTGGATTATTTTCCACCAATATTGTTGTAGTCTCTGTACTTTCTTTTGAAGTGCTATTATTTCCTTCCTTCTGCAGTCGATCTTCTGAAAATATCACATCCCTACTGATTTGATCTTGTGGGTAGTGGGATCCCACAAGCGATACCCCTTTACTCCATCAATAAAACCTAAGAAAATACATTTTCTAGATTTTAGATCTAGCTTTTTTCTTTCTTGAGCGTTGTACATCATGTATATATGGCAACCAAAAATGTGAAGAGATTAATAATTAGCTGGCATTCGACTCCACATCTCTATCGGTAACTTCAAATCATTTGTAGTTGATAGAGATCTATTTACAACATAGCATGTTGTATGAACTGCTTCTGCCCAAAATCACTTTGGTAAACTAGTTGTTCTGAGCATAACTCTTACTCTTTCCAGCAACGTTCTATTCATCCTTTATGCCACACCATTTTATTGAAAAGTGTACTGTTAGGGTTGGTGCTCAGAGCGCCAATTTTCTTATGTATTTCTTTGTAAATACTTATGTAACATTTTATTATGAATAAAAAAAACAGTTTCTATTATATATAACATCTCTTTTTATATGGTAAAGACATAACAGACCTTAGAATGATTAGTTATGATACTTTTGTAAAAGCGTCGTAACTGACATTGAGTTGTATCATGACGTTGTCATTTTTAGACAGTTCTTGGTCAAGGTTTACACTACTTGGTCAATAAAGTAAACCTGTTGAGACTGGTACATGTCTTATATTGGAATCTTGGATTCTAATGGTTTCATAATGAACCGTTAATCTTTACTTTATGCATGCATGTGTTTATTTAATTTGATTAAATAAAGTAAAAGCATCTTTTGCGGAAAAAACCATATTTGAAAATAAGGTTTTTATATTTAATATGTATTTGATGCATATTACTTGGTCCGTCTTGTCAATACCGCTTATGGATAAATAATCTACGACTATATCCGAGAACGTGCCAAAGCTGTGAGGATATGGCCGGTAGGAATTTATCTGTACCGAATAAATTTTGATATTATGTGAATTTAAGCGAAAGCGGAATCCTGAACGTGCCAAAGCTTTCAGGGTTACGCAAGTATCTTGAATTTATCATTGACAAGTTTGACCTTGGTACGCCTCCTTGTGAACATGCCAAAATTGTCACAACGAGAAACGACCAAGACCGAAAACCCACAAGTCACTAGTGAATGATCGACAATGAGTTATCTACCTAATGAATATACGTAGGCAAGAACGTGCCAAAGCTGTGAGCTGAAATATATTAATGGGGTCCACCTTTCACTATTATGTTATGACTTGATTATCGCATGTTTTGTATTCTGTCCGGGGATTACAATTTTGCATGAAATAGTGGGAGATGCATTTTCTAGATTAAGAATCCATGATCTAATTAATGCTTTTGATATAATATGAAATTATTTTATCTGTTAACTGTTGATTCGTTGTCTATTTGATAGATTTACGATGGCGGTACCTTCGACCAATCTTTTTGCTCGTATGCTTGATACGAAAAAGCTTAATGGCGTTGAGAACTTTGAGGACTGGGACATGGATTTGAGGATTGTCCTTTGATCCGAAAAGCTGGGATACATTTTGGAAGGTCCATTACCACTTGCTATATCAGAGGATGCATCGCCTGAAGAGATTGAGACTTTCTGTAAATGGAAAGATGATGATTTAAGGGTTAAATCATTCATTCTCAGTTCTCTTTCTTCTGAACTGAAGAGGCAATACTTTGAGATGCACGATGCATATAGCATGATGACACAACCTTTTGAATTTTTCATGAACCAGGAACAGGTCATGGTTCATAGAGTTGCAATGGAAATGTTCCATTCTAAACTTAATGAGGGTCAGGCTGTGAGCACACATGTGCTTCATTTGATCGATTTGATCAAGCAATTGGGGTGTAGTGATTTCCATCTCAATGATACTCTAGGAGGGAATGTCATACTTGGTTCGCTCCTGGCGTCATATCGCCAGTTTTTCATGTACTTCAATATGAATGAGATTCACTGCTCCTACCGTGAGTTGCATAGGATGCTTCTCATAGCAAAAAAAGATTTAAAGAAGGGATTTTGACTCGCTTTCCAAAACCCACTTCACTTTCTGCTTCTTCCAGATCCAAGTCAAAAGGGAATAAGACAAAGGGAAAGAAGAAGAAATGTTTCAATATTCCTCTGCAGGCTAAGGTAGTGAAGCCAAAGAGAGTTTATGAAGATAAGTGCCACCACTGCCAGAAAGTCGGGCACTGGAAAAGAAACTGTCTATACTACCTCGCACATATAAGGAGGGAAAAAGCATCGACATCAGGTACTTTTATTTTTCCTATTATTGATATCGTATTGGCTTGTGAAGCTATAACATCTAATTGGATTTTAGATTATGCTTGTCTCATTCACATTTGTAATTTGTTGGAGGTGCTGACGGAAACTAGACGGCTGAAATCTGGTGAGATGCAGTTGCGATTCGGGAGTAGCGACTCTTTGGATGCGGTTACAGTGGGCATATGTGAGATTCCATTACCTAGTGGGAGACTTTTGTTGAATGACTGCTATTTTGTGCCAGGATGTGTGGTGAATATTATGTCACTTTTTGTATTAGATACTGAATGATATAATGTAAATATTAAGAATCGTTCTTTGTATTTATATGATAGAAATAATATTTAGATCTTTTGTTATCCAAATAAGCATGGTCATTACATATTGAAAACCTCACAAGATATCTTTATTACTGGAATTAATAAACATAAACAATCTGATATAAATAATACTGAACTGTGGCACATGAGGTTGGGTCATATAGGCATGAAACGCCTAACCTAGTTGGTTAGGAATGGTTTGATACATGATATCACCATTGAACCTTATCGAACTTGTGAATCTTGCATTCGAGGTACAATGACCAAAGCCCCATTTTCGGGTGTTGGACACCGAGCCACTGACTTATTAGAACTCGTACATTCTGATGTATGTGGTCCTATGAGTCAGACTGCACACAATGGTTTTCATACTTCATCACCTTTACCGATGATCTGTCATGGTACAGTTATGTTTATTTGATGAAACATAAATCAGAAACCTTTGAAAAGTTCAAAGTTCAAAGAATTCAGAAATGAAGTAGAAAAACTGATTGGTCAATATATTAAATATCTTTGATCTGATCGAGACGGTGAGTATATGAGTGGAGAGTTCATTGATAATTTAAAGGAGAATGGGATTCTCGCTCAATATACTCCTCCGAGTACTCCACAACACAATGGAGAGTCAGAGAGGAGAAATCAGACATTATTGGATATAGTCCGATGAATGTTGAGTTATATAGACTTGCCTATTACTTATAGGGTTATGCTCTTTTAACTGCCGCTCATCTCCTGAATAAGATTCCTTCTAAAGCTGTTTCTATGACTCCGTATGAGATATGGACTGGTAGGAAATCAAATCTTAGTTATGTTAAGATTTGGGGCTGTCCTACATACGTCAGGATGGCTCAGCAGAATAAGCTTTTTCCTCGAGGATAAGAGTTTAGGTTTGTTGGATATCCTTAAAATACGAAAGGATGTTTGTTCTATGATACTGAGCATCGAAATGTGTTCGTAGCTCGCTTCGTAAAATTTCTAGAGAGAAAATTTTTGTCTGAAGATAGTGATTGTAGGACACAGAAATCGGCGACTCTGTTCCAGGCTCGCGGCCTGGTCGGGAGTACGGAGTAGCCCACGGGATAACTAAACCGGAGAAATAACATGGAGTCACCACCCAGTGTGAACTGAGAAAATGATTTAAGGCTGCACTCACCCCTCACGAGGGAAGACCTCAAATCATTGGGTTCAGAATGGTCTCTTACTTATGCCACTTGTAATGAATGGATTTATGTAACAATATAACTGTGTCTACGCAACAACAACCTACATCTAAGTTTGCATACTGCCTATATCTAAGTTTACATGCATAAAAGTAAGTCGGAATAACGACAAGCACACAATCTCATGCATACATTAAATCGCTAAGCATGGCAATGTAAATAAATAAAAATCTAAACATAAACGTAGAAGAGACATAATCAAGTTCCTAATACGAAAGAAATAACTAAATCATGCTTGGAAATAATCAACTAATCATGCATAAAAAATAACATACTAAACAACCTAATCATGCATAAAAGTAACATACCATTTCTAACAAACAACCAATAAACATAAGATCCGATGACATGAAATATGTGCGTCTCTCAAGCGGTACGTGGCATTGTATCCCATGTGCAGACCACACAACCATCCATTCGGATTCGGCTACGGAATTTACGTACGGGTTTCCATCCGATATACCACAAGAGATAACACATATTTCATTCATCCCATGGCCACAACTTATATGAAACTATAATATGCATGCGAAGAAATAATAATAACTAACGGAAAGAAAGTGCGGGAATAAATAAAAAAGGGTGCCCTCAGGTCTAACCTCTTAAGTTGCCTCTTGGAAGTGCGTTACGCGGCCGTCGGAAGGGTTAATGCTCCGCAATTCCTCTGGTTCACTGGTTCGTTGTTTTCCTTCGTTGCCTCGCTATTTTGGGATGTTGTTTTCTCTGTTTTGACAATGTTTTCAGGGGCTATTTGTGGTGTGTAGGGATTATTTTCAAGGGTGATTTTGCACTATTTGCGGCAGTGCATGGGTTGGTTTCAGGGGCTGTTTTGCGATTTTGGAGGGATGTTTCAAGGTTGTATTTTTGGTAATGTAGGGGGCAGTCTTGGGGCTGTGTGTGCGTGAGGCTGTGTGTTGAGTGAGTGTGTGCGTGAAGGTGTGATGAGTGGACTGTGGGTGCGTGAGGCTGTGATGAGTGGACTGTGGGTGCGTGAGGCTGTGATGAGTGGACTGTGGGTGCGTGAGGGTTGTGTGTTGAGTGAGTGTGTGCGTGCGTGAGGTTGTGATGAGTGGACTGTGGGTGTTGCCGTGTAAGTTTATGTGGAGAGTGAATGTAATGTGTGAGGCTGTGATGAGTAGACTATGGGTGCATGAGGGTTTGTGTTAAAGGGCTGCTATGCGTGAAGGAGTATTTTAGTTGGTTAGTTGTTGTTTCCTGGTGAGGGTTGTGTGCATTTTAGGCTAGTGAATTGTGGGCTGCTAGTTGCTAGGGTTTTTGGTGGCTGTTTGTGCGGCAACTTGAAGAGAGATTTCAAGGTTATTTCACGGGAATGGAGGAGGGTTTTCTTTGCATCTTAGGCGTGTGAATGCTCTTAGGGAGAGAGAGGAGGGGCGTGAATGAGCTAAGGGGTTCTAAGGTTGGGTTTAGGCTTCTTTTTATAGGCAAGGGTTGGGGGTTGTCCTTATGCGAATAAGGAAAGAATATTGTGTAATTATGAGGGATATTTAGTTTGTGTATCATAAGGAAAAGATCTCTTTAATTTAGGAAGGTAATTTGATTTAATTTGATTTGATTTTATTTAGTTTAGGAATGTGATTTAATTTAATTAGGAAGGTGATTTATGAGATTTAATTTAGTTTAGGAATGTGATTTAATTTAATTCTTTTAATTTGGGAAGGTGATTTATTAGGATTTCAACATGTGTTTAATGTGTTGATTTATTATTTTGGAGGGATTATGGGCGTGTGGTTGGTTATTTTGGTGGGCTTGGTG
Source organism: Zanthoxylum bungeanum (assembly GCA_019454045.1). Lineage (NCBI taxonomy): Eukaryota > Viridiplantae > Streptophyta > Magnoliopsida > Sapindales > Rutaceae > Zanthoxylum > Zanthoxylum bungeanum. The sequence continues at coordinate 247,041 of SKCR01038156.1, forward strand.
TGTGCCTTGGTGGTGTATGGGCTTGGTGTGTGGCTTGCGGGGGTTTTGGGCCAAGGATAAGTTTTAAAACAAAGGCCCAACGAGCAAACCCGAAGCTAAGCAAACGAATTAATCCAACAGGGTATTGATTTCTGAATTTTCCCTTCCGACGTCCATTTCTCGTGACTTCCACAACTTAAAGAGTAGTGCCTCCATACGAGGCTCATCATCGGGACTTATATGCAAAAATGTAGTGCCTACAGTCTCCCCCACTTTGATGGGACTTGTTCAGTGTGTGACAAAGACAATCCTATCAAAGTTATGCAATTCATTTTTACTTACCTGGCTCGCCAACTGCCACTTGACTTACATGTTGCTTCGAACTGAGTTGATATTGTTGTGTCATACCCGACATGCTAAACCTCATACCTGAGGTGTCGTGGTTGCATCTCCATACCCGGATTTCCATACCCGGCGTGCTAAACCCCATACCCGAGGTGTATCATCCTAATAAATGCAACTGATGTGTGGGCCTCGACCCTGGGACGCATCCCAAAACTGATGATGATTGAATTCCTGGCTCGCCAGCTGTCACCTGACTTGCTTGTTGCTTCGAACTGAGTTGATATGGTGGTGAGGTGCTTCGACCCCTGAGCTTTGTTCCCGAACCACCGAATGTGGGCTTTATTCCCGAATTATGCTGATGATGCAGTGGGCCTCGACCCTAGGACGCATCCCGAAACTGCAACTGATGTATGGGCCTCGACCCTGGGACGCATCCCAAAACTGATGATGTAGTGGGCCTCGACCTTGGGACGTATCCCAGAACTACAACTGATGACGCAGTGGGCCTCGACCCTGGGACGCATCCCGGAACTGCTGACAACAGGGCCTCAACCTTGGCACATATCCCAATACCGCTGACAATATGAGCCTCGACCCTTGGACGGATCCCAAAACTGATGATGTAGTGGGCCTCGACCCTGGGACGCATCCAAAAACTACAACTGATGACGCAATGGGCCTCGACCCTGGGACGCATCCTGGAAATGCAACTGACAACGGGGCCTCGACCCTGGGACTCATCCCCAAAACTGATGCTGATGTGGGCCTCACCCCATGTTCCATTCTCGAAATGCCCTTCTCGGCATACTGAACTTCATCCCTGAGGCATTGCTGATGTGATGGTTCATTCCCGAACCATGCTGCATGAGAAAGGGCAGACTGGTCGCCCCCAGTCTCGATTCATTTTACTGTTCTTTGCTGCTTTCATGGTAGATCTCCCGATGTGATGTTACATACCAATATACTATACTGATCCTTGCGAGATAATCCTGATAGCTAAACATATTTTCGTCTTCAAATGATGCTTCGTGTCTAAACCAAAGAACCTTCAAAGTATTTGATATACTCAAATCTAACCGTCTGAATGAGTGATCTGAACTAGACTCCCAGTGTGTGTGTGCCAAGGTTCTTTTACGGCTTAATCCTTAAGTAAGACAACTCGATGATTTTGTCTCGGAGAATTGGATCAGTGGGTCTAACCAATCGAGATGTCTTGATCATACTCTGTGATTACTTCCTCGTACTCAACATGATATGGTTTTCTTCTTTTTTTTCTTTCGTCTCTTTCTTTTATTTCTTTTCATTTTGAACTTTCTTTTTCTTTTTTCTTTTTCATTTTCTCCTTTCTTTCTTTCTATTTTCTTTCTTTCGACACACCTACCCTTTAAGGTAGCATTTCTCCTCATGGTGGTCCTAATACTCGCCCATGGGTAGCTTCACGCTTATCGGTTATAGGTGGTCTATTTTTTCCTTTTCTTTCAGAGGCTTTTTTTTTGTTTCCAACTATATCACATATCGTAACATAAGTAAACCATGATGGACATCTAGGTAAACGGTCATTCACTGATCCGCCCTCTCTTCAACTAGTCATCTCGCCGACCACTTAGGCTTCTACTGCTAAAATCCCATAATCAAGTGCTCGTGAGTCTAGCCGAGATCAATCAACTCAGAATACCGAATGAGAGCACATCTCGCACTTATCGTTTCTAAGATTTCCCTACATAAAATAATGTCATCACCAGACATATGCCTAACCATCAAAGACTTCTCTCTCTCTCTCTTTTATTTTTCACTCACTCACTCCACGGAATTCTTCCTCTCCACTGCTGATAATGTGGGCTTCGCCCCCTGGGATTCCTTCCCGAAACTGATACTGATATGGGCCTCAACCCTGGGATTCCTTCCCGAAACTAACACTGATATGGGCCTCAACCCTGGGACTCATTCCTGAGACTAATACTGATGCGGGCCTCAACCCTGTGATTCATTCCTGAAACTGATGTATTGTACTGTTGCTGCTTCTAATTGGCTTGCATTTGCCGCTTTCTTTTTTTTCCTCTTTGAAACCTATGAACAAAAACGAAACAAAACACAAGAAATAATGCAAGTACGTTACGTGTATGCATGCATGCATGGATGGATTTCCTATTCCGTTGGGTTAGGTCTTCCGCCAATTACCTTGGTGACTGCTCGGGTTTCCCTTCCTCATGCAAAATACTGCTTCAATCTATCCACGTTGATTGGCTCGGTGAACTCTTTCCCTTCCAAGTCTGACAGCCTCACTGCCCCATTTCCCATTACTTTCTGGACTATGTAGGGTCCTTCCCAATTGGGTCTGAACTTTCCTCTCGGGTCTGTTGTCGACGGTTACGACTGCTTAAGCACCAAATCACCCTTTCTGATCTTAGTAGGACGCACCTTCTTGTTGAATGCTCGAGCCAACCTCTTCTGGTATAATTGCATATACTGTAAAGACTTCATTCTCTTCTCATCCAGCAGTGCTAACTATTCAAATCCCTGTGAGGCCTATTCTTGTTCAGGTAACTCTGTTTTTGCTAATACCCTCATTGACTGTATCTCGACTTCCACCAGCAATACTGCTTCCATTCTATAGACCGGAGAGTAAGGCGTGGCTCATGTTGCTGTTCTCACATAAGTTCTGTCCCCACAGGTCGTACGGTAGCTTATCGGCCCAATCTTTGTAGTTCTCCGTCATTTTGGCTGACATCTTCTTTATTGCCTTATTGTCTGCCTCGACTGCCCCATTTGTTTGCGGTCTGTAAGGTGACGACTTGTGATGTCATATCTCGTACTTCTATAGCATTACCTTTGTTTTCTCCTTGAAACTGGACTCCGTTGTCCGTTACTACGTGATGCGGCATCCCATATCGACAAATGATGTTCTGGGCTATGAACTTCGCCATCTTCTTTGATGTAACATTGCGAAACGACTCGGCTTCCACCCATTTTGAAAAGTAGTATACTAACACTACTATGAAGCGATGTCCATTCGATGCGTGAGGTCGAATTTCTCCGATCATATCAATTCCCCATGCTGAGAAAGGCCATGGCTCTGAAAGCCCATGCAACTCTGTGTGCGGCAAATGGTTCAAGTTACCGTGTGCTTGGCAATCGTGACAATGCTTTACCAGCTTTACGCAGTCAGCTTCCATGGTCGACCAGTAAAAACCTTGTCTTACTATCTTGCGAGATAAATTCAACCCATTCATGTGCGGTCCACATACTCCGGCATGTACTTCTTCCATTGCCTTCTGAGCCTCTTCTTTTCTCAAACACTTCAGCTGAATGCCATTTGCTTGTCTCTTATATAGTTCTCCCTTTAAACTCACATACTGAGAAGCTAACTTCTGAATGGCCATCCTGTCTTTTCTTCTTGCAACTTCCGAGAATTCCCCGTGTTCTAAGTATCGCTTAATATCATAGTACCACAGTTTCCCATCGTTGATCTCTACTTCCAATACCTTTTCTATCTTGTAGACAGGTCTGCCTGCTGTGGTCAACACTAGAGGTCTCATCACCAACTTTTCTGGATTTTCCCAAGTCGCGGCTAGTGTAGCTAACGCATCGGCTATTTGATTTTCTTCTCGCAGCAAGTGTTGAAATTTACAATCGGGGAGGGCCTATGCCAGACTGATGAGGTGGAACAAGTAGGGTTTCAATCGTTATTCCTTCAATTCCCATTATCCTTGCATCTTTCGGACTACCAACATCGAGTCTCCGTAAACTTCGACGTTTTTAACCTTCAAAGTTATCAACACAATCAGTCCAAAGGTGCATGCTTCATACTCAGCCATGTCATCATCAAAGACATGGATATCATCACTAGATCTATTTGGAGGGTCCTCACGCCTCACATTCTCAGAGCCTCCCCCAGCACGGGGCACAACCATATTAGTCATAGCGGCGGTCAAAGCTTGCAACTGCTCGGTAACCTTAGTGAGACTAGTCTCCAGCTGATCCATACGAGATCCCTCGTTAACTGATTCGCTCATGTTCACTAACGGCCTTTTGACGAGTCTTCCCTCTTTCCTAACCCAACGAGTATCTATGATGTCTTTTAAAACTGCATGTTAGCATATATATGTGCGATGCATGGGATACATAAGTCGGCCTATTATCATTTTAAAGCATTCAACCATACTATTGTGTGGTGCAAACTTGTCCCAGTTGAAAAGGCCCAACATGTTTACACTTTTGCGATAACATGGCTAAACAACTTCAAATGATAAGGGGCCTAAGCATAAAGTGGCCCATCAGTATTTTAGAAGTTTTTGGCTCAAATACCGTAAAGCATGGACTCGTCCCAGTTTAAATGGCCCAACAAGCCCATACCTCATGACAAAAAGTCCAACTGAATCCAAATGACGATGGTCCTAAACACAAGCATAAAGGAATGGTTTATATTGGTCCTACAACTAAGGTTCATATGCGGGTTTATAGGGGTATAGACAAAGGCTCTCATCGGCGAAGGATTGCCCACAACTAATGGTGGAAATGGGCCGGGCAGGGCCGGGCCGGGCCTTTGCAAGCCCGGCCGAGCCCGACCAACAAAAAAAAGCCGGGCCCGGGAAAAGCCCGTCCCGGGTGTCTTCCGGGTCGGGCTTTTCCCGGGCTTTTTTTAGGCCCGAATTTTTAAAAAAAAAAATTAAAAAAATATCAATATAAAATATAGTTACAGTATATACAAAGACAATTATAAATAAATCACAAGTTTCATTGATAAATTAACAATTTAAATGTTAAAAATAAATAAAAATGATACAAACATATTAAATATATATATATATTTTTAAAATTTTGGCCCGGCCCGGGCTTTTTCCACCCTGGGCCAGGCCAAAGCCCGCCGGGCCGGGCCGCGGGCTAAACTGCCACCCTTACCCACAACTAGGTCTCCCCACTCAAGGGTCTGAGCGATCAAGTGAGCGCACCTTTTTTATACGCTAAGGTACGTGCCAACGAGTGATAATGCATGACTGACTGTCAGATGGATTTCCTATTGAAGATTCCCCAGAGGGAGGGTGGAGCGAACTCTCTTAAATACCCAAGCCTTTTAGGCTCTTCTCGCCTTGGTGACAGGAATAACCAATAGGTCCTCCAAATTAGTCCATCACGGTGAGCTTCGGGTAAATGATCATCTAGGTGCCTTCACAACTTTTCCTCTCAGCTATAGAAAAGTAGTGAATGAAGGAAGACACCAAACCATTACCTAGCTTTAATAATGCCTTTGATTAAACCTTTTCAACCCACTATAGACACGGTTGACTAAAGCAAAAATCACAAACATTACAAGATATTATTTCGGGGCCGATTCTCTATATCCCCAGTGGAGTCGCCAGATTGTAGGACACAGAAATCAGTGACTCTGTTCCAAGCTCGCGGCCTAGTCGGGAGTACTGAGTAGCCCACAGAGGAAATAAACCGGAGAAATAACATGGAGTCGCCACCCAGTGTGAACTGGGAAAATGATTTAAGGCCACACTCACCCCTCACAAGGGAAGACCTTAAACCGTTGGGTTCAGAATGGTCACTTACTTATGCCACTTGCAATGAACGGATTTATGTAATAATATAACCGATTCTACACAACAACAATCTACATCTAAGTTTGCATACTGCCTATATCTAAGTTTGCATGCATAAAAGTAAGTCAGAATAATGGCAAGCACACAATCTCATGCATACATTAAATCGCTAAGCATGACAATGTAAATAAATAATAATCTAGACATAAACGTAGAAGAGACATAATCAAGTTCCTAATGCGAAAGAAATAACTAAATCATACTTGGAAATAATCAACTAATCATGCATAAAAAATAACATACTAAACAACCTAATCGTGCATAAAAGTAACATACCATTTCTAACAAACAACAAATAAACATAAGATTGGATGACACGAAATATGTGCTTCTCTCAAGCAGTACGTGGCATTGTATCCCGTGTGTAGACCGTACTACCGTCCATTCAGATCCTGCTACAAAATTTACTTCTGGGTTTCCATCCGATATACCGCAAGAGATAACACATATTTCATTCATCTTGTTGGACAATTATGACCCATAGCGTCACTATTTGTACAGATCACGGTTTTGTTGTACAAATTAACTATGTGACAAAGGAGATTGCACTCTTATCATTTGTGATTAGATCACCATGATATATAAATGATAGGAGGTCCCTATGATTTGTTCCTCGATTGAGAATGATATGAGACAGTATCAATCCACGAAGGATAAATCATTAAATATCCCTAGTCAGAGCATTATCGAGATTGGAAATCGATGAATGCGTAAAAGACTAGTATTACACTTGTGCGCGTTATGAGGGCATAACGGCATAGTTCTCATATATGTGGGTATATGATACTCATGCAAGTGTAATAGGAGGTTTTGTTTTACCGTTGGTATGGGAAACAGCTTCGCTCTAGATAGACCCCCTCGGAATTCCATTGGTAGTATGACTATGTGTCTATAGAAGTCCGAAATCAGAGTGGGTGTATTTGGTCTTAACCTGAGACTTGCACCGCTAATACTTACGACAACCAATATACTTTGGTTGCGGTCGTGCAGGGCTTTAACAAGTTTTATGTATGCCAATGCTGGGTATATTGAGAATCGTAGTGTGTTCGGTGTGATGTCAAGACAGAAGTATCACTCCAGTCATATGGAGTTGATGATCGCGCAGAGATACAGAACTGGTTCGCTAATAAAGGTTGCAACCGTCGGGATAATATGACTTGGTCATGATTATCCGATATTAAAGAGACTAGTTGCTTGTAATCCGATATATGCTTCGTACGAGGCAGACACTGTACCTATTGGTTTCTATTAAGGTCCCAAGATCAATTATAAGCATGAATCAAGTGCGAATACACATCGAAGAAGTTGCGGAATACTCACATCGATCGGTTGAGTGACGCGGAGGCGACGAAACTGATTTTCTTCCTCCATTCACTGGTTCGGCAGTGGCAGTGATGTATTCATTGTTTTTGCTCGGTGTGGGTCCTTCGTCAAGCTCCAAACTTCGTCGAACGGTTCCCGGCTCATGGGTGCACTTCCCTATCACCTTCGCATGTCTCGTAAGTATGCTAACACTTGAGATTTTGCCACAAAATCCCACTCCAAGCTTCCCTATCTCAATGAAAAAACAGAACCAGTGAGGTATTTTTGCCCCATTGGGCGTGAAGAGAGGAGAGAAAGAGAGAAGAGAGAGTTGTGTTTGGTTTGTCAAATTTGTGTATTATATTCACACATTTGAATTTCAAATGCATTTCACTTGAATTTGGCTTTTAAAAGTCAAACCATTAAAGCCCCAACCACTCACATCACTCAATCCATCAAGTTGTCAAGTCACATCACTCAAAGTGACTTGTGATTTGACGCTTGATGCGACTAGCGATTTGACGCTTGATTTGACGTGCCGCACTCAAATTCGAAATGCGAATGCGCTCGCAAATAATCTCAGGCTCGGGTTCACTAATTCCAAATTAACGAATTTTTCGTTGCGTCATAATTAAATGATTACACCTAGTGAAATCAATATTCACGTCGCTAACGAATTAATTCTAAATTAATTTGTTCGCCCGAATTAAAATCTAATTTTAATTCCGCGTCGAAATCCAATTTCGTTTAATATATCAAATATATTAATTTATCGATTAATTCCAAATTAATCGTTATATCTCTTTAATTGATATTTTATCCTAGATAAAATATCTCCGTAATTAATCCTAGATTAATTTTCTCTCTCTTCTAATTAATCCCAGATTAATTTATAGTGCGAGTTATATGTCATCGATGAATCTTTGGGAAGCGACCCATGAGATCCCCAGATATGTTGGCAGTAAATTCAGTCGTCGGACTATCCGAACACGTAAGTACCTCGAACTACGTTTATACCGATTTACAAGACAAGGTTGGCCTCTAGCAAAGCGCCATGCCTACCCAATTCTCCGGAAACATCATTACAGGAATAAATGATCTGTATCATGCGTAGTATACATAGTATTGCGTATTTTTGTCCAGTATCGGATGATCACGTGCTAGGCTTGGGACTGGAATTGTGTCTGCCCCGTACGAAGCACATGTTGGATGTCTGGTGACTAGTCTCTATAGTCGGATAAACATGACCTAGTCATAATATCCCGATAGCTGCAGCATTTAAGAGAACCAGTCCCGTATCCTATGTGACCATCACCTCCATATGACTGGAGTAACACTTCCGTCTTGACATCACACCCAACACACTACGATTCTCAATATACCCAGCATTGGCGTACACAGAACCTATTAAAGCCCTGGACGACCTCAACCAAAGTATATTGATAGTCGCAAGTATTAGCGGTGCAAGTCTCAGGTTAAGACCAAATACACCTACCCTCATTTCGGACTTCCATAGACACATAGTCATACTACCAATAGAATTCCGAGGGGGTGTATCCAGAGCGAAGCTGTTTCCCATACCATCGGTAAAACACAACCTCCTATTACACTTGCATGAGTATCCTATACCAAAATATATGAGAACTATGTCATTGTGCCCGCACAACGCGCACAAGTGTAATACTAGTCTTTTACGTATTTATCGATATCCAATCTCGATAATACTCTGACTAGGGATATTTAATGATTTATCCTACGTGGACTGATATTGTCTCATATCGTTCTCCGTCTAGGAAGAAATCATATGGACCTCCTATCATTTATACATCTTGGTGATCTAATCACAAATGATAAGAGTGCAATCTCCTTTGTCACACAATTAATTTGTACAACAACACCATGATCTGTATAAATAGTGACGCTATGGGTCATAATTGTCCAACAATCTCCCACTTGGCCTATAGCCAGTCACTCGAGTGTCTTACACCCGAACTATGTACGGTTGGCTCAAACTGCTGAGAAATGCTTTCGTCAGCGGATTTGCATGATTATCGTCTGGTGCGATTTATTCGATCTTCACATCGCCACGATGTATGATCCGAACTAATCAGATGAATATCGAAGTATATATCTGGATCATTGATGAGACCATTAATTCTTTAGCCTGTGCTCAAACCTAGCTCAGCTGCTAACAAAATTATATCTAATCTAATTAGATTATTATTAACCCAGAAGGCTTCTATTGTCGCCTCAGCTCCAGCAAAAACCCGCATTTGTTGTTTATACGATAACAGTATCTTGCTTGGAAGATTTCCAGCTCACTGTACCGTTATTCAAACTATATAGTACCGTTTACGACTTATAGTCATTTTATCGGTTTAGGAAACTTGCTACAGTGATCCCAGTCACTTCAAGTTCTCATTCTCCATAGACTAAGACAGCATCTTTAGATCTCTAAGATACTAACGGATGTTCTTAACATCAATCCAGTGACTATCACTTGGATTGGCCTGTTTGTGACTTCATGTGCTCAAAGCGTATGAGACACCAGGTAGCGTACATTTTTCAATGTAGTTTTCTCATAGTGTTTATCGAAAGCCAAGCTTTCACCGATAGTTTATTTTATGGGAATATCATTTCTAAGAAATGACGTATTATCATTATTTTATAGGACAACCACTGTCAGAGCGCTCCCACTAACCTCCTTATATATACAAGAATCATTTCGTTTTTGAATTAAATCATAAACTATTATGATTACATCAAAATGATAATTCCAAGAACCTATGCTTGCTTCAATCCAAACATGGATCGAATAACCCGCAAACCTTGTTTGCTAGTTTTGGTTACGACAAAACCGACAGGATGTTGTAAACATCCTCCGAAAGGTTTCCTTTTCAAGAAAGTTATTTTTCCGTTAAGCTGACATATTTCATAAATGAAACACGCAACTTTAGCAAGCATTATCGAAATGGATTTACCGTGGCAACAGGTAAAAGGTTGAATCGAAATCAACACAATGTTGATAACGATACTTTTCCGCTAAAAGCCTAGCTTTATACGTTGGTATGTTGTCATCCATGTACGTCTTCCTTGAAGACTTATAAAGTACTAATAGGCACAATGCCTTGCGGTACATCAACTAGTATCCAAAATAAGTTGATATACATGGAATACATTTCGGATTCATGACACTTTGTCATAATTAGGGAGTCGATACCTTGTATCACTTCCTCATACATAGTCAGTTGATATACCTCAAAAGATTGACATCTTTATGAGGTGAGATCAGAAACACATACCCCATGTTGTCTTCTGACTCTCTCCGACTTGCGCGGTTCTTGTGTATACAAAGATTATTGGAATAGTTTCATCCTTGATGAACTATTTATGTTCCATTAAGATTCGGTGCCTTGAATAGTATTACTCTGATTTTCATCGGGTTTTACTATCCTCCCACTTACCACTGCATATCAGTATTCCTCTTAGGAAAACTGCATGGTGAGCAACAATCTAATTGTTCTCTTATGAGTTGTATAAGTACTATACTTATGTATCGCTAGTCATAAGTGTGGATATATGATTCTTATTTAATGTGTCCTAGATATCAATGCCACAATTAAGTTTCATCTGATCAAATCAGCTTGAGCTATTTGTTTTTCATTTTATATGTTTTAGATTTATTTATATTCAAAATATAAATGTTGTCATTCACATCTAATATTTTTATCTCAATATCATCTTTATATAATAAAACACTTTAGTGTTCTAGGATATAAAGGTTCACCCGCAGTGGGTTAACCACTGATATAAAGATAATGTATTTAGTCAAACTAGTTACATTATAACAGTTTCCTAATTTAAGTACACACTCGAAGGTAGTTCCTAAACTTAGGTATCTATAGTTAAAACAACGACTTTCGTCCCGTTTTCAATTCGCAGATAAATCTCGATTGAAGTCAGTATCCTGTTCAAAACAGATTCTGAACATCAATATATATTTATGTACCACACTAAGTATCTAAAATCCAATTTTAATACTAGTAGTGAACATAATGTTGACAAACATATTTAAAGTCAAAGCCTTGATCGCTCTTCAATTCCTTCATGTCTGCTTTGTTCAAACGGCAGTCACGCTTCCGCGATCCCGTTTGCCATAATTTAGGCAGACATTTTGGGATATGTCCTTTATCTTCCCAGAAGATTATAATGATTTTGCATTTGCCCTTTTCAACACTCCAGAAGCCTTTGGCCAAGCCTCAGGTTTCTAGAATATCGAAGTAAGGTGCGCCTTGTGCTACTTGCCTAATTGCAAAGTTTGACTTTGTCTCCTTGAGAATAGTCATTAACTCTCCAAGAGTTATTTATTCCAATATTAGTACTTCTAAAATTTAAGTATAGATTTATGAAGATCCTTCAATTTCGGTATCGTACTTTAAGGATCTAATCTTTAGTTCTGATTCAGAAATTAAGGACTCTACTGTGACAAGCTAAATGGATTAAGTACTTAAGTTATCATCACATGAATCTTCCAAAGATTATGCTCTACTATTTGTTGTACTCCGGGCTTAGGCTTAATATGTTATTTTATCAAATAAAGTAACTTATTATTTTTCCAGGACCATCCTAAAATTATTTTCCCAATTTGAAAATTAAACCATTAAAATACATTTTCCCTAGGATTATGTTTTAAATGTCAATCTTTCAAGTTTATCTTGATTTTAATAGTCCAACTATTTAATCAACGATTAAGGTACTATTTATTATAAGGATTACAATAGTCCGACTATTTAATCAACTATAATTTAATAGATTAAAATCAATTATATTGATTACTATAATCCAATTATAAAATCAACTATAAATGAATTGTTTGAATATAGTCCAACTATTTAATAAAAACAACAATGTAAATATTAGTCCAACTAACATTTAATTTCTTTGACGAATGATATTTTAATTGAGCGCGTATGGCAAGTAATTAAACGAGTATTGCAAATTCAATTCTTGCCTCCCACTATTTTTCGGCGAGCCTCTAACCCTCTGTCGAGTACTCAAGAAACCGCGTTTGCTAGTGGGCTAGGATCCCGTTAAATATCACACAATCTTGACTTTGGCCAAAAAATTGTATGATAATTAACTAGGTAGATCTCTAAGATCGATTGGATCCAATCCAATTCCTAGATCCGGTAGGGGGACATCCAAGTCCAAAACATATATCTTATATATGCCAATACATCCAATGTATTACCTAACCCTTTTCCTCTGATCCCACTAAGCCTTGGCTTTGACATAACAAACTTAGTGATCCCAGTTAAGCGCGACCCATTGACCATGGAAAGCTTCGTAATCAATGTCGATGGACAAGAAGTGGTCTTGACTTTGGCCAACAAACCACAACTTGGACAAGACACCAATATGGAACAAAGCCTTCATGATTCAAACACATCATCGACAGACAAAGGCCTTGACTTTGGCCAACAAACCAATGCCGTCTTAGATCTTGAGTAAGAATCACTCAATGGAAGGAAAAACGCTTAATATTTTGTGAGGGTTTTTCGAGTGCAAATTGGCAACCAATTTATTATCTTTGTTAAGGTCTCATCATCATACACCCTCAAACATGCATTCTAAACACATAATAAAGCGCATATGAAAAATAATAATGATATGTGGATGGATACTTTACACATTGATCCTAGATCAAATCTCTCTCTTTCTCTCTCCCGCTAGCACATGTATTTATTTCTACCCGTTACACTACACTTCTAAAGAAACCTCATTTACATTGAGGGGAATAGGTGAGAAGAGAATACAAAGAAATATGAGGTAATAAGGCTGGACACGCAGGTCCAATTAATAAATCGAATTTATTACAATAATTTCTAAAATTGTCTCACCCATCTAATATCCATCCGATATACATTGTTCATGCATCGCAACCATGTATTCACACAAGCATGTTATCAATCAATCTAATCAAATTAATTAATCTGATAATTAGTGATCATCCAATGTTCAAACAACGATTTGATTTTGCTCGAGTCAAACTCGTTTTTGCGAATAAGTACTCAAAGTACGAATTCTCGAATTAAATTAAATTGCATCATTAAATGCAATTTAATATGTATTCAATTCTAATTAGCTATTTAATTCCAAATTAAATATTACACTTTATAATAAACCTTTTACGACTTAAATTCCAAATTTAATCGTTACGGGTATCAAAGCCCGATTAACGTCCAACGTCAATTTAATTAAAGTCCAATGGGCTTTTAATTAATTTCTTGAGGCGTGGACTTTTGGTCAACTCGGGTCAAACCGAATAACAAAAATCCAATCTGGGAGTTACCCCATAAGCCTAGAAATCAATCTTGGCCCATTAGGCCCAATTAAACTTTAAAGGTCCATTAAGTCGCATTTGGGCTTTATGAAAGCGGTTTTGGGCCTAATTGGATCCAACCAATTTTGCCTAAACCCAACTTTGTACAACAAAGCCCAATAAGCCCATTTACAACATTAAAGCCCAAATCCAATTTTAAGGCCCAACATAATTAAACACAAAAATCCAATTTCACATTTAATTAATCTAAAGTGTATATCATGATTAATCACCCAAATTAATATTTCTAAAACATCAATATACATAATTAATCATGCTCATTTTCATCATCACATGTCCAACACATTTTGATTAAAATCAAACCCAATTTTACATGCTCAAAGTCTCGGCCAAAAGGGGATTTCATGTCCAATTTCGAATTAAATCCAATGAAATCCAAATTAACATTAAATCATCATTCCCAATTGTTTCCAACTCATCCAATGAATCAAAAAACAAAAATCACCAAGACATTAGGGCTTCTATTACATTCGGCTAAGCCAAATTTTGGGCAAAAAATTGATCCAATCCAATTTCATGAAATTGATCTAATCAAACTTCAATTCAACATGTATTAAGCATACTCAAACATCCAATTCATTTAAATCATGCTCAAATACAAATTACCCAAATTTTAAGCCCTAAACTTTTTCATGCTCAAACTTTGCTCTAGATGCCATTGTTGGTTTCTATTAAGGTCCCAAAATCAATTATAAGCATGAATCAAGTGCGAATACACATCGAAGAAGTTTCGGAATACTCACATCGATCGGTTGAGCGACGCGGAGGTGACGAAACTGATTTTCTTCCTCCATTCACTGGTTCGGGAGTGGCAGTGACGTCTTCACTATTTTGGCTCGGTTTGGGTCCTTCGTCAAGCTCCGAGCTTCGTCGAACGGTTCCCGGCTCATGGGTGGACTTCCCTATCACCTTCGCATGTCTCGTAAGTGTGCTAACACTTGAGATTTTGCCATAAAATCCCACTCCAAGCTTCCCTATCTCACGGAAAAAACAGAACCAGTGAGGTATTTTTTCCCCTTGGGCGTAAAGAGAGGAGAGAAAGGGAGAAGAGATAGTTGTGTTTGGTTTGCCAAAATTTGTGTATTATATACACACATTTGAATTTCAAATGCATTTCACTTGAATTTGGCTTTTAAAAGTCAAACCATTAAAGCCTCAACCACTCACATAACTCAATCCATCAAGTTGTCAAGTCACATCACTCAAAGTGACTTGTGATTTGACGTTTGATGCGACTAGTGATTTGACGCTTGATTTGACTTTCGTACCGCACTCAAATTCGAAATGCGAATGCGTTCGCAAACAATCCCGAGCTCGGGTTCGCTAATTCCAATTTAATGAATTTTTCGTTGCGTCGTAATTAAATGATTACGCCTAGCGAAATCACTATTCACGTCGCTAGTGAATTAATTCTAAATTAATTCGTTCGCTCGAATTAAAATCTAATTTTGATTCCGCGTCAAAATAAAATTCGTTTAATATATCAAATATATTAATTTATCGATTAATTCCAAATTAATCGTTATCTCTCTTTAATTGATATTTTATCCCAGATAAAATATCTCCGCAATAAATCCTAGATTAATTTTCTATCTCTTCTAATTAATCCCAGATTAATTTAGAGTGCGAGTTATACATCATCGGTGAATCTTTGGGAAGCAACCCATGAGATCCATGGATATGTTGGCAGTTAATTCGGTCGTCGGACTATCCGAACACGTAAGTAGCTCGTACTACGTTTATACCGATTTGTAAGACAAGGTTGGCCTCTAGCAAAGCGCCATGCCTACCCAATTCTCCGGAAACATCCTTACATGAATAAAGGATCTGTATCAGGCGTAGTATACGTAGTATTGCGTATTTCTGTCTAGTATCGGATGATCACGTGCTAGGCCTGGGGCTGGAATTGTGTCTGCCCCGTACGAAGCACATGTCGGATGTCTGGTAACTAGTCTCTATAATCGGATAAACATGACCTAGTCATAATATCCCGATAGCTGCAGCATTTAAGAGAACCAGTCCCATATCCTACGTGATCATCATCTCCATATGACTGGAGTGACACTTCCGTCTTGACATCACACCCAACACACTACGATTCTCAATATACCCAGCATTGGCGTACACAGAACCTGTTAAAGCCCTGGACGGCCTCAACCAAAGTATATTGATTGTCGCAAGTATTAGCGGTGCAAGTCTTAGGTTAAGACCAAATACACCTACCCTCATTTCGGACTTCCATAGACACATAGTCATACTACCAATGGAATTCCGAGGGGGTCTATCCAGAGCGAAGCTATTTCTCATACCATCGGTAAAACACAACCTCATATTACACTTGCATGAGTATCCTATACCCAAATATATGAGAAATATGCCGTTGTGCCCTCACAATGCGCACAAGTTTAATACTAGTCTTTTACGTATTTATTTATGTCCAATCTCGATAATACTCTGACTAGGGATATTTAATGATTTATCCTACGTGGACTGATACTGTCTCATATCATTCTCCGTCCAGGAAGAAATCATATGGACCTCCTATCATTTATACATCTAGGTGATCTAATCACAAATGATAAGAGTGCAATCTCCTTTGTCACACAGTTAATTTGTACAACAACACCATGATCTGTACAAATAGTGACGTTATGTGTCATAATTGTCCAACAGTACCAGCCCCAGGCCTTGCATGTGATCATCTGATACTGGACAGAAATACGCAATACTATGTCTACTACACCTGATATTGATCCTTATATTCCTGTAAGGATATTTCTTTAGAATTGGGTAGGCATGGTGCTTTGCTAGAAGCCAACCTTGTCTTGTAATTCTGTATAAACGTAGTACGAGGTACTTACTTGTTCGGATAGTCCGACGACCAAATTTACTGCCAACATATCCGGGGATCTCATGGGTCGCTTCCCAAAGATTCACTGATGACGTATGACTCGCACTTTTAATTAATTTGGGATTAATTGGATGGGAGAAAATTAATCTGGGATTAATTGCGGATATATTTTATCTGGGATAAAATATCATTTAAAGAGAGATAACGATCAATTTGGAATTAATCGATTAATTAATATATTTGATATATTAAACGAAATTGGATTTCGACGCGGAATTAAAATTAGATTTTAATTCGGGCGAACGGATTAATTTAGAATTAATTCGTTAGCGATGTGAATAGTGAGTTCGCTAGGCGTAATCATTTAATTACGACGCGACGGAAAATTTATTAATTTGGAATTAGCGAACCCGAGCCCGGGATTGTTTGCGAGCGCATTCGTATTTCGAATTCGAGTGCGGCACGCAAGTCAAATCAAACGTCAAATCGCTAGACGCATCAAGCGTCAAATCACTTGTCACTTTGAGTGATGTGACTTGACAACTTGATGGATTGATGTGACTTGATGTGTGTGGTTGGATAAGCTTGTACCTTGTTTGACTTTTGAAATCAAATAAAGGTATATGTTAATTGATTTTATAAACCAATTTTATCAATTACACAAAACCAATTCTCTCTCTTTCTTCTTCACTCACTCTCTCACTCCATTTTCATTTTCTGGTTTGCTGGGCAGTACCGAAAATAATGGGAAGCAAAGTGTGATTTTGTTGTAAAATCGAGAGTGCTAGCACATTCCGAGATCATGCGAAGGTGATAGGGAAGTCCACCAATGAGCCAGGAATCAAATGACAAAGCTTGGAGCTTGGATTCTTGTTGATTGAAGGCCGAAAACAGTGAGGAAATTAGCTCACTGCCGAATGCAGTCAAAGGCAGAAAATTGATTTTTGTTGCCTCCCGCGTCGCTCAATCGATCGATGTGAGTATTCTGACTTCCTCGAATGTATTCACTTATGTTTCATGCTTGATTATTGATCCTGGGATGCTTAGAATCTCCAACAATGGTATCAAGAGCATGGTTAAAAGCAAGAAAAATGTTTAGGAATAAAATTTGGGTAAACTTGATTTTGAGCATGTATAATGAAATTGGATGAATTAGTATGCTTAAATGAGTTTTAATTGATGATTGATTGGATCAATTTGATTAAAAATGATTTGGAACAAATTTGCCCAATTTTTTTGTGATGGCCGAATGTGGTGCCCTAAATGTTGTCTTGGAATTTTTGATTTCTGATCATTGGATGTGTTGGAAATCATTTGGGAATATGATTTAATGTCGATTGTGGAATTAATTGGATTGAAACTGAATCGGACGTTAAATCCCCAAATTGCCAAGAATGATATAGCATGAAAATGGGTTTGATTTTTGTTAAATTATGTTGGACATGTTTTAATCTTGATAAGCATGATTAATTAGGCTAATTGGTGTTTTAGAAATGTTAATTGGGTGATTAATTGTGTTACACACTTTAGTTAATTAAATTATGAAATTGGATTTTGTAATTTAATTGTATTGGGCCTAATTTTGGAAATTGGACTTGTAAAGTTGTTATTGGGCTAAATGGGCTTGGTAATACTAAGTTGGGTTTAGGCAAAATTGGTTGGATCTAATTGGGCCCAAAACCGCATCCATAAAGCCCAAATGCGACTTAATGGACCTTTAAAGTTTAATTGGGCATAATGGGCCAAAATTGATTTATGGGCTTATGGGGTAACTCCCGGATTGAATTTTGGTTATTCGGTTTGACCCGAGTTGACCAAAAGTCCACGCCTTAAGAAATTAATTAAAATCCCATTGGACTTTAATTAAATTAACGTTGGACGTTAAACGGGCTTTGAGACCCGTAACGATTAAATTTGGAATTTAAGTCGTAAAAGGTTTATTAATAAAGTGTGATATTTAATTTGGAATTAAATAGCGAATTAGAATTTAATGCATATTAAATTGGATTTAATGATGTAGTTTAATTTAATTCAAGAATTCGTACTTTGAGTACATATTCGCAAAACGAGTTTGACTCGAGCAAAATCAAATCGTTGTTTGAACATTGGATGATCACTAAATATCAGATTAATTAATTGGATTAGATTGATTGATAATATGTTTGTGTGAATACATGGTTGCGATGCATGAATAATGTATATCGGATGGATATTAGATGGGTGGGGCAATTTTAGAAATTGTTGTAATAAATTTGGAATTTATTAATTGGACTTGCGTGTCCAACCTTATTACCTCCTTATTCTTTGTATTCTCTTCTCACCTATTCCCCTCAATGTAAATGAGGTTTCTTTAGAAGTGTAGTGTAACTGGTAGAAATGATACTTGTGCTAGCGGGAGAGAGAAAGGGAGAGATTTGATCTAGGATCAATGTGTAAAGTATCCATCCGTATATCATTATTATTTTATTATACGCGCTTTATTATGTGTTTAGAATGCATGTTTAAGGGTGTATAATGATGAGACCTTAACAAAGATAATAAATTGGTTGCCAATTTGCACTCGAAAAACCTTCGCTCAATATTAAGTGTTTTTCCTTCCATTGAGTGATTCTCACTCAAGATCCGAGACTGGCATTGGCTTGTTGGCCAAAGTCAAGGTCTTTGTCCGTCGAGGATGTGTTTGAATCACGAGAGCTTTGTTCCAAATTGGTGTCTTGTCCAAGTTGTGGTTTGTTGGCAAAATTCAAGACCACTTTTTGTCCATCGACATTGATTACGAAGCTTTCCATGGTCAATGGGTCGCGCTTAACTGGGATCACTAAGTTTGTTGTGCCAAAGCCAAGGCTTAGTTGATTTAGAGGAAAAATTTTAGGTAATACATTGGATGTATTGGCATATATAAGATATATGTTTCGGACTTGGATGTCCCTTTACCGGATCTAGGAATTGGATTGGATCCAATCGATCTTAGAGATCTACCTAGTTAATTATCATACAATTTTTTGGCCAAAGTCAAGATTGTGTGATATTTAACGGGATCCTAGCCCACTAGCAAACGCGGTTTCTTGAGTACTCGACAGAGGGTTAGAGGCTCGCCGAAAAATAGTGGGAGGCAAGAATTGAATTTGCAATACTCGTTTAATTACTTGCCATACGCGCTCAATTAAAATATCATTCGTCAAAGAAATTAAATGTTAGTTGGACTAATATTTACATTGTTGTTTTTATTAAATAGTTGGACTATATTCAAACAATTCATTTATAGTTGATTTTATAATTGGATTATAGTAATCAATATAATTGATTTTAATCTATTAAATTATAGTTGATTAAATAGTCGGACTATTGTAATCCTTATAATAAATAGTACCTTAATCGTTGATTAAATAGTTGGACTATTAAAATCAAGATAAACTTGAAAGATTGACATTTAAAACATAATCCTAGGAAAAATTTTAGGTAATACATTGGATGTATTGGCATATATAAGATATATGTTTCGGACTTGGATGTCCCTTTACCGGATCTAGGAATTGGATTGGATCCAATCGATCTTAGAGATCTACCTAGTTAATTATAATAAAATTTGTTGGCCAAAGTCAAGATTGTGTGATATTTAACGGGATCGTAGCCCACTAGGAAACACGGTTTCCCGAGTACTCGACAGAGGGTTAGAGGCTCGCCGAAAAATAGTGGGAGGCAAGAATTGAATTTGCAATATTCGTTTAATTACTTGCCATACGCGCTCAATCAAATATCATTCGTCATATAAATTAAATGTTAGTTGGACTAATATTTAAATTTTTGTTTTAATAAATAGTTGGACTATATTCAAACTATTCATTTATAGTTGATTTTATAATTGGATTATAGTAATCAATATAATTGATTTTAATCTATTAAATTATAGTTGATTATATAATTTGACTTTAGTAATCATTATAATAAATAGTACCGAAATCTTTGATTAAATAGTTGGACTAATAAAATCAAGATAAAAATGAAAGATTGACATTTAAAACATAATCCTAGGGAAAATGTGTTTAAATGGTTTAATTTTCAAATTGGGAATTAATTTCAGGATGGTCCTGGAAAAACTAATAAGTTACTTTATTTGATAAAATAACATATTATGCCTAAGCCCGGAGTTAAGCAAATAGTCGAGCATAATCTTTGGAAGATTAATGTAATGATAACTTTAGTGCTTAATCCATTAAGCTTGTCGCAGTAACTCCTTAATTTCTGAATCAGAACTAAGGATTAGATCCTTAAAGTATGATAATGAAATTGAAGGATATTCAAAGAATCTATTCATAGAATCTTAGAAGTACTAAATTGCAATAATAACTCTTGGAGAGTTAATGACTATTCTCAATGAGATAAAGTCAAAATTTGCAATAAGGTAAGTAGCGCAAGGCGCACCTTACTTCGATATTCTAGAAACCCAAGGCTGGGCCAAAGACTTCTGGAATGTGGAAAAAGGGCAAAGGCAAAATCATTATAATCTTCTAGGAAGATAAAGGACATATCCCAAAATGTCTGCCTAAATGTGGCAAACGGGATCACGGAAGCGTGACTACCTTTTGGACAAAGCAGACATGAAGGAATTGAAGACGGGGCAAGGCTCTGACTTCAAATATGTTTGTCAAATTATGTTCACTACTAGTATTAAAATTAGATTTTAAATACTTAGTGTGGTACATAAATATGTATTGATGTTCAGAATCTGTTTTGAACAGGATGCTGACTTCAATAGAGATTTATCTGCGAATTGAAGATGGGACAAAAGTCGCTGTTTTAACCGCATGTACCTAAGTTTAGGAACTACCTTTGGGTGTGTACCTAAATTGGGAAACTGTTATAATGTAACTAGTTTGACTAGATACATTATCTTTATATCAGTGTTTAACCTGCTGTGGGTGAACCTTTATATTCTAGAACACTAAAGTGTTTCATTAAATAAAGATGATATTGAGATCAACACATTAGATGTGAATAACAGAATTTATATTTTGAATATAAATAAATCTCAAACGTATAACATGACAAACAAATAGCTCAAACTGATTTGATCAGAAGAAAAATATTGTGGCATTGTTGTCTAGGACACAATCAAACAAGACTCGTATATCCACACTTTTGAAGAGTGGGTACTCGGACTGATTTGATTCCATTCAAATAAAGTCTACGAATCTAGTTTATTGGGCAAAGTGCCTAAAATACTATTTACTTGGTAAAAGTGTAAATACCATTGATCTGTTAGCCCTAGTTCATAGTGAAGCAAGTGGGCCCATGTCTAGCTAGGCTAGAGGTGGATATGAATATTTCATGACCTATACGGATGTGGCATCGCGTTATGGTTATGTGTTTTCTTTTGAAAAACCCAAATCGGAAACTTTTATAGCTTCGACACGAAATAGACAAACAGATCGACTATAGTATTATACCGTCACGGTAAGACCATAATATAAAATTCTTAAGCAATCAGTTTCTTATATAATTGAAAAAGTAAAGTATTCTTTCAAATGAGGACTTCTCCCGGAACACGTCATCCTGACGGTGTGTCCGAAATGAGAAATCGAATTTTGTTGGACATGATAAGGTTAATCATGAGTCGCTCTGAGCTACCATTTCCTTCAACGGATAAGCTTTAAACAGTGCAAGAACTTATTTAGAATAAGGTTCCATAAAAATCTATTTGACATATTTCATATTAGATATGAATAGGATAGAAATCGGGTTTCACATTCCTGAATATTTGGATATGCATGGCATATGTTTGGATAATACCAAAATAAAACCCAAATTGGATAAGTGCCAATTGTAGGTTATCCTAGGGATACATAAGTATAGTACTTATACAACTCATAAGAGAACAATTAGGTTGTTGCTCACCATACGGTTTTCCTAAGAGGAATACCGAAATGCAGTGGTAAGTGGGAGGATAGTAAAACTCGATGAAAATCGGAGTAATACTATTCCAGGCATCCATTCCTAATGGAATATAAATAGTTCATCAAGGATGAAACTATACCATAATCTTCAAATTCACAAGAACCGCGTATGTCGGAGAGAGTCAGAAAACAACCTGGGTATGGGTTTCTGATCTCACCTCATAAAGATGTCTATCTTATTGAGGTATACCAACTGACTACGTATGAGGAAGTGATACAAGGTATCGACTCCCTATTATGACAAAATGTCATGAATCCGAAATGGATTCCATGTATATCAACTACGTTTGGATACTAGTTGTTGTACCGCAAGGCATTGTGCCTATTAGTACTAAAAAAGTCTTCAAGGAAGACATACATGGATGGCAACATACCAACGTATAAAGCTAGGCTTTTAACGGAAAGGTATCGTTATCAACATTGTGTTGATTACGATTCAACCTTTTACCTGTTGCCACGGTAAATCCATTTGGATAATGCTTGCTAAAGCTGCTTGTTTCATTCATGAAATATGTCAGCTGAACGAGAAAATCGAATTCCTGAAAAGGAAACCTTTTGGAGGATGTTTACAACATACTGTCGGTTTTGTCGTACAATAACTAGCAAACAAGGTTTGCAGGTTATTCGATCCATGTTTGGATTGAAGCAAGCATAGGTTCTTGGAATTATCGTTTTGATGTAATCATAATGGTTTATGATTTAATTCAAAACGAAATGATTCTTGTGTATATAAGAGGGTTAGTGGAAGCGCACTGACAGTGGTTGTCCTATATAAATAATAATAATATGTCATTTCTTGGAAATGAAATTCCCATATAAACAATCGGTGAAAGCTTGGCTTTCGAGAAAAACTCTCCGTGAAACCGTACATTGAAAAATATACGCGACCTGGTGTCTTGTCTCATACGTTTTGAGCATATGGATTCACAATCAGGACAATCCAAATGATAGTCACTAGATTGATATTAAGAACATCCGTTAGTATCTTATAGAACTAAGGATATTGCCTATGGAGATGGAGAACTTGAAATGACTGGGATCACTGTAGCAAGTTTCCTAACCGATAAAGACAACTATAAGTCGCAAACGGTACCATACAGTTTGAATAGCGGAACAGTGAGCTGGAAATCTTCCAAGTAAGATATTGTTATCGAATAAACAACAAATGCGGGTTATTTCTGCAGCTGAAGCGGCAATAGAAGCCTTCTGGGTCGATAATTAATCCTAATTGGATTAGGAATAATTCTGTTAGCGGCTGAGCTAGGCTTGAGCACAGGCTAAAGAATTAATGGTCTCATCAACGATCCAGATATATACTTTGATATTCATCTGATTCGTTCGGATCATACATCGTAGCGATGTGATAATCGAATAAATCACGTCAGACGATAATCATGCAAATCCGTTGACGAAACCTTTTCTCAGCAGTTTGAGCCAACCGTATATAGTTCGGGTGTAAGACACTCAAGTGACTAGCTATAGGCAAAGTGGGAGATTGTTGGACAATTATGACCCATAGCGTCACTATTTGTACAGACCACGGTGTTGTTGTACAAATTAACTATGTGACAAAGGAGATTGCACTCTTATCATTTGTGATTAGATCACCAAGATATATAAATGATAGGAGGTCCCTATGATTTGTTCCTGGATTGAGAATGATATGAGACAGTATCAATCCATGAAGGATAAATCATTAAATATCCCTAGTCAGAGCATTATCGAGATTGGACAACGATGAATGCGTAAAAGACTAGTATTACACTTGTGCGCGTTGTGAGGGCACAACAACATAGTTCTCATATATTTGGGTATAGGATACCCATGCAAGTGTAATAGGAGGTTGTGTTTTACCGATGGTACGGGAAACAGCTTCGCTCTGGATTGACCCCCTCGGAATTCCATTGGTAGTATGACTATGTGTCTATGGAAGTCCGAAATCAGGGTAGGTGTATTTGGTCTTAACCTGAGACTTGCACCGCTAATACTTGTGACAATCAATATACTTTGGTTGTGGTCGTCGATGGCTTTAACAGGTTCTGTGTACGCCAATGCTGGGTATATTGAGAAATGTAGTGTGTTGGGTGTGATGTCAAGACGGAAGTATCACTCCATTCATATGGAGTTGATGATTGCGCAGGGATACAGAACTGGTTCTCTAATAAAGGTTGCAACCGTCGGGATAATATGACTTGGCCATGATTATCCGATATTAAAGAGACTAGTTGCTTGTAATCCGATAAATGCTTCGTACGGGGCAGACACTGTACCAGCCCCAGGCCTTGCATGTGATCATCTGATACTAGACAGAAATACGCAATACTACGTATACTACGCCTGATATAGATCCTTATATTCCTGTAAGGATATTTCCGGAGAATTGGGTAGGCATGGTGCTTTGCTAGAAGCCAACCTTGTCTTGTAATTCGGTATAAACATAGTACGAGGTACTTACGTATTCGGATAGTCTGACGACCGAATTTACTGCCAACATATCCGGGGATCTCATGGGTCACTTCCCAAAGATTCACCAATGACGTATGACTCGCACTTTTAATTAATCTGGGATTAATTGGATGGGAGAGAAAATTAATCTGGGATTAATTACGGAGATATTTTATCTGGGATAAAATATCATTTAAAGAGAGATAATGATCAATTTGGAATAAATCAATTAATTAATATATTCGATATATTAAAAGAAATTGGATTTCGACGCAGAATTAAAATTAGATTTTAATTCGGGAGAACGAATTAATTTAGAATTAATTCGTTAGCGACGTGAATAGTGATTTCGCTAGGCGTAATCATTTAATTACGACGCAACGAAAAATTCGTTAAATTGGAATTAGCGAACTCGAGCCTGGGATTGTTTGTGAGCGCATTCGCATTTCGAATTCGAGTGCGGCACGCAAGTCAAATCAAGCGTCAAATCGCTAGTCGCATCAAGCATCAAATCACTTGTCACTTTGAGTGATGTGACTTGACAACTTGATGGATTGATGTGACTTGATGTGTGTGGTTGGATAAGCTTGTACCTTGTTTGACTTTTGAAATCAAATAAAGGTATATTTTAATTGATTTTAGAAACCAATTTTATCAATTACAAAAAACCAATTCTCTCTCTTTCTTCTTCACTCCCTCTCTCACGCCCCGGGAATCAAATGACGAATCTTGGAGCTTGGATTCTTGTTGATTGAAGGTCGAAAATAGTGAGGAAATCAGCTCACTGCCGAATGCAGTCCAAGGCAGAAAATGGATTTTTATTGCCTCCCGCTTCGCTCAATCGATCGATGTGAGTATTCCGCGACTTCCTCGAATGTATTCACTTATGTTTCATGCTTGATTATTGATCTTGGGATGCTTAGAATCTCCAACACACCCCATGGCCACAACTTACATGAAACTATAATACGCATGCGAAGAAATAATAATAACTCACGGAAAGAAAGTGCGGGAATAAATAAAAAGGGTGCCCTCAGGTCTAACCTCTTAAGTCACCTCTTGGAAGTGCGTTAGGCGGCCGTCGAAAGGATTAATGCTCCGCAACTTCTCTGGTTCATTATTTTCCTTCGTTGCCTCGCTATTTTGGGCTGTTGTTTTCTCTATTTTGACACTATTTTTAGGGGCTATTTTATGGTGTGTAGGGATTATTTTCAAGGGTGATTGTGTACTATTTGCGACAGTGCAGGGGTTGGTTTCAGGGGTTGTTTTGCAGTTTTGGAGGGCTGTTTTAGGATTGTATTTTTGGTAATGTAGGGGGCAGTCTTGGGGCTGTGTGTGCATGAGGGCTCTGTGTGCGTGAGGGTTGTGTGTTGAGTGAGTGTGTGCGTGCGTGCGTGAGGTTGTGATGAGTGGAATGTGGGTGTTGCCGTGTAAGTTTGTGTCAAGAGTGAATGTGCTGTGTGAGGCTGTGATAAGTGTACTGCGGGTGTATGAGGGTTTGTGTTGAAGGGCTGCTATGCGTGAAGGAGTATTTTAGTTGGTTAGTTGTTGTTTCTGGTGAGGGTTGTGTGGGTTTTAGGCTGGTGAAGTGTGGGCTGCTAGTTGCTAGGGTTTTTGGTGGCTGTTTGTGCGGCAACTTGAGGGGAGATTTCAAGGTTATTTCACGGCAATGGAGGAGGGTTTTCTTTGCATCTTAGGCGTGTGAATGCTCTTAGGGAGAGAGAGGAGGGACGTGAATGAGCTAGGGGTTCTAAGGTTAGATTTATGCTTCTTTTTATAGGCAAGGGTTGTGGGTTGTCCTTATGCGAATAGGGAAGGAATATTATGTAATTATGGGGGATATTTAGTTTGTGTATCATAAGGAAAAGATTTTTTTAATTTAGGAAGGTAATTTGATTTAATTTGATTTGATTTTATTTAGTTTAGGAATGTGATTTAATTTAATTAGGAAGGTGATTTATGAGATTTAATTTAGTTTAGGAATGTGATTTAATTTAATTCTTTTAATTTGGGAAGGTGATTTATTAGGATTTCAACATGTGTTAAATGTGTGGATTTATTATTTTGGAGGGATTATAGGCGTGTGGTTGGTTATTTTGGTGGGCTTGGTGTGTGGCTTGCGGGGGTTTTGGGCCAAGGATAAGTTTTAAAACAGAGGCCTAACGAGCAAACCTGAAGCTAAACAAACAAATTAATCCAACAGGGTATTGATTTCTGACTTTTCCCTTCCGACGTCCGTTTCCCGCGACTTCCACAACTTAAAGAGTAGTGCCTCCGTACGAGGCTCATCATCGGGACTTATATGCAAAAATACAGTGCCTACAATGATCATAGACAGGTCGAACTTGATGAAGTACAACCTGAAACCAATAAACCAACGGATGAACCTGAAGTTCATCCAGATGAAGAACCTTCAACATACACACTCCGTAGGTCACAAAGGGTATCTAGACCTCCTGAACGCTTGTATTTGATACAAGAAAAGAGTCTCGATGTTCTCTTCATTGAAGAGACTGACCTTTTTACCTATAGAGAATTGATGTTGGACATCGACTCCGTGAAATGGCAAGATGCCATGAAATCCGAGTTAGACTCAATGCATGAGAATCAAGTTTGGAACTTGGTTCCGCTTCCTGAAGGAATTGTTCATATCGGTTGTAAATGGATTTAAAAAATGAACCGCGTGCCTGATGGAAAGGTTGAAACTTTTAAGGGCCGACTGGTAGCTAAAGGTTACTCGCAGCGACCTGGTGTCGACTATGATTTAACTTTTTCGCCAGTTACGATGCTAAAGTCTATAAGGATTTTGTTGCCTATTAGCACTTACCATGATTACGAGATTTAACAAATGGATGTCAAAATGACTTTTCTGAATGGATTTCTTGATGAAGAAATATATATGGAACAGCCGGAAGGTTTTGCATCCAGCGAGAACTCATGCATGGTATGTAAGCTTAAGAAGTCCATTTATGGACTTAAACAGGCTTCATGAAGTTGGAATCCTCGATTTGATGAGATAATCAAATTTTCTGGTTTTCTCAAGAATTCGAAAAAATATTGTGTGTATAAGAAGGCCGGTTGGGTTATGGTAGTATTTTTAATTCTCTATATTGACGACATTCTGATCATTGGGAATGATATAGGGATGATGCAAGGCGTCAAAACTTACCTCTGTAAGAATTTCTCCATGAAGGACCTGGGTGACGTTTTTTATGTCTTAGGTATAAAACTCTATAGAGATTGAGAAATGAAGCTTATTGGGTTATCCCAATCAACGTACATAGATAAGATCTTAGAACGGTATAATTTTGGAAACTGTAAGACAGCAAACATACCGTTCATACATGGATTACATCTTTCAAAAAAGATGTGTCCACAAACAGCAGATGAGAAGATTAGAATATCTAATCAGCCTTATGCTTCGTGTTTGTGCAGCATCATGTATGCCATGTTATGTACTAGGCCTGATATCAGCTTCGCAGTTAGTGTGACAAGCAGATATCAGTCCAATCCAGGAAATGACCATTGGATGGCCATTAAACATATCCTCAAGTATCTTAAAGGTATTAAGGATAAGTTGATAATAAATAGAGGAAATGAACTGCAAGTTAATGGGTATATGGATTCTGATTTCCAATCAGATCCTAATGATAGAAATTATACATCAGGATTCGTGTTTACCCTTAACGGAGGTACAATTTGCTGGAAGAGTTCCAAACAGGGTCAACAGCTAATTCCACCACAGAGGTGGAATATATTGTAGCTTCCGAAGCTACAAAAGAAGCTGTATAGGTTAGGAACTTTATCACAGAATTAGGAGTAGTCCCAAGTATCGATAATCTGATTCCATTAGACTATAATAATATTGAATCCATTGCGCAAGCAAAGGAACCAGTGGCACATCAGAAGTCGAAGCATGTGGAATGAAAGTACCACATCATTCGAGAGATTGTGTCATGAGGGGAGATTATCGTGTGCAAGGTACCGAGTGAAGATAATGTAGTAGACCCGCTTACTAAGGCCATTCATTCGAATTTATTTGATAAACATGTAGAGTCGATGGGTATTAGAGCAAGTGGGATAACTTGTTATGGTTAGTGCTGAGAGCGCCAATTTTCTTATGTATTTCCCTGTAAATACTTATGTAATATTTTATTATGAATAAAATAAAAAGATTCTATTATATATAACATCTCTTTTGTATGGTAAAGACGTAACAGACCTTAGAATGATTAGTTATGATATTGTTGCAAAAGCGTCGCAACTAACATTGAGTTGTATCATGACGTTGTCATTCTTAGACAGTTCTTGGTCAAGGTTTACATTACTTGGTCAGTAAAGTAAACCTGTTGAGACTGGTACATGTCGTATATTAGAATCTTGGATTCCGATGGTTTCTCAATGAACCATGAGTCTTGGAAACTCGTATAGACGTGTAGGTATTTATAGCGGATAAACACTGAATGAATCACCGAAGATTCTTAATGTATGGTACACCAATGTCAATAAGAATATTCTCAGGTTGAGTGAGCATAGTGATTCTTTGACTTGAGATATGAATGAGGATATATGAGTTATCCTCCACACTTTGATGGCAGTCACGTCACCGATCTATTTAGATCAGATCTCTGCTTGTTCGTTGGGTGTGGACTGATGCTCAGGATATCCTGTGTGTATCATGAAAGGATCCGTCAGTTTTGTGTACAGAGCATTTGTATTCAATATGGAATTAGAAATCTGTTAAATCCATGGGCCCATAGTACACTGTAGAAATTAGTTCTAAGTTTTATTAAGAGATTGCTAATAGAAACATCGACGTGATTATTTCTATAGAGATTTGACGTTTATATCTATATCTCTGAAATAATCTGGATACCTGTGACAGATGGATTATACTTATGCAATGACCTCGACCTATATGGTTCAGAGAGTTTATCTGTGTTCAACATAATGTACGGGTGCGTAGATTATGGACACGAAATTGGATTTCGTGACGGATATGTCTGAACCTAGAGAGTCTCACTAAAGAAATATACTCGTAGAGCACTATGGAAACTTTTATGAATAATATTGATTATTTATAAATCGTTTAACGGTTAAACGAAAGATACAAGCAAAGGGACCTAATGATCATTTCCTAATTAATGTGTATTTATATTTAATGATTGATTTTATTAAATACACATTAATTAAATGTCAAATTGTGATATTTAACATAAATAATTACTATATGTATTTGAATATTTAAAGTAAATTTAATACATTTATTTAAAATATTTGTATTTAAATAATTATTTAATTATTTAACTGTTAAATAATTAAAGTAATTAAAATATAAATATCTTAAGTTATGATTACATTAGGAAATGGCTTTATTTGATTGGTTTGACTTGTTGTAATTCATTAAATGTTGTAATGATCAAATACAACAAGTAAACTAAGTTTATTAAATTGAAACAAAAAAATTTAAAGATATTTATTTTATTCCCAAAATTCAGCCAAGTGGTTGGGGGAGTATAAATTATTCTGTTTCATTAGGTTAAGCTTCCAAATATTACAAAAATATAGGTGAGAGAAAAAGTTTAAGTGTTGAGAACAAAAGTGAAAAATCTTCCATTTATGTAAGTTTTTCTAACTTTTCTTAAACTAGAAAGTTGTTTCTATTGTTCTAAGCTACAACATGTGTTGCTTGGAAGTTTTTTTCTACTCTCTTGATTATGTAATAAGTGTGATGAAAGTTTGATGAAAGATGTTTGCATGTTTGTTAAACAAAGTAAGCTTATAACTGGTTATTAAGCTCACTTTTGATTATTTGATAATCAAGTTGTCATTTTAGAGTTGTTAGGTCACTCATTGATGACCTAGAATTGTTCTTATGTTGTTTCAAAGTGATGATACTTGTTTGGTATAGTGAAGATTGAATTAAAGTGTTGAATTTATTTAATTTGGTGTAATATATTCAAATGAAGAATTTATAAAATTAGGGTTCTTAACCCTTTCCAAATTTGGGACTTTTCATATATGTATTGTGTAATGATGTATATATGATGTGTATTAAATTTGGGATTGATTGGATTTGATCTTGACTTGTTTTGAACAAGATTGGACTAAAATGCACAAAATGAAATCCTAAATGGGGCTCTCGGTAATTTTGTCATTTTATGGGATTTTTGTTACAATTTGTATTTTTATGTATTGGACATGTATAAATCAATTTTGGATTGATTTAGAATCACTTAAAATTATATTTGACAATTTGAGGACCAAAATGAACAAAATACAAACTTTGAGGGGTCATTCGGTAATTAAGCAAGAATTTGATTTTTGAGTAAAAAAAATCAGTTTTTGAGTATTGAGTAATTAGAATAAATATGTTTATTTTTATTGCCCAAGAAAAATTATTGGAATCAGAAAATTTTGATTTTCCGCGTTCCGCTTCGTTTACCCGTATTTGCCCCTAAAAACCCCAACAAAATGGTATGAGAGAGTCTGATTCTGAACACTCGATATGATTATGCCTTTAAATTCAATGTTTAATTTAATCTTTACTTTATGCATGCATGTGTTTATTTAATTTGATTAAATAAAGTAAAAGCATCTTTTACGGAAAAATCCCTATTTGAAAATAAGGTTTTATATTTAATATGTATTTGATGCATATTACTTGGTCCGTCTTGTCAATACCGCTTATGGATAAATAATCTACGACTATATCCAAGAACGTGCCAAAGCTGTGAGGATATGACCGGTAGGAATTTATATGTACCGGATATATTTTGATATTAGGTGAATTCAAGAGAAAACGGAATCCTGAACTTGCCAAAACTGTCAGGGTTACCCAAGTATCTTGAATTTATCATTGAAAAGATTGACCTTGGTACGCCTCCTTGTCAACGTGCCAAAGATGTCACAACGAGAAACGACCAAGACCAAAAACCCAGGAGTCACTAGTGAGTGATCGATAATGAGTTGTCTACCTAATGAATATACGTAGGCGAGAACGTGTCAAAGCTGTGAGCTGAAATATATTAATGGGGTCCGCCTTTCACTATTATGTTATGATTTGATTATCGCATGTTTTGTATTGTCTAGGGATTACAGTTTTGCATGAAATAGTGCGAGGGGCATTTTTTATATTAAAAATCCATGATCAATTTAATGCTTTTGATATAATATGAAATTATTTTGTCTGCTAACCATTGATTCGTTGTCTATTTGATAGATTTGCGATGGCGGCACCTTCGACCAATATTTTTGCTCGTATGCTTGATAAGAATAAGCTTAAGGACGTTGAGAACTTTGCAGACTGGGATATGGGTTTGAGGATTGTCCTCGGATCTGAAAAGCTGGGATATATTTTGGAAGGTCCATTACCACTTGCTATATCAGAGGATACATCGCCTGAAGAGATCGAGACTGTCCGTAAATGGAAAGATGATGATTTAAGGGTTAAATAATTCATTCTCAGTTCTCTTTCTTCTGAACTGAAGAGGCAATACTTTGAGATGCACGATGCATATAGCATGATGACACAACTTTGTCAATCGTTCATGAACTGGGAACAAGTTATGGTTTATAGAGTTGCAATAGAACGTTCCATTCTAAACTTGATGAGGGGCGGGCTGTGAGCACACATGTGCTTCATTTGATCAATTTGATTGAGCAATTGAGGCACGGTGATTTCCCTCTCAATGATACTCTAGGACGGAGTGTCATATTTGGTTCGCTCTCGGCGTCATATCGCCAGTTTGTCATGTACTCCAATATGAATGAGATTCATTGCTCTTACCGTAAGTTACATAGAATGCTTCTCACAGCGGAGGAAGATTTAAATAAGGGAGTTCCGACTCGCCTTCCGAAACCCACTTCACTTTCTGTTACTTCTCAATCCAAGTCGAAGGGGAATAAGACAAAGGGAAATAAGAATAAAGGTTTCAGTATTCCTCCGCAGGGTAAGGTAGCGAAGCCCAAGAGAGCTTCTGAAGATAAGTGCCACCACTGTCAGAAATTTGGGCTCTGGAAAAGAAACTGTCCAGACTACCTCGCACAAATAATGAGGGAAAGAGCATCGACATCAGGTACTTTTATTTTTCCTATTATTAATATCATGTTGGCTTGTGAAGCTATAACATCTAGTTGGATTTTAGATTCTGCTTGTCTCATTCACATTTGTAATTCGGGAGTAGTGACTCTCTGGATGTGGTTGTAGTGGGCATATGCGAGATTCCATTACCCAGTGGGAGACTTTTGTTGAATGACTGCTATTTTGTGTCAGGATGTGTGGCGAATATTATGTCACTTTTTATATTAGATACTGAAGGATATAATGTAAATATTAAGAATCGTTCTTTGTATTTATATGACAGAAATAATATTCAGATAATTTGTTGTCCAAATGAGCATGGTCATTACATATTGCGAACCTCACAAGACATCTTTAATACTGGAATTAATAAACGTAAACAATCTGATATAAATAATACGAAACTATGGCACATGAGGTTGGGTCATATAGGCGTGAAACGCCTAACCTAGTTGGTTAGGAATGGTTTGATACATGATCTCACCATTGAACCTTATCTAACTTGTGAATCTTGTATTCGGGGTAAAATGACTGACCGATATAATCACACACGTATAACGCAAGTGCATGTATCGTTCAAGTAGTATAAAAGTATCGATCCCACGAGGACTTAATACCTAAGCTATTAATTTATGAAGTTAAATATTTACAAGTATCTAATGGATTGATTGTTTGATTTAAAAGTGATTTTAAATTTAAAACAAGTAAATAAAATTTCACAAAAATTGATTTTGGAAAATTCAATTTTAAAACTATCTAGGGTTGTGAATCCTTCCAATATCATTTTTAAAGATGAAGTGGTTATCTTACGGTTGTGTAATATATTGGTTTATCAACCTGGAACACGAAATTATGTAAAAGCCTCTTCCGATGTTCAGATACAAACACCCAGTGTAACCCAATTAAGCATTTTCCTATGTCAATTAAGTTATCTGAATTTATTAAGATTAAGTTCCAATTATGGCTACCCCCACCTGACAGGTATATTCATATCCTGTAAGGAAATCTACTAAAGGTTTATCTATCCTCAAGGAAGATCGTGGGCTATTAAGTCTAAGGTCTTAAACCTAAAATCTTTTTTTCGAAATTCATTTTAAGTTTACCTAATCAATCTTATTAATGGCCAGTTAACAAGATGCATTAAGACTAAGACTCAATAAATAAACCTTTATATTACAAAAACATTAATTTAACCCCTTATAAACCGGTGATATTGGACTTCATCACAACCCCAGATAACTAACTTAGTTACGACACATAACTAGGGCAGGTGAAAACTTAAATAAAATAAAAGACATAAAGTAAATTGCTAGAAATTAAATGCTGAAAAGTAAATGGCTGAAAAGTAAATTGCTGAAAAGTAAATTGCTAAAAAGTAAATTGATGAAAAGTAAATTGCTGAAAAGTAAATAAAGTAAAAGTACAATAAAAGAAAATGATGGGGTTAGAGGATCCACTTTTATTACTACTATTTTAGAAATCTCCATTAATATAATATATTAACTTTGCGTGATAATTACCAACCAGCCATATAGGCGGTATCCTGATTAAGTCAAATTAATAATTAATTACCAACCGACCAACCAGGCGGTATCCATGCTTAGTCAGGTTAAAACCAATTTATAATTAATTACCAACCGACCAATATGGTGTTATCCTCGTTAAGTCAGGTTTTAAATAGTTATTATATTATAATAAAGGGAGATTAATCTAAATAGCAATAATAAAAACTTTACCTTTCACCCCAACAAGGGGGAGTTATCTTGTAACATCCCGCCTAAGCCAGGATGCTACCGGCAGGAGACAGGAGAACCCATCTCCATAAGCCTCTGATTCTAACGAAATTTCGGCATGATGTATTCGTAACATCATGCAACCTGGCTTGTAGCCAGCATCCATAACATCAAGAACATAACACACTCGGCCTCAGGCCGGAAACTCAACATCAAGGCCTCAGGCCTGAACTCAAAGAACAAAAAAAAATACTTGGCCTCCGGCCAGAACTCAAAATAAACTATGCTATTACATGACTAATACAAATGAAATACAATGAAATTGAAAACACACAACAAGGAGTGGTGATGGCCCAACTTGACCCAGGACTCAAAATTCTCTTGATTGCAATTGAGGCGATCCGCTGTCTTCAAAGTCTTCACTGAACTACTGCTACTGACCTGCAAAACCACAACTGAAAAGATGTGAGTCATATTGACTCAGTAAGTAAACATGCAAACATCAACAAATTTAATTTAACCTCATAACTTATATCCATTTCATTCTCGTGTTACTTAATAATAGACTTTTCATCTGAACATACACCTATACATATTAACTTCCATTAAATCCACATAACTCATCAAATTCTACTTCATAATCTAACAGGTTAAGATCCATTTCCAACATTTTTCTCGCACCTGCTAAGCTATTTTGACATCCTAGCGCTTACTTACTTATTCTGGCATTTCACTATTTCTCAAACATATTACATGCTTCTAGTCCTGTATCTGATCACTTATATACTTACATTCTATTTGACGTTTGTAAATTAAGCGTCTTACTACATATGCACCAATACATTAGGTTTTTATATTACTGACAGCTATGTCATTATAAATACATCTCTAGTTTAATTACATAAAGGTTCATCATGTTTCTACTGCGCTACACTGATTTCTACTTCCTTCCTATATTCATTACAAGTCTGATTCATGTCTTTATTATAACTCTCTATTTCATTATCTTGAAATATCATCAAATCAGAAAAATCAATATTCAACATTTCTAATATTTATCACTTTACTTAGGTCATGCTGACATGTATGAACGTAATTATATAATTACGTATTCAAATTCACAAGGAAAATCTCTTACAAAGGTCTACATCTCATTCCTTTCATCATCTGCAAATACAAGTAAACTTTATAATAATATCATGTATCAATGGTATCTACATGCATCTAAATGTACTAATGTTACAACACATTAACATCAAATATATGTATCTCAAATGATTTACTAGATTACATGACTTATATGCAATAATTGTAAATCAAACTTTACTTTAACATGTTGTGCTTTTAAAACTTGTTTTGTGAAATCCTTTTCTGAAGAACTCTTCATTAAAAACGTTACTCGAATACTTATTTCTATTTTTAAAAAGAATCTGAATCTTTTATGAAACCAATATTTTTGAAAACCTTCTTTTCTAAGGAGTTTTTCTGAAATCTGTAACTAAAACTGAAGTCTAAAAAGCTGTTTTAAAACTCTGCTTCTGAAAACTGTATACTGTAATCTGTTTTCTGAAATCTTGGTACTGAAAATCTGAAAACTATGTACTGAAAATCTAAATCTGAAAAATGCTATGCACCCAGGACCATAACTCAACTGGGTGTACTCGATGCCCAGGACCATGACTCAACTGCGGCATCTCTGAGGCTGGTGGTGCCCTACGTCCAGGACCAATACTCAACTGCAACGTAGAGCTCTACACCTAGGACCATAACTCAACTGAGTGTAGCCACCACTAGGGACCAGGTACACGATCCTAAGCCGCCATCCTGGCCCCACATGTACACATGTCTCTGTATCCGTCAATTCCATCTATATCTCAAGTTACATACTGGGGTGAGGATTTACCTCATGCCTCGAAAACCATAAAACAATACCATGGATTTCAAAACTGAATAAACTTTTCTAAAAACATCTCTTTTAAAAATTTCTGTTACTTTTCTGTAAAACCGTTTTGAATTTCAAAACCTTTCTCGTTTCATCATGAATGTATATGGATATGATCATGCACGTGTTTATGCGTATGCACAAAGTAATGAGCTATGCATTCTATTCCTTATATGCTTACACTATTTCCAGTACACTTACTCACATTCAAGCCATCATCAGTTATCTTACCTTTATTACTTACCTTACTGACAGCTCACAAACAATATAATGTATAATTTACAATCATACACACAATCAATCTTTATAAACGAATGTATGACTTAAAATATAAAAGTTTACTCATTCATTTATTCATATAACTCTCTAATCATTTACAATCATACTAGAACGTCTATCCCAAGAATAGGCTCATTTAGGCTTTTCTATTTCTAAATTATTAGTCATGCTAAATCAAATATATACATGATGAGTGGTAAATCTATCACTATTTCCCACTCATTTAACCTAATATTTTGTATAGTTACTAGAGTTTTGTGAATATTTTTATGTGTTTTGTGTTATTTTGTAGATAAATTAAGTTTCAGGACATTCTGGAGCTGAATTGGAGCAAAATAGGAAAAACTGGACAAAAATGGCAAAATCATCATTTCAGCGTCGCGACGCTGAAGGCTTGCGCGTCGCGACGCCTAGAATGCGCCGGACTTGCTAAAATATGCTGGACACGTGGACCAATCAGAAAATTTGCTAACGTGCACCGCCTGCTAAAATGCGCCCACCATGCTATCTTGAGCCGTGCCACGTGTCACCATCACAACGGAGAAGCTAAAATGCACCGGTGCCACGTGTCATGATCTAACGCTGTCGACAATCGCCCTCCACAAGTCAGCGTGACATAAGCAATGACGTCATGAACAGTGCCACGTCATCGGATAAGAATCTGAGTCGATGAATCAGCGCGTGACACGTGTCACTGTAGCTGGCGTCGCGACGCTGAAACTATTCCAGCGTCGCGATGCTGGACCCCTATCCGCGCCTATAAATAGAGCTCGAAATTTCAGATTTCAGTGTACCTCTCCCTCTCACTTCTTTGATGTAATTAGGGAGTTCTTCTCTCTCTAAGTTTCTTTTAATTTAGTTTTGTAATTTTTAATTACGTTCTGTAATAATAATAATTTACTTTCTTTATTTTACAGTTTTTACTATTCACTATGAGGAGGTAACTTCCTTATGCTAGGGTGAAAGGTAATTCTTTTACTAGTACTATTTAGATTAATCTCCCTTAAAAATAATATATTTACTATTTAAAATTTGACTTAATCAGGATACCGCCAGATTGGTCGGTTGGTAATAAAATTTCTTTTCCGCCTTTATGGCTGGTTATTTTGGTTCCGCCTTTATGACTGGTTATTTTGGTTCCGCCTTTATGGCTGGTTATTTTGGTTCTGCCTTTATGGCTGGTTATTTTGGTTCCGCCTATATGGCTGGTTGGTATTATCATCACGAGTTAATATATTATATTAAGGGAGATATCTAAATAGTATTTAGTAGAAGTTAATTCCTTTTACCTTAGCATTTTATTTTATTTTACTTTTAAGCTTTTACTTTACTGCAATTACTTTTCAACACTGTTACTTTATGGTTTTTACTTTTAAGTTTTTACTAGCCCTAGTTATGTGTCATAACTAAGTTAGTTATCTAGGGTTGTGACGAAATCCAATATCACAGGTTTATAAGGGGTTAGATTATAATTTGGGTAATATAAAGATTTATTTATTGAGTCTTAATCTTAATGTCTTTTTATTAACTGGCCACTAATACAATTGATAAGGTAAACTTAAAATGAACTAGACATATGGATTTTAGGTTTAAAACCTTAGATTCAATAGCCCACGATCTTCCTTGAGGATAGATAACC
>SKCR01038158.1:0-102500 GCA_019454045.1 Zanthoxylum bungeanum
ATTTAATTTGTGAATTCTCCATAACACTGACTAAATTGGATCTTCATATGTTCATATGACATGTATTATCAACATGCATGGTAACATACGACCATGAGTTGTAAGTGAAAAGCTTGTAATATTCAGTGCTCTAGTTTAATTGGAGGAAGCATCTAAGGAAGCAATGGCAAAAAAAAACACACACACACACACATCTGAGATCCAAGTAATTAAGTCTGTAGAGGTGTTTTAACACTTAGTGCCCTAAAGCCAACTGCCTTGAGAGTCACTGGCCCAAAGCTCGCTACATGGATTGAAGATGTTGTAAAAACAAAAGATATTTGAAATCCGAGTAATTAAGGGTGTCTTAACACATAGTGCCCTAAAGCCAACTGGCTTAGGAGTCACTGGCCCTAAGCTCGCTACATGAATTGAAGATGTTGTAAAACAAAAAAAAAGATATCTAAAATCCGAGTAATTAAGTCTGTAAGGGTGTCTTAACACCTAGTGCCCTAAAGCCAACTGGCTTGGGAGTCACTGGCCCAAATCTCGCTACATGGATTAAAGATGTTATTAAAAAAAAATCCATTGCCAAAAAAATGTGTGAATTCTGATATAACTTTAGGATAAAAATATTACTCTCTTTTCAACTATACTTATGAATATTGTGGGCACAATTATTTGATTAATACCTTGTTGGTTGTGCATATGAATAATGGTAAAAATAATCGGAGAATTTACTTATTTGGTAATTTAAAAAGAAAGAAAACAACTATTAACTTGGATAAGACGTTTCACTTGTTTAGTCACTAACTTGTTTATTATCTTTTCTCTTGTCTTTTTGCTTTTGTGTGCATTAGATTGACGTTTGTGGATATCGTCACTGTAAGCCCTCACGAGACTACAACTTGTCCACTAGGGACATCTGGGGGTTTAAAGGCTTGTTGCATACGCTAAATGCAATCGTGATCCCTACGAAAGTGGCTTAGTTTAATTTTAATTATTTATTGCATTTTATTTTGTTGTTTTGCTCGAGGACTAGTAATATGTTAGGTTTGGGGTGTGATGAGCAGAAAATATATCAATATTTACCGCCTCTTTTACTTAATATTTTGTATAGTTTCTCGAGTTTTATGAACGTTTTGATATGTTTTAGTTTATTTTATAGATAAAATAAAATTGGGACTTAATGCAATCAATCAAAACGAAATGTGGAACAAATAAGGGCAAAAATTGGACATGACATTTGGATTTTGGAGATTGGAAACTTGAAATGGCGTTCTAACGAAGTACAATTTCGGAAATTCCAACTTTACGCAATTATCGTATTTTGGCCTTAACATTTTACTGCGATATCGGATTGAGGTGATTCAAGTTCCAGATTAAAGAAAACTCAAAGATCTACAACTCTGAAGTTCATAATAATTTCAAATTCGGAAGTTTCCATGACTGAAATTGATAAAACATGCGGAAAAGTGTTATGTGTAATTATTAAAGTCATTTTCAAAATAATAAAATAATAATAAAATAAAAAATGAAAATTGTCAAACTTCCACCAAACATGTTTGCATGTATGGTGGAGGATTTGGTGTCATGTTTGGTGCCATGTTTGGGGCCATGTTTGGTGGAGCAATTGGTGGAGAAATTGGTGGAAACCTTTAGATTTGCCTATAAATACCAATCTAAACTTTGTAAATTTTTCATGCTTTCTTTGGAGGAATTTCTCCATGAAAACCTAAGA
Source organism: Zanthoxylum bungeanum (assembly GCA_019454045.1). Lineage (NCBI taxonomy): Eukaryota > Viridiplantae > Streptophyta > Magnoliopsida > Sapindales > Rutaceae > Zanthoxylum > Zanthoxylum bungeanum. Next base: position 1,721 of record SKCR01038158.1, read on the forward strand.
AAAGTATCTTGTATATTTATTTAAGTTTTCTTGTATTTTCTTTTTATTTAATTAATAAAATTTTGTGTGTTTTCATTTACTGCATGAGTAGGTAATCTCATTCTGCTGGGGTGAAAATGTGAGACTTTTAATATAATAAATTAGACTAATCTACCTTATTTTAATTAAAAATTGGATTAATTAGTTACCGCCTATATGGCCGGTTTAGGTGACAACCTTATTTACCACCTATATGGTCGGTTGGACTTAATTGAGACAAATGTAATTTTTTTCCTTTATGGTCTGGTTAAATATAATTAATTAATCGGTAAACATTGACAATAAGTGAGATTTATAATTTTAAAATATTAAAAGTGGATCCTCTAACCCCATCATTTTCTTTCATTATTGTAATTTTACTTTTATTTATCTTCAAGTTATTTTTTATGATGTTTTATTTATTTAAGTGTTTAGTAATCCTAGGTATGTATTGTAACTAAATACATAATCTGGGGTTGTGATTAATTCCAATATCACCGGTTTATAAGGGGTTATTTTGTGTTTTGGGTAATATAAAGGTTTATTTATTAAGTCTTAAGCTTAATGCTTCTTATTAACTGGCCATTAATAAGATTGATCTGGTAAACTTAAAATAAACTTGACGAATGAATTTTAGGTTTCAGCCTTAGACTTAATAGCCCACGATCTCCCTTAAGGATTAGATACCCCTTAATAGATTACCTTTCAGGATAGACATATACCTGTCGGGCGGGGGTAGCCACAATTGGAACTTAATCTTAATGAATTTAGGTAACTTGGTTGACATAGACATATGATTAATTGGGTTATTTGGGTGTTTGCATCTAACCATCGACAGAGGCTTTTGCATATTTTCATGTTCCTGGTTAATAAACCGATATATTACACAAATATGAGATAATCACTTCATCTTTAAAAGATATTGGAAGGATTCACAACCCTATATAGTTTTATAATATTGATTTTACCTTTAATTCACTTTCGCACTATTTTAATTACTTGTCTTTAAGTTTAAAATCACCATCCAATCAACAAACCAATCTATTAGGTACTTGTAAATATTTAACTTCATAAATTGATAGCTAAGGTATTAAGTCCTCGTGGGATCGATACATTTTATACTACTTGAGCGATACGTGCGCTTGCGTAACGTGAGTGATTTCACCGATCAAGTAGTATAATGATTCTTTGACTTGAGATACCACTGTGGATATATGAGTTATCCTCCACACTTAGATGGCAGTCATGTCACTGATCTATTTAGATCAGACCTCCGCCTGTTCATTGGGTGTGGACTGATGCTTAGGATATCCTGTGTGTATCAAGAAAGGATCCAACAGTTCTGTGTACAGAGCATAGGTATTAAATATGGAATTAGCAATCTGTTAAATCCATGGGTCTATGGTACACTGTAGAAATTAGTTTTAAGTGTTATTAAGAGATTGCAAATAGAAACGTCGACGTGATTATATCTATAGAGATTTGACAATTATATCTATATCTCTGGAATAATCTGGATACTTGTGACGGAAGGATTATACGTATGCATTGACCTCGACTTGTATGGTTCAATGACTTTATCCGTGTTCGTCATAATTTACGGGTGGGTGAATTATGGACACGAAATTTGATTTCGTGATCGATATGCCTGAATCTAGAGTCTCACTGATGAAATATACTCATAGAGCACTAGGGCAACTTTTATGAATAATACTGATTATTTATAAGTCGTTTAACTGTTAAATGGAAAATATATGCAAAAGGGACCTAATGGTCATTTCCTAAGTAATGTGTATTTGTATTTAATATTTGATATTATTAAATACACAATAATTAACTGTCAAATTATGATATTTGACATATATCATTAATATATGTATTTTGAATATTTAATGTCAATAAAATACATATATTTAATATATTTATATTTAATTATTTAATTATTAAATAATTAAAGTAATTGTTTTATAAATATCTTTTGTCATGATTATGGTTAGGAAATGGCATGATTTGGTTGGTTCACTTGTTGATTTACTTTATGATAAAGGTTATCATTTACAACAAGTAACCTTTAGCAAATGAAATTGAAACAAAAATCAAATATTTGATATTTGTTTATTTATAATTTTCGGCCATGTGTGTGTGTGGTATAAATTATTTTTTGTTTCATTTTCTTTCATTAACACAAGTTACTCAATATTTACTAAGTAAAAAGTTTGAGAGAAAATGTTGAAGAACAAAAGAAAAGCTTAAGGAAAAAATTATTTTGTAAGTATTTTCTCATTTTCTTCAACTTGAAAATTATTTCTATGTTTCTAAGTTTCAACATGTATTGCTTAGAATTTTCTCTACTCTCTAATTATGTAAATTAAATTGGTTGGAAACTTGTTGGAAAGATGTTGCATGTGTGTTTGAACAAAGTATGTTTATAATTGATTATTAAGCATTCTAATGTTTAATTAGTAATCACATTGACATTCTAGAGTTTTAAGGCCACTCATTTATAAACTATAATTGTTCTTAAGTTATTTCAAGTGGTGAGACTTGTTTGGTGTGCTAAAGAATTGATTAAAGTGTTGAAATTATTCAATTTAATGTTTATTAATCAGTTGGAGTAATTTATGAAATTAAGTTCTTAAAATATTCCAATTTTGGGTCTTTTCATATATGTGATGTATAATGATGTATATTAAATTTGGGATTGATTGGATTTGATCTTGACTTATTTTGAACAAGATTGGACTAAAATGCAAATCCTGAAAAATTATGGGGTTGTTCGGTAATTATAAAAAAGATAGATTTGTGTTGCAATTTGTATTTTGTTGTATTAGATATGTATAAATCATTTTAGGATTGATTTGGAATCACATAAATATGTATTTGAAAATTGAGGACCAAAATGAACAAAAAACAAAGTTTTGGGGTAAATCGGTAATTTATAAGAAATTTGATTTCTTGGGTAAAAATTTCAGTTTTTAAGTATTGAGTAATTAAAATAAATAAGTTTATTTTAATTGTCTGAGAAAAATTATTGAAGTCGGAAAATTTAGATTTTCCGCGTTCCACTGCGTTACCCAGGTATTCCCCCTAAAACCCCAACAAAATGGTATCAGAGCGAGTCTGATTCTGAACACTCGATATGATTAAGCCTTTAAATTCAATGTTTAATTTAATCTATACTTTATTCATGCATGTGTTTATTTAATTTCATTAAATAAAGTTAAAGCATCTTTTGCGGAAAAATCTCTATTTTAAAATAAGATTTTATATTTAATATGTATTTGATGCATATTACTTGGTCCGTCTTGTCAATACCGCTTATTGGTAAATAATCTACGACTATATCTGAGAACGTGCCAAAGCTGTGAGGATCCAGCCGGTAGGAATTTATCTATACCGGATATATTTTGATATTAGGTGAATTCAAGCGAAAGCGCAATCCTGAACGTGCCAAAGCTGTCAGGGTTGCGCAAGTATCTTGAATTTATCATTGACAAGTTTAACCTTGGTACGCCTCCTTGTGAACGTGCCAAAGCTGTCACAACGAGAAATGACAAGGACAGAAAAACCAGGAGTCACTGGTGAGTAATCGACAATGAGTTGTCTACCTAATGAATATAAGTAGGCGAGAACGTGCCAAAGCTGTGAGCTGAAATATATTCATGGAGTCCATCTTACACTATTATGTTATGATTTGATTATCGCATGTTTTGTATTCTGTTTGGGGATTACATTTTTGCATGAAATATTGGGAGATGTATTTTTAGATTAAAAATCCATGATCTATTTAATGCTTTATGATATGATATGAAACTGTATAATCTGTTGATTGTTTATTCACTATCTATTTGATAGATTTGCGATGGCGGCACCTATGGCCAACCCCTTTGCTCGTATGCTTGATACGAATAAGCTTAAGGACGCTGAGAATTTTACCAACTGGGATATGGATTTGAGGATCGTCCTCGGATCCGAGAAGCTGGGATATATTTTGGAAGGTCTATTACCGCTTGCTATATCTCCAGATGCATCACCTGAAGAAGTTGAGACTTTTCGCAGATGGAAAGATGATGATTTAAGAGTTAAATCATACATACTTAGTTCTCTTTCTTTTGAGCTTAAGAAGCAATACTTTGAGATGCATGATGCTTATAGCATGATGACATTACTTCTTGAATCGTTCATGAACCAGGAACAGGTCATGGTTCATAGAGTTGTAATGGAACTGTTCCACTCTAAACTTGATGAAGGACAGGATGTGAGTCCACATGTGCTTCATTTGATCGATTTGATCGAGCAATTGAGGCGCAATGACTGCCATCTCAATGAAACTCAAGGACGCAGTGTCATATTTGGTTCACTCTCGGCGTCGTATCGCTAGTTTGTCATGTACTTCAATATGAATGGGATTCACTGCTCTTACCGTGAGTTGCATAGGCTTCTCACAATGGAGGAAGATTTAAAGAAGGGAGTTATGACTTGCCTTTCGAAATCCACTTCACTTTCCGCTTCTTCCCAATCTAAATCGATGAGGAAGAAGACAAAGGGAAAGAAGAAGAAAATTTTCAATGTTCCTCCGCAGGCTAAGGTACCGCAGCCCAAGAGAGCTTCTGAAGACAAATGCCATCACTGCCAGAAAGTCAGACACTAGAAAAGAAACTGTCCGGACTATCTCGCACAGATAAGGAGGGAAAGAGCATCGACATCAGATACTTTTATTTTTCCTATTATTGATATCTCATTGGCATATGAAGCTATGACATCTAATTGGATTTTAGATTCTGCTTGTCATATTCACATTTACAATACGTTGCAGGTGCTGACGGAAAGTAGACGGTTGAAATCTGGGGAGATTCAGTTGCGATTCGAGAGTGGTGACTCTCTGGATGCGGTTGCAGTGGATTTATGTGAGATTCCCTTACCTAATGAGAGATTTTTGTTAAATGACTGCTATTTTGTGTCAGGATGTGTGGCGAATATTATGTCACTTTTTGTATTAGATACTGAAGGACATAATATAAATATTAAGAATCGTTCTTTGTATTTATATGATAGAAATATTATTCAGATCCTTTGTTGCCCAAATGAGCATGGTCATTACATATTGCGTCCCTCAGAAGATATATTTAATGTTGGAATTAATAAATATAAACAATCTGATATAAATAATACTAAACTGTGGCACATGAGGTTGGGTTATATAGGTGTGAAACGCCTTACCCAGTTGGTTAGGAATGATTTGATACATGATCTTACCATTGAACCTTATCCAACTTTCCAATCTTGCATTCGGGGTAAAATGACCAAAGCCCCATTTTCGGGTGTTGGACACCGAGCCACTGACTTATTAGAACTCGTACATTCTGATATATGTGGTCTTATGAGTTAGACTGCACACAATATTTTTTCATATTTCATCACCTTTACCGATGATTTGCCACGATACGATTATATTTATCTGATGAAACATAAATCGGAAACCTTTGAAAAGTTCAAAGAATTATGAAATGAAGTAGAAAAACAGACTAGTCATTATATTAAATGCCTTCGATCTGATCGAGGCGGTTAATATATTAATGGATAGTTCACTGATTATTTAAAGGAGAATGAGATTCTCGCTGAATATACTCCTCCGGGCACTCCGCAGCACAATGGAGTGTCAGAGAGGAGAAATCGAACATTATTGGATATGGTCCGATCGATGTTGAGTTATACAGATTTGCGCTATTACTTATATGGTTATGCTTTTTTAACTGCCGCTCATCTCCTTAATAAGATTCCTTCTAAAGATGTTCCTACGACTCCGTCTGAGATATGGACCGGTAGGAAACCGAATCTTAGTTATGTTAAGATTTAGGGCTGTCCTCCATACGTTAGGATGGCTTAGCAAAATAAGCTTTGCCTCGAGGGCAGAAGTTTAGGTTTATTGGATGTCCTTTAAATTCGAAAGGATATTTGTTCTATGATACCAAGCATCGAAAAATGTTCGTAGCTTGCTTCGCAAAATTTCTAGAGATAAAATGTTTGTCTGAAGGTGGTGCTCATAGACAGGTTGAACTTGATGAAGTACAACATGATACCAATGAACCAACGGAGGAACCTGAAGTTCAAGAAGATGAAGAACCTTCAACACACACACTCCGTAGGTCACAAAAGGGTATCTAGACCTCCTGAACGCTTGTATTTGATACAAGAAAAGAGTCTCGATGTTCTCTTAGTTGAAGAGACTGACCCTTTTACCTATAGGGAAGCGATGTTGGACATCGACTCCGTGAAGTGGCAAGATTCCATGAAATCTGAATTAGAATCAATACATGAGAATCAAATTTGGAACTTGGTTCCGCTTCCTGAATGGATTGTTCCTATTAGTTGTAAATGGATTTACAAATGGAAGTGCGGGCCCGATGGAAAGGTTGAAACCTTTAAGGCCCGACTGGTAGCTAAAGGTTACTCGCAGCGACCTGGTGTCGACTACGATGAAAATTTTTCGCCAGTTACGGTGCTAATGTCTATAAGGATTTTGTTGTCTATTGATGCATACCATGATTGCGAGATTTTAAAAATGGATATCAAAAAAGATTTTCTAAATGGATTTCTTGATGAAGAAATCTATATGGAACAGTCGGAAGATTTTCCATCCAGCGAGAACTCGGGCATGGTATGCAAGCTTAAGAAGTCCATTTATGGACTTAAAAATGCTTCACGAAGTTGGAATCTTCGATTCAACGAGATAATCAAATTGTCTGGTTTTCTCAAGAATTCGGAAGAATCTCGTGTGTATAAGAATGCTAGTGGGAGAATGGTGGTATTTTTAATTCTCTATGTTGACGACATCCTTATCATTGAGAATGATATCGGGATGATGCAAGGCGTCAAAGCTTACCTCTGTAAGAATTTCTCCATGAAGGACCTGGGTGAAACTTATTATGTTTTAGGCATAAAACTCTATAGAGATAGATAAAGGAAGCTTATTGGGTTATCCCAATCAACGTACATAGATAAGATCTTAGAGCGGTATAATTTTGGTACTGTAAAACAGCAAACATACTGTTCAGACATGGCTTACATCTTTCAAAGAAGATGTGTCCATAAACAGAAGATGAGAAGATTAGAATGTCTAATCAGTCTTATGCTACGTGTTTGGGCAGCATCATGTATGCCATGTTATGTACTAGGCTTGATATTAGCTTCGCAGTTAGTGTGACCAACAGATATCAGTCCAATCCAGGAAATGACCATTGGATGACCATTAAATATATCCTCAAGTATCTTAAAGGTACTAAGGATAAGTTTATCATATATAGAGGAAATAAACTGCAAGATGTTGGGTTCTTCTAGAACATTCCAAGGATCTATTAAGCATAAAATTATGTGAATAATCGAAGTAAGATTGCGGAAAATATACTTACTTTGATCGGCTATAGGAAGTAGAGATAACAAAAAATTTGCTCATTTGTGTTGTGCTCCAATCTCTCCTTTGTATGAATGATTTAGCTCCAAGCTTGTTCTTTGAATTCCAAACTCAAGGGGATAGTTTCCCTAACACCTTTGTTGACTCCATTGATGTGCTAGCATGCATGATTATTGAATCAAAAATCATCAAACATGAACCCTAGGTTCACGCCATTTAGAAAGAAAATGAGAGGAAGTTTCGGCCCTTGGCCTTGGGAGAGAGAAAGATGATGTTGTGTTTTTGTTAAAATGATTTTTCAAAAATCAATTACCTTTTACCAAAATCAAGTTTGGTAAATGGCATTCCAAATGACAAAAGGTGTCTTACAAGTTACCAAAAAATCTTCACTAACTTCCATCACCAAAAAGTAAGTGAGGTTGACTAGTGATGTGACTTGTGGGCCCCACTTAAATTCAAAATCCAAGTGGGCCCGCTAAACACATTCCGGGCTCGTTAATTCAGAATTAACAAATCTTCTGTTGCGACTTAATTAAATCAAATTTAATAAAATAATAATGTCTCACAAAATCATTACGAAAGTTGCTCGCGAATTAATTCTAAATTAATTTGTTTGCCCGAATTAAAATCCAATGTTTAATTCCGCTTTGAAATCTAATTTCATTTAATATATCGAATATATTATTTTAATCAATTAATTCCAAATTAATCGTTCTCTCTCTTCTATTCTAATTTTATCCCAGATAAATTCTTGCCGTAATTAATCCTAGATTAATTTTCTCTCTCTCATAATTAATCCCAGATTAATTCTGTTCGAGTCAAACGTCAACGGTGAATCTTCGGAAGCGACCCAAGAGATCCCTGGATATGTTGGCAGTAAATCTGGTTGTCGGACTATCCGAACACGTGCGTACCTCATACCACGTTCTTACCCATTTACAAGATATGGTTGGCTTCTAGCAAAGCGTCGTGCCTACCCAATTCTCCAGAAATATTCTTTTAAGGAATATATAATCTTTGTCAGGCGTAGTATACGTAGTATTGCGTATTATGATCCAGTATCGGATGTCACATGCTAGGCCTGGGGCTGGAATTGTGTCTGCCATGTATGAAGCATATGTCGGATCTCTGGTAACTAGTCTCTATAATCGGATAATCATGACCTAGTCATATTATCCCGATGATTGCAGTACATAAAAGTACCAGTTTCGTATCCTACGTGATCATCATCTCCATATGACTGAAGTGATTCTTCCATCTTGACATCACACCCAATACACTATGATTCTCAGTATACCCAGAAGAGGCGTACACAGAACATGTTAAAGCCCCGGACGACCAAAACCAAAGTATACTGATTGTTGCAAGTATTAGCGATGCAAGTCTCAAGTTAAGACCAAATACACCTACCCTGATTCAGATTCCCATAGACACATAGTCATACTACCAATGGGATTTCGATGGGTCTATCCAGAGCGAAGTTGTTTTCGTACCATCGGTAAACAGAACCTCCTATTACACTTGCATGAGTATCCAATACCCAAATATATGAGAACTATGTCGTTACGCTTCCATAACACGCACAAGTGTAATACTAGTCTATTCCGCATTATCGATGTCCAGTCTCGATAATACTACGACTATGGATATTTAATGATTAAACCTTCGTGGATTGATACTGTCTTATATAGTTTTAATCCGGTACTAATCATATGAACTTTTATCATTTTTATATCTCGGTAATCCAATTACAAATGATAAAAAAGCAATTTCCTTTGTCACATAGTTAATTAGTACAACAACATCATGTTCTGTACAAATAGTGATGATATGAGACATAATTGTCCAACACAAGATAATGGGTATACGGATTTCGATTTCCAATCGGATTTTGATGATAGAAAGTCTACATCAGGATTCATTTTTACCCTTAATGGAGGTGCAATTTGTTGGAAGAGTTCCAAACAGGGGTCAACAACTGATTCCACTACATAGGCGGAATATATTACAGCTTCTGAAGCTGCAAAAAAGAAGCTGTATGGGTTAGGGACTTTATCACAGAATTGGGTGTAGTCTCAAGTATCGAGAATCCGATTCCGTTATGCTGTGATAATATTGGAGCCATTGCGCAAGCAAATGAACCAATGGCACATCAGAAGTCGAAGCATGTGGAACGAAAGTACCATATCATTTGAGAGATTGTGTCGCGAGGGGACATTGTGTTGGACAATTATGACTCATAGCATCACTATTTGTACAGAACATGGTGTTGTTGTACAAATTAACTATGTGACAAAGGAAATTGCTCTTTTATCATTTTGTAATTAGATTACTTGGATATATAAATGATAAAAGTTCATATGATTAGTACCAGATTAATAGGATATGAGACAATATTAATCCATGTAAGGTTTAATAATTAAATATCCCTAATCGTAGTATTATCGAGACTGCACATCGATAATGCGGAATAGGCTAGTATTACACTTGTGCGTGTTATGGAAGCGTAACATCATAGTTCTCATATATTTGGGTATTGGATACTCATGCAAGTGTAATAGGAAGTTATGTTTACCGATGGTACGGAAACAGCTTCGCTCTGGATAGACCCATCAGAATCCCTTTGGTAGTATGACTATGTGTCTATGGGAATCCGAATTATGGTAGGTGTATTTGGTCTTAACCTAAGACTTGCATCGCTAATACTTGCGACAATCAGTATACTTTAGTTTTGGTCGTCCTAGGATTTAACAGGTTCTGTGTACGCCTCTTCTGGGTATACTGAGAATCATAGTGTATTGGGTGTGATGTCAAGAGGGAAGTATCACTTCAGTCATATGGAGATGATGATCACGCAGGGATACGGAACTGGTACTCTTAAGTACTGCATTCATCAGGATAATATGACTAGGTCATGATTATCCGATAAAGAGACTAGTTGCTAGTGATCCGATATATACTTCGTACATGGCAGACACTATTCCAGCCCCAAGCCTAGCATGTGACATCCGATACTGAATCGCAATATGCTATACTTGGTATACTACGCTTGATATAGATTATGTATTCCTTAAAAGAATATTTCTGGAGAATTGGGTAGGCACAGTGCTTTGCTAGAAGCCAACCATGCCTTGTAAATCGGTAAGAATGCGGTACCGGGTACGTTCGTGTTCGGACAGTCCGACGACTGGATTTACTGCCAGGGATCTCATGGGTCGCTTCCCAAAGATTCACCGATGACGTTTGACTCGAACATAATTAATCTAGGATTAATTATGAGAGAGAGAAAATTAATCTATGATTAATTACCGCGAGAATTTATATGGGATAAAATTCGAATAGTAGAGAGAGAACGATTATTTGGAATTAATCGATTAAATAATATATTCGATATATTAAATGAAATTAGATTTCATAGTGGAATTAAAATTGGATTTTAATTCGGGCGAACAAATTAATTTAGAATTAATTCGCGAGCGACTTTCATAATAATTTTGTGAGGCATTATTATTTAATTAAATTTGATTTAATTAAGTCGCAACGGAAAATTCGTTAATTCGGAATTAATGAACCCGAGCCCGAAATATGTATTGCGGGCCCACTTGGATTTTGAATTTAAGTGGGGCCCACAAGTCACATCACTAGTCAACCTCACTAGTCAACCTCACTTACTTTTTGGTATTATTGATTTTAGAAATCAAATACACAAAATTGAAAAACTCTCTTCTCTCTCAATTCTCTCATTGTCGTGAACCTCTCCCTATTGGTTTGGAAATTTTGTTTCAAATTTTCTTCATTGCTAGCACAAGAGGAGTCATACAAAGGTGATAGGAAACTATCCCCTTGAGTTTGGGATTCAAAGATCAAAGCTTGGAGCTCAACATTCATACAAAGGAGGGCTTGGTGCAATTCTCAAAGGTTGCAAATTTTTTGTTATCTCTATATCCATAAACCGATCAATGTAAGTGATTTTTCCACAAACTTCGTTGAATATTCACACAATTTTATGCTTAATAGATCATTGTCATGTTCTAGGAGAACCCAACATATTGTCTTGTGTAAGGTACCGAGTGATGATAATGTAGCAGACCCGCTTACCAAGGCCATTCCTCCGAAGTTATTTGATAAACATGTGGAGTCGATGGGTATTAGATACAATCGATATTGACACTAGAGCAAGTGGGAGATTTTGTTAGGGTTGGTGCTCTGAACGCCAATTTTATTATGTATTTCCCTGTAAATACTTATGTAACATTTTATTATGAATAAAATAAACAAGTTTCTATTATATAACATCTTCTTATATATGGTAACGACGTAAAAGACCTTAGAATGATTAGTTATGATATTGTTACAAAAGCGTCGCCACTGATATTGAGTTGTATCATGACGTTGTCATTCTTAGACAGTTCCTAGCCAATGTTTACACAACTTGGTCAGTAAAGTAAACATGTTAAGACTGGTACATGTCGTATATTGGAATCTTGGATTCCAATGGTTTCTTAATGAACCATGAGTCTTGGAAACTCGTATAGATGTGTAGGTGTTTATAGTTGATAACATTGAACGACTCACCGAAGATTCTTAATGGATGGTACACCAATGTCAATAAGAATCTTCTCGGGTTGAGTAGCATAGTGATTCTTTGACTTGAGATACCACTGTGGATATATGAGTTATCCTCCACACTTAGATGGAAATCACGTCACCGATCTATTTAGATCAGACCTTCGCATGTTCGTTGGGTGTGGACTGATGCTTAGGATATCATGTGTGTATCAAGAAAGGATCCGTTAGTTCTGTGTATAGAGCATTGGTATTTAATATGGAATTAGTATCTGTTAAATCCATAGGCTCATAGTACAATGTAGAAATTAGTTCTAAGTATTATTAAAAGGTTGTTAATAGAAAAGTCGACGTGATTATATCTATAGAGATTTGACATTTATATCTATATCTCTGGAATAATCCGGATACCTGTGACGGAGGGATTATATGTATGCAATGACCTCGACCTGTATGGTTCAGCGGGTTTATTCGTGTTCTTCATAATTTACGGGTTGGTGAATTATGGACACGAAATTTGATTTCGTGACGGATATGCCTGAATCTAGAGAGTCTCACTGATGAAATATACTCGTAGAGCACTAGTGCAACTTTTATGAATAATAATGATTATTTATAAGTCGTTTAACTGTTAGACGAAAAATACATGCAAAAGGGACCTAATAGTCATTTCCTAATTAATGTGTATTTGTATTTAATATTTGATATTATTAAATACATATTAATTAATTGTCAAATTATGATATTTGACATATATCATTAATATATATATTTTAAATATTTAATGTAAATATAATACATATATTTAAGATATTTGTATTTAATTATTTAATTATTTAAATGTTAAATGATTAAAGTAATTGTTTTATAAATATCTTTTGTCATGATTATGGTTAGGAAATGGCATGATTTGGTTGGTTCACTTGTTGATTTACTTTATGATAAAGGTTATCATTTACAACAAGTAACCTTTAGCAAATGAAATTGAAACAAAAATCAAATATTTGATATTTATTGATTTAAAATTTTCGGCCATGTGTGTGTGTGGTATAAATTGTTTTTTGTTTCATTTTCTTTCATTAACACAAGTTACTAAATATTTACTAAGTAAAAAGTTTGAGAGAAAAGGTTGAAGAACAAAAGAAAAGCTTAAGGAAAAAAATGTTTTGTAAGTATTTTCTCATTTTCTTCAACTTGAAAATTGTTTCCATGTTTCTAAGCTTCAACATGTGTTTTTTTATAATTTTCTCTACTCTTTAATTATGTAAATTAATTGGTTGGAAACTTGTTGGAAAGATGTTGCAAGTGTGTTTGAACAAAGTATGCTTATAATTGATTATTAAGCATTCTAATGATTAATTAGTAATCAAATTGCCATTCTAGAGTTTTAAGGCCACTCATTTATAACCTAGAATTGTTCTTAAGTTATTTCAAGTGGTGAGACTTGTTTGGTGTGCTAAAGAATTGATTAAAGTGTTGAATTTATTCAATTTAATGTTAATTAATCAATTGGAGTAATTTGTTAAATTAGGGTTCTTAAACTATTACAATTTTGGGGCTTTTCATATATTTGATGTATAATGATGTATATATGATGTATATTAAATTTGTGATTGATTGGATTTGATCTTGACTTATTTTGAGCAAGATTGGACTAAAATACAAATCTTGAAAAATTACTGGGCTGTTGGCCAATTATAAAAAAATATAAATTTTGTGTTGCAATTTGTATTTTGATGTATTAGACATGTATAAATCATTTTAGGATTGATTTAGAATCATTTAAATATATATTTGACAATTTGAGCACCAAAATGAACAAAATACAAAGTTTTGGGGTAAATCGGTAATTTATAAGAAATTTGATTTCTTGGGTAAAAATTTCAGTTTTTAAGTATTGAGTAATTAAAATAAATAAGTTTATTTTAATTGCCCAAGAAAAATTATTGAAATCGGAAAATTTAGATTTTCCACGTTCTGCTACGTTACTAGGTATTCCCCCTAAAACCCCAACACATCGAAGTTTTCTAGTATTGTATCATCAAAATCCATCTTATGAATATGTAGCTAATAATCTCCCTTTTTTGATGATGTCAACCTTTAAAAATTGTGAGCTTTTGAGAGTCCAAATATGTTGACAATTTTGCTCCCCCTCAACATGCGATTCTCTATAAAATTTAGACCAATATATTAGTATAAATTTACTCTCCCTTGATACAAGGGTGAGGCTAACACACGTTTTATCTCATTCATATGATTTCTCCCCTTTTAACGTTCTAAAAAATGATGGAGAATTAAAAATTAAGCTTTATGAGATACCAAATCAATATGTGCACAAAAACGTATGAAAGTTCATAAACATGCACACTTAACATTTTCATACATCTAATACATGACGATTAATAAATCTATGAGGCTGTCAAAATCTCAGGAAAAACCCTAAAGCTCCCGTCTTCACCACCAAATCTACTCATTTGCATGCATCTGATCTTTTATACGCTGACGAGAAGATTATTATTTCTACATAAAATAGAAAAAAACCAACACAAATGTTGGACAAAAACCATTATAAAGAGTGGATCTACAGCTTTACAGATCTCAGAAACAAAAAAACCACACAAATAAATTTAAAAAAAAAAAAAAAAAAAAAAAAAGATGAGAAAGACTGAGAAGAAACCGGAGCACTATGGCAGCCTAGGAGACATCATCAGAAAGAGTGAGGGGAAAGGGAGAAGAAAAGATAAAAGAGAAAGAGAAATAAAAAAGATGAAGAACATGGAGGGCAAAAAGAGAATGAATATGAAAAAGGTACCCTGTAGTTCTTGACGAAGCTTGCGGCGTGTTGGCAGGCCCACCGGAAGAGGTTAGATGCAGCTTTCCTAAGTATACTCTTAGGCATATATAACTTAGATTTTCTCATACCTCAGTGAGGTATGAGAATTATTGATATATGTCAAGAGAATTCACAGAGTACTTAATTAGGGTTCAATGAGAGGCAAATATCCTTTTCAATATTACTGCAAAAACAAAAACATTAGAAATCAATTCCGCTTAACACGTATAAATTAATAGTTAATGCTTGCACGTAGCATATAGTTGAATCAGGCATATGGACCTGATGTAAGTTGGAAAGGCCAAATACCCAGCGAAAGCTTTCATAGCATCAATTTTTTTTTCCCCAATAATGTGCCGCCCATTTATGATATGTCAGTCTTCATGAGTCAAGATCCCCAAATCACGTGGACTGTCAAAATGTTGCAACTTTTTTCTTTGAAACATATTCATATGCTAGCTGTGTGGATCACGTGCTTGCCACCACGATTGTTTCGACTCGTAATTGCCGCCTACTCATCCATGCAACGCCTATCATTTTGCCCAAAAAATGATAATCACCAACCTTTTTTTTTCCAATTCAGTAATAATAACGATTCCCAAAAATATTTTAAATGATTTAATAATGACAACTGCTGCTTCTTGGATTCGCTCAAACTACTTGAAAGTTCTATAAAACTCGCACTATATCTACTAGAGTTGAGGAACACTACAAGAAATAATATTTTTAGTGGCGAAAATTTAGTAACGAAATTTATTTCGCCACTAAAAAAAATTTTATTGGCGAAATTAGTGGCGAAAATACATTTCGTCACTAAAACTTTACGTTTAGTGGCGAAACATAATTTCGCCACTAAAATGAACTTTTAGTTGCTAAAAATACAATTTTAGTGGGGAAATATTTTCCCCACTAATTGAGAAAAAATTTTGGCGCCCCTTTCACGGTCTTCTAAGCTCCAAAACAAAATTTTTTCATTTACAAAACAAAAATCCTCAAAATCAATCTTTGCCCACCAAATCCCAAAATCCCACCAAAATCCGAAAATCCACCAAAATCCCTCAGCACTTCTTCGAACATCCACCAAAATCCCTCAGCATCAAACGAAACCCACCAAAATCCCTTTCGGTCGGATACACCTCCATATTCATCCGGACATGGGCGCATTTCCAGTTTTGCAGAAGGACTCAATCTCTTTCATTCTTAACCAATTTCCATAAAATCATATTCTTCCCTTCTTAAATACTTTCTTGAATTATTTATTTCCTTAATATCAACTTCCATAATTGATGATTTCCTCATTAGAGAAGATTGATTCATTCTTTACTGCAAACTTATTAGCTATAAAAGGGAAGGCCTTCACACAAACAAGTGACCTCTTCTAGATCCAAATTTTGGAGGCTTGCAACTTATCCTTTACCAAAAATTAGTGAAGCACACCCACCCAGCAGCAAAACAAAGACCCAAAAAACCTCTTAAATCTCTATCTAATAGATAAAGCCAATATTGAACCAAGATTATCAAACGTGTTCTCGGAGCCGAGATATGTATAAGGTAAGACCTGAGTGCCCTTATCACTTAATTTCATATTTAAGTTTTTAACACAGTATCTTCGGCCGGATATACTGCTTGTCCGACAGGACATAGTGCATGTCTGACCGGACATACTACATGTCTGACTAGACTAGTCTTATATTAACTTCGGACGTATATAAGGCTACATACACAGAACATTTCCCATAGTATATAGTATATAGGATGGAAACCCATACGTAATTCTGAAGCTGAATCTGAATGGATGGTAGTGCGGCCTGTACTTGGGATACAACTCCACGTACCAAGGAAAGAATACAAGTTTTATTTCCTTGTATTTACACATGTATTTTCTACTATTTTCGTATACTTAGCATGAATTCCTCCCCGTTTATTTATTATTTATCTCACTAGACTGCTTGTTCATCTTTTTCTTATTATTGCATTAGTTTTATGATTCTGGATTACACTACACTTCCGGCCAGACTTCTAATACGTCCAACCGGACACATATCTAAAATACACATTTGACCGACCATTCCCATACCAGGTCTGTCATAGTTAATTTCGTTGTTTCTTTTTATTGTTGTGATATTGCTCTCTGGACATTATGTTTTGCTTTTAAGTCATGTTTTTACTTTTGAGTGTTTTAAATTACTTTGCATTATATTTACATTATAAAGCATGATGATATCTTTTTTCAAACCTTGATACTATATGCATTAGTAAATGATGATTTCGAACCCACACAGGTTTAAAGTCGACCTTGCGAGGAGTGTAGTGCTGCCTTAAATCATTCCCAGTGCCTTATACTAGGTGGCGACTCTTTTATTCCCATGTGGGCTAATTGTACTCTCTACGAGTTGCGGCTCAACAGTGTCATGGTCACGGACGTCATAGGTGATCGGTGAAAACACATACGTAACGCAAGCACACGTATCGCTCAAGTAGTATAAAAATATCGATCCCACGATGACTTAATTTCTATTGTTGTTATTAATTATTGATACTATTTATTTACATGTATCTAATTAAAGGAAGAAAGGGAATGATTGCTGATTGGTTGGTTGAATGTGGATTTGCTAAATGAATAAATAAATAAAAACACAAAAGAAAATACTAAGGAAAATAAACAAAAGACACAAACATTTAGGATTGTGATTTCACACAATATTATTCGAATGATGAATTGATTCTCTTATATATATGTAATAAATCAATTGGCTAATCTGGAACACAAAGATATGCAAAAGCCTATTCGATGGTCAGATGCAAACACCCAAAATAACGCAATTAATTATATTCCTATGTTAACCAAGTTATCTGAATTCATTAAGTTCAAGTTCCAATTATGGCTACACCCGCCTGACAGGTATATTCCTATCCTGTAAGGAAATCTACCTAAGAGACTTTTACCCCAATGTGAGATCGTGAGCTATAGAATCTAATGCTGAAACCTAAAATCTATTTTCCAAGTTCATTTTAAATTTACCAAATTAATCTTATTAGTGGCCATTTAATAAGAAGCATTAAGATTAAGATTCAATAAATAAACCAAAACATCACACATTATATAAAGAAAAACAATTATTAAACTTGTGAATATTGTGTTTATCACTTCCCTATATTAAAAATAAAATGATGGGGTTATGGGATCCACCTTTAATATTTCAAATTTAGAAATCTTATTTATTATAATATAGAATTGTCAGTGTTATTCAATTAAGTCAAACCAGCCATAAAGGCGGTGTTATTATTTGTCCATAAACCAGCCATATAGACAGTAATCATCTGTCACCTAAAGACAGACCATATAGGCGGTGTCACTTATGTCAAATAAATAAAACCAGCCATTAAAACGGTATCAAGTTTAATCCATATTATTAAATTATAATTTCCATATTATAAAATAAGTGAGATTAATCTACCTTATCATATTAAAGGTTTCACCCTTCCCCCAGCGAAAATTAGTTACTAAACATAAAAGAAAGTAAAAACACACAAACTATTATTACTAAAAATAAAAATACATAATTAAAATACAGAAAATAAACACACAATATACAATCCTCAAGTTCCTTAATAGAAACCATAAGAAAAGTATGAAATTTACAAATGAAATGACTTGGTATTTATAGCCAAAAGTTTGCCTCCACCAATTTCTCCACCAAACATGGCACCAAATCCTCCACCAAACATGCAGAAGTTTGACAATTTTCATTTTTTATTTTATTTTATTTTATTTTTTGTTTTGAAAATGACTTTAATAATTACACATAATACACTTCTGGATATTTTATTAATTTTGGTCATACAAACTTCAGAATTCGAAATTATTATGAATTTCGAAGTTGTAGATCTTTGAGTCTTCTTTAATCTGGAACTTGAATCAACTCATCCGATATCAAAATAGAAAGTTATGGCCAAAATACGAAAATTACGCAAAGTTGAAATTTCCGAAATTGTACTTCGTTAGAACGCCATTTCAAGTTTCCAAACTCTAAAATCCAAATGTCAAGTCTAGTTTTTGCCATTATTTGTTCCATATTTCGTCCTGATTGATTCCATTAAGTCTCAATTTTACTTTATCTGTAAAATAAATAAAAACACATCAAAACGTTCATAAAACTCGAGAAATCATACAAAATATTAGGTCAAATGGGTGGTAAAATGTGATATATTTTCCACTCATCACACCCCCAAACATGGCACCAAATCCTCCACCAAGCATGTTTGGTGGAAGTTTGACAATTTTCATTTTTTATTTATTTATTTTTTGTTTTGAAAATGACTTTAATAATTACACATAACACACTTCTGGGTGTTTTTTCAATTTCGGTCATGCAAACTTCAGAATTCGAAATTATTATAAACTTTGAACTCTGTAACCCACACACATTCTTACATTTTCATCCTTTTTGGACACCAGTATGATATTGACCGACCATTCTGGGTATTTGACGACTGCTACGAACCCTACTTCTATCTATTTCTTCATTTCTTCTCTAATTTTCTCCGCCCATTCTAGTCTTGTTCTGTGAAGCTTCTACTTTATAGGTCTTATGTTTGGGTTGTTGGTTTCTATAAAGGTCCCAAGATCAATAATAAGCATGAATCAAGTGCGAATACAAATCGAAGAAGTTACGGAATACTCACATCGATCGGTTGAGCGACGCGGAGGCAACAAAATTTCAAATTCTGCCCTGAACTGGTTCGGCAGTGAGCAGAAATGACTCACTGGTTTGGCCTCCGTTTGGGTCCTTCGTCAAGCTCCAAGCTTCGTCGAACGATTCCTGGCTCATGGGTGGACTTCCCTATCACCTTCGCATGTCTCGTAAGTGTGCTAGCACTCAAGAAATTTGCCACAAATTTCCAATTCTTGCTTCCCAAACTCACGGCAGTGAGCTGTGTGCAGATGAGAGAAAAAGAGCCCCATGGGCGTGTTTTTGGAGAAGAAAGAAGAATGAATGAGAGAGTTGTGTGTGTTGTAATTGTTATTGTGTATCTAATACACCAACCAATATTAAAATCAATTACCAAAATCAAATAAGGTAAATAGATTTTAATTAATTCAATAACTCACATCAACCATCACACTTGAGTGTCAAACACTCAAACATCAACTCACATCAAGTCACATCGATCAATCAATCAATGGTTACATCACTCAAAGTGACATGATTTGACGCTTGATATGACGCTAGATGCGACTAGTAATTTGACGTTTGATTTGACTTACGTGCCGCACTCGAATTCGAAATGCGCTCGCAAATAATCCCGAGCTCGGGTACGCTAATTCCAAATTAACGAATTTTCTGTTGCGACGTAATTAAATGATTACGCCTAGCGAAATCACTATTCACGTCACTAACAAATTAATTCTAAATTAATTCGTTCGCCCGAATTAAAATCCAATTTTAATTCTGCGTCGAAATCTAATTTCGTTTAATATATCAAATATATTAATTTATCGATTAATTCTAAATTAATCATTATCTCTCTTTTAATGATATTTTATCCCAGATAAAATATCTCTGCAATTAATCCCAGATTAATTTTCTCTCTCTTCTAATTAATCTCAGATTAATTTAGAGTACGAGTTATACGTCATCGGTGAATCTTTGGGAAGCGACCCATGAGATCCCCGGATATGTTGGCAGTAAATTCGGTCGTCGAACTTTCCGAACACGTAAGTACCAAGTACTACGTTTATACCGATTTACAAGACAATGTTGGCCTCTAGCAAAACGCCATGCCTACCCAATTCTCCGGAAATATCCTTACAGGAATAAAGGATCTATATCAGGAGTAGTATACGTAGTATTGCGTATTTCTGTCCAGTATCGGATGATCACGTGCTAGGCCTGGGGCTGGAATTGTGTCTGCCCCGTACGAAGCACATGTCGGATGTCTGGTAACTAGTCTCTATAATCGGATAACTATGACCTAGTCATATTATCCCGATGACTGCAGTACATAAGAGTACTAGTACTGTATCCTACGTGACCATCATCTCCATATGACTGGAGTGACACTTCCGTCTTCACATCACACCCAACACACTACGATTCTCAATATACCCAGCATTGGCGTACACAGAACCTGTTAAAGCCCTGGATGACCGCAACCAAAGTACATTGATTGTCGCAAGTATTAGCGGTGCAAGTCTCAGGTTAAGACCAAATACACCTACCCTGATTTCGGATTTCCATAGACACATAGTCATACTACCAATGGAATTCCGATGGGGTCTATCTAGAGCGAAGCTGTTTCCCGTACCATCGGTAAAACACAACCTCCTATTACACTTGCATGAGTATCCTATACCCAAATATATGAGAACTATGTCGTTGTGCCCTCACAACGCGCACAAGTGTAATACTAGTCTTTTACATATTTATCGATGTCCAATCTCGATAATACTCTGACTAGGGATATTTAAGGATTTATCCTTCGTGGACTGATATTGTCTCATATCATTCTCCGTCCAGGAACAAATCACAGGGACCTCCCATCATTTATACATCTAGGTGATCTAATCACAAATGATAAGAGAGCAATCTCCTTTGTCACATAGTTAATTTTTACAACAACTCCATGATCTGTAGAAATAGTGACGCTATGGGTCATAATTGTCCAACAATCTCCCACTTGGCCTATAGCCAGGCACTCGAGTGTCTGACACCCGAACTATGTACGGTTGGCTCAAACTGCTGAGGAAAGGCTTTTGTCAGCGGATTTGCATGATTATCGTCTGATGTGATTTATTCGATCATCGCATCGCCACGATCTATGATCCGTACGAATCAGATGAATATCGAAGTATTTATCTAGATCGTTGATGAGACCATTAATTTTTTAGCCTGTGCTGACGCCTAGCTCAGCTGCTAACAGAATTATATCTAATCTAATTAGATTTTTTTATCGACCCAGAAGGCTTCTATTGCCGCCTCAGCTGCAGCAATAACCCGCATTTGTTGTTTATACGGTAACAATAGACTTTTATTTGAATAGAATCAAATCAGTCCGAGTACCCACTCTTCAAAAGTATGGATATACGATTCTTGTTTTAGTTGTGTCCCAGACAACAATGCCACATCAGTTTCTTCTGATCAAATCAGTTGAGCTATTTGTTTGTCATGTTATATGTTTGAGATATTTTATATTCAAAATATAAATTCTGTTATTCACATCTAATGTGTTTATCTCAGTATCATATTTATAATAAAACACTTTAGTGTTCTAGAATATAAAGGCTCACCCGCAGCGGGTTAAACACTGATATAAAGATAATGTTTCTAGTCAAACTAGTTACATTATAACAGTTTCCTAATTTAAGTACACACCCGAAGGCAGTTCCTAAACTTAGGTATCTACGGTTAAAACAGCGACAGTTGTCCCATTTTCAATTCGCAGATAAATCTCTATGGAAGTCAGTATCCTGCTCAAAGCAGATTCTGAACATCAATACATATATTTTATGTACCACACTAAGTATTTAAAATCTAATTTTAATACTATTTGTGAACATAATCTTGACAAACATATTTGAAGTCAGAGCCTTGCTCGTTCTTCAATTCCTTCATGTCTTCTTTGTCCAAACGGCAGTCACGCTTCCACGATCCCGTTTGCCACATTTAAGCAGACATTTTGGGATATGTCATTTATCTTCCCAGAAGATTATAATGATTTTGCCTT
Source organism: Zanthoxylum bungeanum (assembly GCA_019454045.1). NCBI lineage: Eukaryota > Viridiplantae > Streptophyta > Magnoliopsida > Sapindales > Rutaceae > Zanthoxylum > Zanthoxylum bungeanum. The sequence goes on from SKCR01038158.1 coordinate 24,277, forward strand.
TGCCCTTTTTCATATTCCAGAAGCCTTTGGCCAAGCCTCGGGATTCTAGAATATCGAAGTAAGGTGTGCCTTGCGCTACTTGCCTAATTGCAAAGTTTGACTTTGTTTCCTTGAGAATAGTCATTAACTCTCCAAGAGTTATCAATTGCAATTTAGTACTTCTAAAATCTAAAGATAGATTTATGAAGATCCTTTAATTTCTTTATCATACTTTAAGAATCTAATCCTTAGTTCTGATTCAGAAATTAAGGAGTCTACTGCGACAAGCTAAATGAATTAAGCACTAAAGTTATCATTGCATGATCTTCCAAAGATTATGCTCTACTGTTTGCTTAACTCCGGGCTTAGGCTTAATATATTTATTTTATCAAATAAAATAACTTATTAGTTTCCAGGACCATCCTGAAATCTTATTCCCAATTTGAAAATTAAACCATTTAAATACATTTTCCCTAGGATTATGTATTAAACGTCAATCTTTCAATTTAATCTTGATTTTAATAGTCCAACTATTTAATCAACGATTAAGGTATTATTTATTATAATGATTACAATAGTCCAACTATTTAATCAACTATAATTTAATCAATTAAAATCAATTATATTGATTACTATAATCCAATTATAAAATCAACTATAAATGAATAGTTTGAATATAGTCCAACTATTAATTAAAACAACAATTTAAATATTAGTCCAACTAACATTTAATTTATTTGACGAATGATATTTGTTTGAGCGCGTATGGCAAGTAATTAAACGAATATTACAAATTCAATTCTTGCCTCCCACTATTTTTCAGCGAGCCTCTAACCCTATGTCGAGTACTCGGGAAACCGTGATTCCTAGTGGGCTAGGATCCCGTTAAATATCACACAATCTTGACTTTGGCCAACAAATTGTATGATAATTAACTAGGTAGATCTCTAAGATCGATTGGATCCAATCCAATTCCTAGATCCGGTAGGGGGACTCCAAGTCCGAAACATATATCTTATATATGCCAATACATCCAATGTATTACCTAACCTTTTTCCTCTGAATCAACTAAGCATTGGCTTTGGCACAAAAAACTTAGTGATCCTAGTTAAGCGCGACCCATTGACCATGGAAAGCTTCGTAATCAATGTCGATGGACAAGAAATGGTCTTGACTTTGGCCAACAAACCACAACTTGGACAAGACACTGATATGGAACAAAGCCTTCGTGATTCAAACACATCCTCGACGGACAAAGGCCTTGACTTTGGCCAAGAAGCCAATGTCGTCTTAGATCTTGAGTAAGAATCACTCAATGGAAGGAAAAACTCTTAATATTTTACGAGGGTTTTTCGCGTGCAAATTGGCAACCAATTTATTATCTTTGTTAAGGTCTCATCATCATACACCCTTAAACATGCATTCTAAACACATAATAAAGCATGTATAAATAAAATAATAATGATATGCGGATGGATACTTTACACATTGATCCTAGATCAAATCTCTCCATTTCTCTCTCCCGCTAGCACAAGTATTTACTTCTACCCGTTACACTACACCTCTAAAGAAACCTCATTTACATTGAGGGGAATAGGTGAGAAGAGAATACAAAGAATATGAGGTAATAAGGCTGTACACACAGGTCCAATTAATAAATCAAATTTATTACAACAATTTCTAAAATTGTCCCACCTATCTAATATCCATCCGATATACATTATTCATGCATCGCAACCATGTATTCACACAAGCATGTTAATTTATCGATTAATTCTAAATTAATCATTATCTCTCTTTTAATGATATTTTATCCTAGATAAAATATCTCTGCAATTAATCCCAGATTAATTTTCTCTCTCTTCTAATTAATCCCAGATTAATTTAGAGTGCGAGTTATACGTCATCGGTGAATCTTTGGGAAGCGACCCATGAGATCCCCAGATATGTTGGCAGTAAATTCGGTCGTCGGACTTTCCGAACACGTAAGTACCAAGTACTACGTTTATACCGATTTACAAGACAAGGTTGGCCTCTAGCAAAGCGCCATGCCTACCCAATTCTCCGGAAATATCCTTACAGGAATAAAGGTTCTATATCAGGCGTAGTATATGTAGTATTGCGTATTTCTGTCCAGTATCGGATGATCACGTGCTAGGCCTGAGGCTGGAATTGTGTCTGCCTCGTACGAAGCATATGTCGGATGTCTGGTAACTAGTCTCTATAATCGGATAACTATGACCTAGTCATATTATCCCGATGACTGCAGTACATAAAAGTACTAGTACCGTATCCTACGTGACCATCATCTCCATATGACTGGAGTGACACTTCCGTCTTCACATCACAACCCAACAACTACGATTCTCAATATACCCAGCATTGGCGTACACAGAACATGTTAAGCCCTGGACGACCGCAACCAAAGTACATTGATTGTCGCAAGTATTAGCGGTGCAAGTCTCAGGTTAAGACCAAATACACCTACCCTGATTTCGGATTTCCATAGACACATAGTCATACTACCAATGGAATTTCGAGGGGGTCTATCCAGAGCGAAGCTGTTTCCCGTACCATCTGTAAAACACAACCTCCTATTACACTTGCATGAGTATCATATACCCAAATATATGAGAACTATGTCGTTGTGCCCTCACAACGCGCACAAGTGTAATACTAGTCTTTTACGTATTTATCGATGTCCAATCTCGATAATACTCTGACTAGGGATATTTAATGATTTATCCTTCGTGTACTGATACTGTCTCATATCATTCTCCGTCCAGGAACAAATCACGGGGACCTCCTATCATTTATACATTTAGGTGATCTAATCACAAATGATAAGATAGCAATCTCCTTTGTCACATAGTTAATTTGTACAACAACACCATGATCTGTACAAATAGTGACGCTATGGGTCATAATTGTCCAACATGGGTATGTTGGTATTACGTGTTGCGCTATACTTATGTCCACTCCGAGCATGTCTTCATTGAACTAGGCAAATATCTTTGTATATGTAGGCATTGCATTTTTGCATGTGAAACCCGATGATGAGTCTCAGTTGGAGGCACTACCTTTTTAGCTAAGGATATTGCGGGAAACGGAGGTCGGAAGGGGAAATTCAGAATAAGTACGTCATCAAGTTTATTTCACAAGCTCACTGTTTTCGTTAGTGTTGCGTTCGTTACTTCGTTCGAACGTCAGGCAGATGGCGGGCGTTCGTGTCGCGTTCGAGTAAGCGTTCGAACGGCGTCGGTGTTTCTGGTTTTGCTGCTACCTCGCACCCCAGCCCAATTAGCTCCCCAAAGCCCATAAAACACATCCCAATTTAATTAAATTAAACATTAAATATTAAATAAAATATTTAAACCATTTACCATTAAATAAAACACAAATATAATCAATCATAACAAATCAAATATATTAATTTCCTAACTAAACAAATCACATACTAAATTAAAAAGAAGATATGCCTAATTAAAATCAATCCTAACCAATTAAAACCATCAAATATTTGACTTCCTAATCTAATAAGACATCCACCAATCTAAAATAGTTGACTTCCTAATTTAAAATATGTGTCCCCCCTCAATCTTGTGTATACCATTCTTAGGACTCCTAATTTGGAAACTAGATCTCTTCCTTGTGAGACAAGGGCAAACCCTAGCTCTCTTCTATATAAACAACCCCTAACCAAAGCCATCCTCTCCTTCACACATATAATTCACGCCCAACTCTCTCTAATCTCTTACAATTCACGGCAATAGAACAATAACAAGTAAAGAATAATTCTCTTCATCTCTCCACTCTCTCTAATACACGCCAAGACATCAAAAACACTTCACATATACACAAAAAGAGAACAAAGGCCCTAACCATCTCCTCCATAGCCGAGACAACAAGAGCCTCAATCCTCACTATAACCGAATCCACTACAAGCAACAATCCTCCATAGCCGAATCCAAAGCACCAATACCTTCCTTAGCCGAATCAAAACACTCCACTCCTTCACCGAGAACACATCCCCCATACAGCCCTTACAACCACTGAAACACCCCCTAATAAACACTCAAAACCAGCCCCCCTAATAAACACTCAAAACCAGCCCCTGAATCACCTTAAAACAGCAGCCCAAATCCTCTTAAAACAGTCCATAAAAACCTTAAAAACAGTAACATAAAAACTGCATAGATAATCTTAAAAATAATCACGCACAACTGCACTAAGAACCCATACAAACTTGGAACAGTTCATTGAAACGTCAAAACAGGTGGCCTGAGCAGTGAGCAGCAAAACAGATGCCGAACAGGAGCAGAACGGAGTTCGAACCGCAAGCAAAACAGAAAAGCAGTGAGCTAGGACGCTAAACCAGTGAACCGGAGAAGTTGAGGAGCTGTACCCTTCCGACGTCCGTGAAACGCAAGCCTGAAAGTGGGCAAAAAGGTTAGACCTGAGGGTATCTTTCACACTCGTTTTTCTGTATTATTTATTAATGTTACTTGCATGATTGTCATGTTGAAATGCATGTTGTGGCCTTTGAGTAGATAAATATGCATGAATTATGAGATGTAATATGTCGTGGCTGTGGAATAAAATGAGAGACGTGTCAACTCTCGCGGTATATCGGATGGAAACCCGGACATAAATTTCATAGCCGATTCCAAATGGACGGTAATATGATCTGTACTCGGGACAAAACTCCACGTACCGCTTGAGTAAACGGCACCCTCTTTTGTTTTGTGTTGCTTTTGTTTATTTTTCGTCACTTGAATTATATATGTTGTTTATTTATGCATGATTCAATCGAGCGCATGGGCTTAGTAAGTGGAATGAAAGATCCCCTATGGGGAGGGGTTAAAGCCCTTTACCACGATGCTTTGCTGCGCGCCGGTTGATGTGTGTTCGGTTGGATGCAAGATACGTTCAATCGGGCATACTTAGTTTGATATTATTGTCTTTATCTTTTTATGCATGGTTCAATCAAGCGCATGGGCTTAGTAAGTGGAATGAAAGATCCCTTATGGGGAGGGGTTAAAACCCTTTACCACGATGCTTTGCCGCATCGGTTGATGTGTGTCCGGATTGGATGTAAGATGTGTTCAATCGGGCATACTTGGTTTTGATATGATTGGCTCTGTTTTTGTATGTATGATGCGATCGAGCGCATGGGCTTAGTGAGTTAGTCCAAAGGTCCTCTATCTGAGAGACGAAGAGCCTAAAAGGCCACATTTGTGACACTACTTCGCCGCGCCGGACGAAGTGTGTTTGGGTTGAATGTACGTTCAATTGGGCATACGAAGTCCTACACTTTTGTTGTCTTTATTTCATGTGTTGTGATGTGACGTGCATGGGCTTAGTATGTTGATCTAAAGGTCCTCTCTTTGAGAGATCAAGAGCCCCAAAAGGCCACCTTTACGGCAGTACTTCGCCGCGCCCCTTTATTTTGTTGTTTATGTATTGCGTCCCATTTCATGCATCAGGTCTGTTCCCGTTCGAACGCGTTTACGAACGCAACTCGAACGCGCATGCATTTTGCCTTATCATGCATCAGGTCTCATTTCTGTTCGAACGCGTTCACGAAAGCCATACGAACGTGAGCATTCTGTTTCATTTCCGTTCGAACGCGTTAACAAACGCCATACGAACGTGAGCATTCTGTTTCATTTTCGTTCGAACGCGTTAACAAATGCCATACGAACGTGAGCATTCTGTTTCATTTCCGTTCGAACGCGTTTACGAACGCTACACGAACGCGAACACACTGAACTGAGACATATTCATCACATGCCATGTATAATTGTTTCTTAGGTAATTTTTTTATGGAACCACACATAGTCATTCTTATCTTTGTGCACATAATAATGAAAATCATGTTTATTCCATTAGTTGCGTCGTTTGCCTTAGTCTTGATTTAACGCATTACGATTCATATACCTATGCCATGATGACTTTGGAGTATTATTTCTTGTGATATATCGGATGGAAACCCAGACATAAATTCCGTAGCCGATTCCAAATGGACGGTAATGCGGTCTGTACTTGGGATACAATTCCACGTATCACTTGGAAAAGTGCTCACATGTATGCTTGTGCGGATATTATGTATGCTTGTGTTTTTCATGAATATGATATGCTGAATGAAGTTGTATGTTCATTGTTACTTTGAGGTATTTTCAGGCATGTGTTCTTAGATATGAGATATATGTGAAATGTATGTATAAGTGTTATTTTGTACCCATGAATATAGAAGCATGATATTCTTAGGAATAAGTGTTACTTAAGCCTGATTAATTTATTATATAAATCCTTTCATTACAAATGGCATAAGTAAGGGACCATTCCGAACCCAACGGTTTGAGGTCTTCCCTTGCGAGGGGTGAGTGCGGCCTTAAATCTCATTTTCCCGGTTCACACCTGGTGGCGACTCCATTATTCTCCGGTTTAGTCCCCCGTGGCTACTCCGTACTCCCGACCGCGCCGCGAGCCCGGGACAACATGCGTCGCCCAGGTTCTGTTGTCTACATTATATTTTATTAACAATCTTTCTATATATTTCATCTCCTCATGGGTAACCTCACTTGCAATTAATACATTCTTTGGATTTTCAAATGTACAAAGATTGAATGCTTATGTTTTTGTTGATTAATATCAAATATGCTCATGTCATGCATGTTATGATGTGTGCTAAAAGAAAAAGAGTAAGACAAGTAAGCAAAGTCAATCATCTTATTCATTAATGTAGAGTTACATTTAAATAGTTCAGGTACATAAACATAATCTTATCGCACACATCAAGTTTAGAATAATGATAATTATCCTGTACCATTTTCCTTCTTCTTCATATTTAACAATACATATTGCACACATCATATCGCACTGTATGACACACATTGTTGAAGTGTTGTCGCACATTTTCACAGTCTCACATCATAATCGCAAATTCTTTCCCACACGCTCTCTAAAATATGTCAAAATTTACATTTGTATAATACTCACAAAATTGGCATTTGCAATACATACCTCGACAGATGGACGAGATGTGGAACCCACAAACTGTGTGATGACCTCTTTCGGTAATATAACATGTCAGTCAAAAATTAAAGAAACTGCCTATGCATGCAACACAAGCTATCACACATCCAAACTAGTGCGACGGTATATTGTCGCACGGATGGTCACAGTCTTTGTCACACTGTTTGTTAGTGTGACATAGTGCAATAATATATATCATTTTGTGTGTCACACTGTGACATCTTTTGTCGCACAATAGTTGTTCTATAACACAGTACGACAAAGGCTATCGCACTACTCTTAGAACAGTGCGACAACAAATGTCGCACAATCGTTGCATAGTTGTTTGGGTTGTCCAACAGTTGTTGTCGCACTATCAATGCCTACTTCTATATTTGAGCATTTTATTAAATACAAAGTGAGCACATGACATAATAACATAAAAAATAAAAATAAAAAGAATCATGTAGTCGAATCAAAACATCAAAAAACATACATTTCATGTTCAAATTAAAAAATATTGACAAAACTTACTTGTTTTTGTTTGAATCTGAAAAGGAAAAGTCAAAAGTTGTATTCTTTGCCCTTAGTCGTAAGTTTCACGGAGACATGAGAAAAAGGTGAAATATAAAGAGTGAAAAGTGAAGAGAGAAAGGTGAAGAGGTTGAGTTATTTTGAGGGTATTTTGATCTCTATATTATTATTGGCTAGAATGGATTAAAAAAAATGACTAATTAAGAAATGTATCTTATTTATTTGCTTTCTTTTTATAATTTCCCCATTGTGAAGAACGAGAAAAGAATAAGATTAAACAGACAAACAAACCACATATAAATCGAGGAGTCATTAAGGTTTTTTTTTTTTTTTTTTTTTAATGAAAGATGACGAGTGGGTCTCAAATATCAATGCAATTTACTATTAGTTAATTCTTAGTTTAATTTTTGTAGGCTTGCTAAATTATTTGTCAATTTGTCTCGTAATTGATTGTCCTTTATATGACGCATTAGGGATGAGAAATGGGAAGGGAAAATGTTGAAATTTATTAATTTTGATCTCGTGCTATATATTAAAATAAATAAAAAATATTTATATCTCGTTTTGTAATTTTTTTAAAAATAAAAGATCATCACAGTCTTATTATTTTCTGTCGCGCTAAAAATTCAAGACATTTTTTTATCCTATCTTATTTGAGACAAATTTGTCTTGTCTAAAAGGGACGCGATCCGAAAAAATGCCATTGCTAGTGTCCCACCTAATTGATATAATAAATGCTTGTTTTTTTATGGTCTCTAATTAAACCTTTTTTTTCTTGTAATAATCCTCCAACAAGGCAGCAACAACTTACATACCCCTATTGCAAATTAAGCATTATCATTCATTCATTTTTCTCAATTCCCATGCTATTTAGCATGAAATCATGGCTAAATTAGGTACAAAATCTGCTTTCTTTATATTTAGATGAACGTAATGCCATAACAATGCAAAAAATATTTATTTAATTACTATAAAACTTCAATAACAAAGTATAACTTGGATATTTATATTAAATGCATAACCTCATGGAGCAAATGCCAAATTCATTTGCAGTGCAGAAACAAATCAAAGGGGGATGTTTCATAATTCAGATTTTCTGTAAAGTAAAATTTTGTACCTTAATAAGATATAGATTAAATTACTTTGTTATATAGATTAGATAGTGCTATATATGGATAGAACTAGAGATAAAAATTTAAAGTGGCCAAATAAAAAAAAATACATTCAGAAGGGTAAATCATACAAATATTATATTTCAAAACAAAAATGAAATAAATTATATATGGCCCCTTTTGTCCTATGGGCCATTCGCCCCCTACTGGTATTGGGGATGCTAATTGGTCAAGACGATTAGAGATTTACCCATATCAGTCTCATCTTCATTATATATTCGAAATATCATCATGAATTTTAATTTGAACAGTTCATGATTCATGATTTTTAGATAAAAATTAGGGTTTGAAATTAAAAAAATCATTAAAAATTCAAACCCGATTTTTTTATTCATAATAAAAAAACAATCCCAAATCCTATATTGAATTGTAGGAAATTCCAAAATCTTGATTGAGATTCGAAATTTTCTACAATTGGTAACTTGGTATATAGTAGCACAAAATTATTTGATTAGACGGGATGAGACAACGGAATATGAGAGATTTAGCGTGATGGGATGAAATTTAACGGGATGGGACGGGATCGATGTAATTTTATATAGTCCATTGCCAACACTATATCTGACAAACCAACAAAAAAAATGAACATTTAAAAGAACTGCTTTATTATTTTCTTTAACCAACCAAACACTGTCTTAGAGAATCGTGTGAAAGGTATCACACGTGTGGCCACAGCGCTCGCATCCCCCTCTATAAAATAAAAGGTTTCTCGGTCCTCTGCCTTTTAACTCACAATCCCTCCAAACAAAAACTCAATTTAAAAAAAAAAAAAATTTAAAAACTAAAAAATTTCCCCCAAAAAAATTCCAATATATTATTATTATTTCTTTCAATAACCACCACCGGGAATAACGAGAAATGGACGTCCGCCGGCGGACTCCGAAAGCAGAACGTGTGGACGACGGAGTGACAAGTGACAAAGAGCCGCCGACGGCAAAAGCATCAGACGCGTTGCCGCTTCCGTTATACCTAACAAACGGCATTTTCCTCACGCTGTTCTTTTCCGTTGCGTATTACTTACTTCACCGTTGGCGTGACAAGATCCGTAACTCAACTCCCCTCCACGTGCTCACTCTTTCCGAGATAACCGCCATTGTCTCTCTCATCGCTTCCTTTATCTACCTCCTTGGCTTCTTCGGCATTGACTTCGTCCAGTCGTTCATCTCACGCTCCTCCCCTGACGCGTGGGATCTTGGAGACGATAACGAACAAACCAACGAAATCGTCTCCCTTTCTCCAACTCTGTCCTCCGTCGAAGACGAGGAAATCGTTAAATCCGTCATCAATGGTACGATTCCGTCTTACGCACTCGAATCCCAGCTCGGTGATTGCAAACGAGCGGCTGCGATTCGACGCGAGGCGTTGCAGAAAATGACCGGGATGTCTTTGCAGGGATTGCCGTTAGATGGATTCGATTACGAGTCCATTTTAGGGCAGTGTTGCGAAATGCCGGTGGGGTACGTGCAGATTCCGGTGGGAATTTCGGGACCGTTGTTGCTTGATGGGTTTGAGTACTCGGTTCCCATGGCGACCACTGAAGGGTGTTTGGTCGCGAGTACTAATAGAGGGTGTAAAGCGATCTATGCGTCCGGTGGGGCTGCTAGTGTTTTGTTGAGAGATGGGATGACGAGGGCGCCTGTTGTTAGATTTGCTACTGCTAAGAGAGCTTCTGAATTGAAGTTCTTCTTAGAGGACCCCAACAATTTCCAAACTTTGTCCCACGTTTTTAACAGGTCATTGATTTGTTTCTGTTTCTGTTTCTGTTGTGTTGTGAGTTTTCTTTAATTTTGAAATATTATGTTATAGTTGTTTTAGGCGGTGAGTGTTTTTCATTGGATTCTAAATTAGTAACTTTGTGGCCTTTTATAAATTTAGAATATGAAAAGTTGATCAACTTATAAGGTAGAGAAATTGAGAAAAGGGAATAATTTGTCTCTATTTAGTTTGTTACATGTCTTAGGTTATTGATTGGATGTTTCGGGTTCCTTAGATCCTGAAAAAGAAGGATTTTTACTCTACTGACATTTTTTCCTTTGGTTGCAGGTCGAGTAGATTCGCGAGGCTCCAACATTTTAAATGTTCTATTGCTGGTAAGAATCTTTACATCAGATTTTGCTGTGGCACGGGTGATGCAATGGGGATGAACATGGTGTCCAAAGGAGTTCAGAATGTTCTTGAATTCCTTCAAAATGATTTTCCAGACATGGATTGCATTGGAATATCTGGTATGTATCTTGTCATTTACTTCAAAGTTGTAGTTATATTTTACTTTCAATTATTAATGAAATTTGGCTTTGTCCTCTAGTTTCCCTTGCATGTCATAGAATTATCGCTAATAATCATCTCATAGTTTTTGTCGCACTCTCTTAATATCTGTAGAAATATGTCATTGTTTCTCTCATCTTTTCCAGAAGATATAGTTATTAGTTCTAAGTCATCATCTCCTTTTATGTTGTTGTGACATCTTGATTTTATTATATTGACCATCATCCCTTGCTAATAATGTTTCCGAATTTTAGAAATAGGTTGCTATCCAAATTTGAGTGAATTATTCATCAATATCAGTATTACTTGTCACTATAAAGCCAGACTTGCTTGGTCAAGATGTACACGTTATTTTCCAAAATGAATACAATCTTATTTTTATTTCAAAAATATAATTATATAGTGTACATCTCATCTTTTGAGCATTATTTTATTGAAGAAGCCATGTTATTGTTGTTATTTATTCCAACTTGATTGGATGTATATGCAACTATTAAATAGTAATAATAGTACCATTTCTGAATTTTATTTTATTTTTTATACGCCTATGAACTATTTATAAAGATGACATGTCTCAGTGTTTTAGTTATTTTCTCATGTTTATAATATCGTATGCAAGTCATTTAGATTATTTCTTTTAATTCCTTTTTTTCTGCACCATTGGTCATTCTTAGCATAAGAAATTATTTGTAGCGCAAACTTCATGATAGCAAAATTTGTTTGATTTCATGGTGCTTACACATTAATTTTATTTTCCAGGAAACTTCTGTTCGGACAAGAAACCTGCTGCAGTGAATTGGATTGAAGGACGTGGGAAATCAGTAGTTTGTGAGGCCATAATTAAGGAAGAGGTGGTGCAGAAGGTGTTGAAAACTAATGTGTCTACACTCGTAGAGCTCAATATGCTCAAGAACCTTACTGGCTCTGCCATTGCGGGTTCTCTTGGTGGATTCAATGCCCATGCTGCCAACATCGTCTCTGCAATCTTCATAGCAACCGGCCAGGATCCAGCACAAAATGTTGAAAGTTCTCACTGTATTACTATGATGGAAGCTGTAAATGACGGGAAGGATCTACATATCTCTGTTACTATGCCGTCCATAGAGGTATTTGAGCATATATATATATATATAGTTATCTACTAATTTGTATTTTACTTTCTGGATAATTACTATTTCTCTTATCATCAGGTGGGAACGGTTGGAGGTGGTACTCAACTTGCATCTCAGTCTGCATGCCTGAATTTACTTGGTGTGAAAGGTGCAAGTAAAGAATCACCAGGATCCAACTCGAGGCTCTTGGCCACGATTGTAGCTGGTTCTGTTCTGGCAGGAGAGCTCTCCCTGATGTCTGCCATTGCAGCTGGTCAGCTTGTCAACAGTCACATGAAATACAACAGGTCCAGCAAAGTTGTATGCAAAGCCGCATCATAGATGCTGACGTGCACCCACCAATTAAAATGAACTAGAAAAAATAAAAAATAAAAAATAAAAACTTACAGCAAGACAGAACCATACATATGTATGTATAAAAAAGCTGTTGGCGCCAAAAATGAAACTTCTTAGCTGTAAAGTCAAGTGAAGAGAGTGGAATCACAACGTGGCTAGCTGGGGGTGGGGGCTGAAAGCTGAAAGGCCGTGAATCAAATGAATATGGGGCCTGGGTTGCGAGTCTTTCCTACTTGCGAATTTTTTCTGTCCACTCTGGCTCTTCTTGGTCGGTGCTGTTGTATGTTTGTAGCTGGGACCCGTTTCTCTGAGCGGTTCAATGTTTTTTTTCTCGTTTCTTTTGTATACAAGATTTTTTATTTTTTTTGCAGTTTCATGTAATTCTTATATTTATTAATAATAAATCTATGTTCCTTAATCGAAATCACTAATTATTCTTTTTCATCTTCTAGTATAGCATAGAAATCAACATTTTTCATTTTGCTACCTTTTGACCAACGATATTGTAGAGGCCGAAGGGATATATACCCTAATATTTCTTTCCAAACTTTTACCTTCTATTCCTTATTTTACTTCACTCTCTCTTTTTCGACATCAATCGGGAATTCGTGATAGAAGGTGTTGAGTGGCGAAGTATCGTTACCTGTTAGAGGAGCGGGTCCTCAAAATTGAAATTAATGGTGACTGACTTCTAAATTATTAGACATGATATGTATTGTTTATTAGATTATGCATAATTCTACATAAAAATTAATGAATTAACAAACAAGATATATGTATAAACAAAAAACAAAAATAGTTTAGATCAATATGAAAATTATGAGTAAAGTATAGGAGAAAAGGAAATCAAAACCAACCCGAGTTTCACTCTTCCCATAAGAACTTATTAGCCCATGCCTCGGTGCACTACGGATCTATGACTAACATTCTCTCAAGATTCTTGGTGGCTTCTTGCTTAAGAGGCACTTCTGTTGGGGCGGATGTGGAACCCTTAAGTTTGGATTGGAGCCCTGCACAGCGGAAGGGGGTCTAACCCGTGGATATCAAGCATAATTGTAATTTTAAATAATTTAATAAAATACTATAATCCATTACGAGTGTATAGGAAAAAACTGGGGCTGAATCGAAGTCCGAAAACTCAAAAACAGGGAAAAATAAAATTGAGTGCGCGATACAGTGTGCTCGCCCACTGTGCGCATATCTTTTTTTTTTTCAACATTAATTTGCCTTCAGCTCTCTGGAAACAGAGAGTTGAAAGAATTAGGGTTTTTAACCCTAATTGCTTTTAACCTTTCCTAAACACTTTCAGAACACTCAAAATTAATTTTAATATCAAAATCAATATCAACACATGTTATAGAACAAAAATCAAGTTTTTCAAAATATCAAATATTTTTACAAAAACATAAATTTATTCTAAATACGTACTTGCGTTAATTTTAAATTCAAAACACAAACCAAATTAGAATCCCACAATGAAATGACTCATGAACAATTCTATGACACTCAAAGGTGGTTAAGTGATGGTAGCCTTAGTTCTAAGATATCTAGAGTTCCAAACTCTAAATTTATGTCTATGTCTAACATAAATATTTTGACCCAATTACAATCATATTGTGTTTATACTTCCAAAGCATCATAACACAATTAATTACACAAATTTCAATATTATGTATTTAATACATAATTCATCACTATATGTCTCACTAATGAAAAACTCACTAATGAAAAACATAGCTTTTGGAGAATATCAAACTTACCTAGCAATGTTGATTCAAATATCTAATCTACTTCTCCTTGTTGAAATATTGTGGAGAAAATCCAAAGTTAGCAAGCTTGACTCCAAGATCCAATCTTGATTCCAATGCTAGCAAACTTCACTCCAAGATCTAATATTGATTTCTCCTAATTGAAATGTTGTAGAGATCTCACAAAGCTTCTCTAAACACTACTCTAACTTAGGCTAATTTCTCTAATTCTTGTTTGTATTTAGTTCTCTTAAGCTTGATTAAAATATTTGCTCAAGCTTGCTATTTATAGCAAAATTTAGGCAATTTTTAATTAATAAAAGTTCTAATCAACTTTTATGTGGGCTTAATCTAATTTGTCCAAATATATATCATTAGGTGTGACTAATCATCTTTGTCTACCACTTTGATTTAATCCAATTAATCAAGACAAAATTTAATTAATGGATTAATCACATGTCTTCCACTTTGATTTAATCCAATTAAATCAAGCCAAAAACATTTATAATTACATACTTGCAATTACCATAATATCCTCAAATGGTAGAGATAATTATGAAATTACGAAAAAGCCCTTGTGTAAATATTGAATTAATCCAATTAATCCAATTAGGTCAAAGTAAATAATCAATGTTATCCAATAACACTTGATTGTTGGGATGCATACCCTACAACTACGTGTAATGTAAACGGCTTTATGTGTTTTGAAATAAAATGATGCATTATTCATTTATCAAAGTGATTGTTTAATATTCGCATATTATAAATTATCTTGAATACCCTATATTACTTATGTACCTTCAGACTTAGTGTATGAGTGTCACAAACAAGAGGATTTTAAGTCTGAAGTTAGTAATCTTAAATAGCCCATAGAGAGCAAACAAATCGAGTACTTTATTTTTGGTTTATCTATAGCTGCGGTCCATTCTATAATTGTATGACGACCTTGATCCGGGATCGTCCATGTAGAGACATGAGAATAGAGGCACATTGTATGATGTGATCATATAGGACTGGACCCAGATGGAAATGACATTCTTTTAATATCCGTTAAACAAAGAAAGTCATTTCGATCTACTAGATTGTCATATATGAATTGATCTTAATCCTAAGAGTGTACTACGAACTCCTGCATGGCAGGATATGTCCTTTGATTTACAAAGGTGAGGTTGGTGTAGCAGTCTCGACCAATAGCTATGTACTTTGGGGGCATGGTCTGTATTGTAGCTGGGAACGTTTTACATAGACATGGAGTTCACTCATTCTTGGAGAAGTAGAGGAGTATCTTTCTTAAGGGTTGATTCATTACTTGAATGGTTAGAGTGCTCAAGTCTTTCTATTACGAATAGAAAGATTAAAATTCATAATCGTTATGAATAAATCATTCATTAGAGAATCAATGGTACTTACGGTAAAAATAATTAGAGGGGTATAACGGACATTATGACCCGACTCTAATTATGAGATACTGGTGAAGGATTAATCTATATGTAGTGACTATATCGATGGACACCGACTTGGTTTGGCTTAATATATCATCTGCGGCAACGAGAGTGCAACTTCGAGATTTTAGTGGAATAACCTGGAGTTAATAATTCGAAATATTTAATTAAGAGCTTAATTAATATTTCGAGATTATTGGAGCTCGGAACCGTAGGTCCATTTCGTCCACATGCTAGCTCGATTTACTATAGCGTATTTAGTATAATTGGATAGTCCAATTATATACTCATATATATATAAATATTATTAATATGATTAATGATATTATTATGTCACACTTGGAACTTTATATTAAAAGTTAATATATGGTTTTAATAATTATATGATAATTATAAAATGAATTAAATTAAATTATATTTGATATAATTTAATAAGGCTAAAGTTGTAATCTCTTAATTAAATTTGGAAGTTACAAACACATTAGGGCATTAATCCTTTTAATTTTGTAACACTTTTGGCTTTATGGAAAGTTATTTTATTGTTACAAAATTAATGAAAATAAATGAGATTTATTCCTATTTTACCATACCATTGCCGATTTTTGCAAAAGGAATAGGGAAAGGTTTTGTTGTTTTATGGAAACAATTAAACCTAAGTATAAAAAGGTTTTATTTTTCTTTTTGCTAGAAGGAATTGATTCTAACCCTATCCACCTTTTGATCTTCTTCCAAATCCTCTCAATTGTTGAGAAAGAAAAAGAAGAACACAAGAAAGAAAAATCCAAAAACAAAAGTTGTTGCGTGACTTAATTACTAAACAGTTTAGGGATTATTTTGTGAGTCTTGCCCACACAAGTTTTCGTTGGTAACGAGATTTAGTTCGGAAGACTTGTGGTATCGAACAATATTCATCTTCATCTCTTTCTCTTTGTACTCGGCAGTGAGCATTATTTTTTTGCTCATTGCCGCCCCTTTCTTGGTGAAACGGAACTCGGTTTGGTTTCGTTTTAATCCAGAATTTTTGGGGAATATTTTGTAATGTTTTAGGGCTATGTTGGGGCTATTTTCAAGTAAAAAATTACAGCCGCTATCCACGCATTTCAGGGACTGTTTCTGCAGTGCGTTGGGCGCGAATCGAGTCCAAAACAGTCCAGTTTTTGTCCGGTTGTTCGGAGACTGTTCTGGGGCTAGAATTTTTTCTGAAAGTGAAGCAAAATTTCAGTGGTGGTAGCAGTAGCTTTCGACATTCAAATGAGAAGGGTAGAAAAAATTTTCAAGTCCGATTCGTGTGCCTATACCATTTCCGCTGCGCAAGGAAAGTGTTTCCTACAATTGGCATCGAGTACAAGGTTGAAAAGTGTTCTTAACCCTTCTCTTTTCATTTAAATTTACTATTTTTAATATGTTTATATGAGTTATAAATATTGATATGTATGTTTAGATGAGTAGGCACAATATAATATTCATATGATGAATGATTATTGTTTTTTTCATGTGATGGATGGATTTTGCATTGGTCGTAAATTTTTCCGGCTCTTATTTTTAGTTGGTTTTGATTTTGGGATGTAAGGCCATAAGGCCATTGTTTACAATTGTTGAAATTTTATTTTCCAATGTAAAAATTTCAATTATTGTAATTTGGAGCACCAAAGTCGCAAAAGGAGCCAACACCACCTTGGAGCGTGATTTGAAGACCAAAGGATGCCTTGGGTATTTTTGTACTAATTAGATTAATATAGGAAAAATAAGAGCCCGGTCAATGCAAAATATTTTTATGTTATATGTTTGTTTAATTCGAATTGTTTGAATAACATGTCATATAGTTTAGGGTGCCTACTCTTGCATTTTACATGTCATAACATGCATTGGATGCATAGTCATTATAGACATGAAATATGATTTTATGTGATTTAAAATGTTTAAATTTGATTATGATATGCATGGAAAAATAATTAATTTGATTAATTAGTTTTATGGTTTAAAATTTGAATTCTAATATATTGGGCTTAATAAGTGCAAAATAAATTCCATTGGTATATAGGATAGAAATCCGGACATAAATTCCATAGCCGAATCCGAATGGACGATAATATGGTCTGCACTCGGGATACAATTCCACGTACTATTGGATTTTATAACGCACTAAGATTAATTAAATAGTTTAATATAAATCTTGACCATTTTAGGATTCTAAAATTTTAAACCTATTAGTGTTCTAGTATTTTAAAATCTTAAAATATAATAGGTCACTAATACCACTCTAATTAAATTAGTTTAATTGAGTAATACATTTAGTAGAGACTAATGGAAATTAGTGATACAAATTTAAGAGTTAAAATTGGTTAGGTCACTAATAGTGTACTAGTGTAAATAAGAATTATGTTTTAGCTAACTTACATTTATTCACACTAGTTAAAATAAAATATTAGATATTTTATAAATAAGAACCTTAATTTTAAAATAGTGAGTGGGAGAGGGATATACGACAGTATATCCCGTGATCTCCGTTGTTAGTCCGAAAATGTGAGATTCAAAATGCGCCTCGAGACGGCTTTGTTTTCGTCCCCCTACGGATGGTGTCCATTTTGGGTCAATATCAGGTTTGGATTCCGAGAGGATAGAGATTCTAGATGTATCTTGTGAACTGACCTACCTTACATCGGCACTTCACTCGTTAAGTCCAAGAATCCCAAAACGGCGGGTCACACTCACAAAGGAATAATTAACTGTTAATAAAATTCCTTGATCGAATGAAACGATAGTTGTTTAATATAGGAATAAGAGTTATTCCCGCATATATTAATCGACAGAGATTGTCTCGATCTATCATGCAAATACTTGACCTACCCTACGGCGGCACTTACTTTTGGGATGATAGATTTCTGTGGTATAGTAATTCTCTTAGGTTTCTAATTCGTTATTCATGGATTCATGCATCATGTTTAATTTTATGCCAAAATTATTTGATAATTTTAATATGCGATGAATGAATGTTAAATGCATGTTTATTTTATTTTTCAGTCATGGTTTCTCCAATTATTTCCATACTCTCAAACGATAAATTAACGGGAGAAAATTATTTTAAGTGGAAAAGTAACATGAACGCTATCCTAGTCTGCGAAGACCTAAAGTTTGTCCTGACGGAGGAGAGTCCTCCCGAGCCGGCCAGAAATGCTGGCCAAGCTGTGCGCGATACCTACCAGAAATAGGTCGCAGCTAATGAGAAAGCCCGCTGCTACTTGCTAGCAGGGATGTCTGAGGTTCTTGCTGCAAAGCATGAACCTATGGCTTCAGCATCTCAGATGATGGAGTCATTGCAGAACATGTTTGGACAGCCTTCGGAGCGTCAACGTCATGAGGCCATGGTCTCAGCGATGACTGCTAGGATGGAGGATGGGACATCAGTTCGAAAGAACGTCTTGAGGATTATGACCTATCTCAACACTGCTGAAACCCATGGAGCTCGTATTGACGAGCTTAGCCAGGTGACCATGATTATGGAAACTCTTCTGAAGAGTTTCATGTAGTTTAAATTTAATTATGTTATGAACAAGTTGACTTTTACTTTGACCCAACTGCTTAATGAGCTCACCCATTACGAGTCCATGCTTGTGGATCCTCATAAGTCCGGTGCTGAGGCAAATGTTGTCGAGTCTTCTAAATCTGCAAAGATGAAGAAGAATAGCACTGGGAAGGCTAAGGCAAACCCAATGAAGAAGAAGAACAAGAAAGGCTTCAAGGATGCCAAACCCAAGGGAAAATGTTTCCACTGCAACAAGAATGGGCATTGGAAAAGGAATTGTCATAAATACCTTGCTGAGTTGAAGGAGAAAAAGGAAAAAGGTAAATATGATTTACTCGTTATCGAATCTCTATTAGTGGAGGATGATAAATCCGCCTGGATTGTTGACTTTGGAGCCACTAACCATGTTTGTTCTTCTTTGCAGCTACTTGACTCATGGAGGGACCTTGCTGAAGGTGACTACACCATGAGGTTCAGGATAAAAGATGTTGTTTCAGCAAGAGCAGTGAGAGTTTCTAGTTTAAATTTTAAAAATAACAGTTATTTAAATTTGAACAATGTGTTATTCATTCTTGGTTTTCACGGGAATTTGATTTCCGTTTCTAAACTTTTGGATGATGGTTATTTAGTTTATTTTAATAGCAATTTAGTTATTATTGGTAGAAATGGATTAACCATATGCACAGGAAACTCAGAAAATAACTTGTATGTGTTAAGACCGTTATCACATAGGTCACTGCTCAACGCTGAAATATTTAAGGTTGAGAAACCTAAAACTAAACGGCCAAAGATTTATCACGATGACACATATCTGTGGCATCTTAGACTTGGTCATATCAACCTTGACTGGATAGACAGATTGATAAAGAACGGAGCCTTAAACCAGTTAAAGCTTGGAACTTTACCAGTCTGCGAATCTTGTTTAGAAAGAAAATTGACCAAGAGACCTTTTACTGGAAAAGGTATAAAGCCAGTCAACCGCTTGAGCTAATACATTCGGACGTTTACGGACCGATGAATGTAAGAGCCCGAGGTGGTTATGATTACTTCGTCACATTCATTGACGATTATTCTAGATATGGGTATGTTTACCTAATGCAGCACAAGTCAGATACTTTTGAAAAGTTCAAAGAGTATCGTGCTGAGGTTGAGAACCAATTAGGTAAAACAATCAAAACTCTACGATCAGATCATGGAGGAGAATACTTTGACAGAGATTTCTAGGAATTCTTAGTTGAGCATGGGATAGTATCCCATCTCACAGCACTTGGAACACCACAACAAAATGGTGTTGCAGAGAGGAGAAATCAGACCCTACTAGATATGATGAGATCTATGTTTAGTTATAGCTCACTACCTAGTTCGTTCTGGGGATATGCACTGCAAATTGCACTGCATATCCTTAATGTAGTTCCATCTAAGTCTATTTCTAAGACTCACTTAGAGTTATGGAATGGTCGTAAAACTAGTTTATGACATTTCCGTATATGAGGGTATCCAACACATGTGCTGAAGAATAATACTACAAAGTTGGAGCCATATTCTCAGGTGTGCCTATTTGTAGGCTATCCTAAGGAGAATAGGGGTGGATTCTTCTATAGTTCTGATGATAACAAAGTGTTTATATCGAAAAACGCTACGTTTCTAGAAGAGGATTATATGAGGGAGTTCAAACCTCGAAGTAAAGTGTTACTTGAGGAGTTACTTGCTGGTTCGACCAGCACACCATCGTCAACGATAGTTGAAAATACATAGCACATTCGACATCTGAGCGTAAGATGAAAGCTCATCAGAATGATCTACCACCTAGACGTAGTGGGAGGGTTGTACGACAACCTGATCGCTATCTTGGAGTTGGAGAGGCACAAGTTGTCGCATCCAGTGATGGTATAGATGATCCATTGACCTATCATAGTGCAATTGATGATTCTGATAAATAGGAATGACTTAAAGCCATAAACCTAGAGATGGAGTCTATGTACTCCAACTCAGTCTGGGAACTTGTAGACCAACCTGATTGGGTGAAACCAATAGGTTGCAAGTGGATCTACAAGGGAATAGAGGAGCAAATGGGAAGGTACATACCTTCAAGGCTAGGCTAGTGGCCAAGGATTATACCCAGAAAGAGGGAGTTGACTATGATGAAACTTTCTCGCCAGTAGCCATGCTCAAATCCATCCGCACTCTTCTATCCATTGCCGCATATTATGACTATGAAATTTGGCAAATGGACGTCAAGACTGCATTCATGAATGGAAATCTTGATGAGAGTATCTATATGGTACAACCAGAAGAGTTCATAGCCCAAGGTCAAGAGCAAAAGGTTTGCAGGCTGCAAAGGTCCATTTATGGACTTAAGCAGGCATCTCGATCTTGGAATATAAGATTTGATACCACGATCAAGTCTTATGATTTTGAGCAGAATTTTGATGAGCCTTATGTATACAAGCGCGTCATTGACGGGAATGTGGTTTTTCTTATTTTATACGTCGATGATATTTTACTCATTGGGAATGATGTAAAGATATTATTGGACGTGAAAACCTGGCTAGCTAACCAATTCCAAATGAAAGATTTGGGAGAGACCAGTTATGTTCTTGGGATTTAGATACTTCGGGATCGCAAGAAACGACTGTTAGCTATGTCTCATGCATCATATATCGACAAGATCCTTGTGCGATTTGGGATGCAGAATTCCAAGAAAGGCAATCTGCCTTATCGGTATGGAATTCATTTGTCAAAGGAACAGTCTCCTAAGACACCTCAAGATGTTGAGGAAATGAGACATATCTCATATGCCTCAGCAGTTGGTAGTCTCATGTATGCTATGTTATGCACGAGACCGGACATCTGTTTTACAGTGGGAGTAGTCAGTAGGTTTCAGTCGAACCCAGGATTGGATCACTGGGTGGCTGTGAAACTCATTCTCAAGTATCTTAAGAGAACGAGAGATTATATGCTTGTGTATTCCGGTGAGGATATGATCCTAAGGGGATATACAGACTCTAATTTTCAGATAGATGTCGATTCTAGGAAATCAACATTTGGATCAGTGTTTACCCTATGTGGTGGGGATATAGTATGGCGGAGTATAAAGAAATCTTGCATTGCTGACTCCACCATGGAGACTGAATATGTAGCAGCTAAGGAAGCAGTCTGGCTCCGTAAATTCTTGGGAGATCTGGAAGTTGTTCCAGATATGGATAGACCACTCACATTATATTGCGATAATAGTGGTGCAGTGGCAAACTCCAAAGAACAAGAAGCCACAAGAGGGGTAAGCATATAGAGGGAAATATCATCTCATCAGGGGGATAGTGCAGAGATGAGACGTTATCATCACAAAGATTCCTCTGCAGAGAACCTGGCTGATTCGTTTACAAAGACCTTGTCGGCTAAAGTGTTTGAAGGTCACCTAGATGGTCTAGGATTACGTGACATGTCCCATTTGCTCTAGTGCAAGTGGGAGATTGTTGGGATGTATGCCCTAGAGCTACGTGTAATATAAATGGATTTATGTGTATTTAAATAAAATGATACATTATTCATTTATCAAAGTGTTTGTTTAATATTCGTATATTATAAATTATCTTGAATACCCTAGATTACTTATGTACCTTCAGACTTAGTGTATGAGTGTCATACACAAGAGGATTTAAGTCTAAAATTAGTAATATTAAATAGTCCATAAAGAGCAAATAAAGCGGGTACTTTGTTTGTGGTTTACCTATAGCTGCGGTTCATTCTATAATTGTATGGTGACCTTGATCCTGGATCGTCCATGTAGAGACATGTGAATTGAGGCACCTTGTATGATGTGATCATATAGGACTGGACCCAGATGGAAATGACATTATTTTAATATCCGTTAAACAAAGAAAATCATCTCGATCTACTAGATGGTCATATATGGATTGATCTTAATCCTGAGTGTACTACGAACTCCTGCATGGCAGCCTATGTCCTTTGATTTACAAAGGTGAGGTTGGTGTAGCAGTCCCGACCAATTGCTACGTACTTTGGGGGCATGGTCTGTTGTGTAGCTGGGAACGTTTTACATAGACATGGAGTTCACTCCTTCTTGCGAGAAGTAGAGGAGTATCTTTCTTAAGGGTTGATTTAGTACTTGAACGGTTAGAGCTCTCAAGTCTTTCTATTACGAAGAGAAAGATTAAAATTCATAATCGTTATAAATAAATCGTTCATTAGAGAATCAATGGTACTTAAGGTAAAAATAATTAGAGGGGTATAACGGATATTATCACCCGACTCTAATTACAAGATACTCGTGAAGAGTTAATCTATATGTAGTGACTATATCAATGGACACCGACTTGGTTCGGCTTAATATATCATCTGCGGCAACGAGAGTGCAATTTCAGGATTTTTGTGGAATAACCCAGAGTTAATAATTCAGAATATTTAATTAAAAGCTTAATTAATATTTCGAGATTATTGGAGCTAAAGCTTAGTTAATAATTCATTTATTTTCATATTTGATATAATTTAATAAGGCTAAAGTTGTAATTTCTAATTAAAGGGTTTTAGAAACTTGTGATTTAATTTTGGAAGTTACAAACACATTATGGCATTAATCTTTTTAATTTTGTAACACTTTTGGCTTTATGGAAAGTTATTTTATTGTTACAAAATTAATGAAAATAAATGAGATTTATTCCTATTTTACTATGCCATTGCCGATTTTTGCAAAAGGAAGAGGGAAATGTATTGTTGTTTCATGGAAACAATTAAACCTAAGTATAAAAAGGTTTTATTTTTCTTTTTGCTAGAAGGAATTGATTCTAACCCTAGCCACCTTTTGATCTTCTTCCAAATCCTCTCAATTGTTGAGAAAGAAATAGAAGAACACAAGAAAAATAAAAATCCAAAAATAAAAGTTGTTATGTGACTTAATTACTAAACAGTTTAGGGATTATTTTTTGAGTCTTGCCACACAAGTTTCTGATGGTAACGAGATTTAGTTCGGAAGACTTGTGGTGTCGAACAATATTCATCTTCATCTATTTCTCTTTGTACTCAGCAGTGAGCATTGTTTTTTTGCTCATTGCTGCCCCTTTCTTGGTGAAACGGAACTCGGTTTGGTTTCGTTCTAATCCAGAATTTTTTGGGAAATATTTTGTAATGTTTTGGGGCTGTGTTAAGGCTGTTTTCAAGTGAAAAATCAGGACCAAAACATGGCCGTTGTCCACCCATTTCAGGGGTTATTTTTGCAGTGCGTTGGGCATGAATCAAGTCCAAAACAGTCCAATTTTTGTCTGGTTGTTCGGGCAGTGTTCTGGGGCTGGAATATTGTCTGAAACTGAAGAAATATTTCAGTGGTGGTAGCAGTAGCATTCAACATTCAAAGGAGAAGGGCATAAAAAATTTTCAATTCCGATCTGTGTGCCTATACCGTTTTCGCTGCGCAAGGAAAGCGTTTCTGTAGGCACTGCATTTTTGCATGTAAGTCCCTATAATGAGTCTCATTTATAGGCACTACCTTTTAAGTTGCGGAAGTCGCGGGAAATGGACGTCGGAAGGGAAGAGTCAAGAATTGACATTTTTGTTGGACTTAATTCGTTTGTTTATGCTTCGGGTTTGCTTGTTGGACTTCTGTTTTAAGACACACACCAAGCCCATCTCACCCAAGCCCAATCCAAGAAATAATTAAAACATATTTAAAACAAAAATTAAATTAAATTAAATTAAATCCAATTAAAATCTAATTAAATTAAATTCCTAATTTAAATAAATCACTTCCTAATTTAAATAATTCACTCACCAAATTAAAGACATTCCCACCTAAAATACAAATATCATTTCCTTTAATAAATTAATTAAAATACATACATATTTAATTGATTTGTTTCCAAACATAAAAATTCCATGCACAATAGGAACCCTAATTGACAACTATAAAAATAACACAAAACCCTAAACTCCCCTAGCAAGAGACTCACGACAACAACAAATTTAAATAACAAAGAAAACCCTAACTAGCAGCAACCTATTCACCCATCAACCAAGCAACTATTGGCAAACTGCCAGCACCTGTACACACGCCCCTTAAACCACTAACACCAGCCCTAAACGTCCCTCACCATGATGAAACCCTAAAGCACTCGAACCGGTCCACTCATCACGCATGATCATCACACCACCAGCCCCTTCCACGCACAATTAACCCAACAACTCACGGCACCAACAAAAAAAAAAACAAAAGCTCATTCACATCACGCCCATTACCCATTCAATAGCATCACTCAACACCCTCAACGCATCAACCACTACCCATACACTCACGCCACATATCCCTCCACTCTCGTAAGTCCCCTTGCTTCACACTTCACCTCACGACACAGCCACTGCCCCTCATTCTTCACGCCCAACGCAGCCACACACATAATTAACTGCTCACTTTGGCCACGTGAAACACTAATTCACAGTCCACTCAATTCATGCCAAACAACACCTTCACAGCCCTTCACGCCTTGACTCTCACAGCCCCAAATTACCGTCACCCACTGCCCTGAACTGAATCCAGAAAACTGCCGCATACTGCACATTTTAACCCCAAAAACAGTCCCTAAATCACACCCAAAACAGTCCTGAAAACCCCAAAACAGCAGCCCAAATACCCTGAAATAGCAGCCTAAAATCACCAAAAATAGTGAACAAAAACTGCACTTTAAAAACCTTAAAATTACCGCAAAATAGTAGTCTTTTTACCGTAAAAATAGTAGAATTTTACTGTAAAATAGTGACTAAAAACATCAGCAAAATAGCAGCAAAACGGAGTGAAAACAGCAGCCCAAACAGCGAAACAGCAAGGGAAAACTTTGAACCAGTGAACCGGAGGAGTTGCGGAGCATCAACCCTTCCGACGATCGTGTACCGTACTTCCGAGAGACGATTTAAAAGGTTAGACCTAAGGGCACTTTTCTTATTTATTTTCATTCATCTTTTAATTGTTTTATTTATTTTCTTCGCATGAGAGTCGCTTGTGGATGCATGTTGTGGCCTTTGAATGGATGGGAAAATGTGTCGTCTCTTGTGGTATATAGGATGGAAACCCAGACGTAAATTCCGTAGCCGATTCTGAATGGACGGTAGTGCTGTCTGTACTTGGGAAACAACTCCACGTACCACTTGAACAAACGGCACATGTTTCACTTTGCTTTTGTATCTTGTTCGTTTATTATTCGCATTTTATTATTCCGCCATTTACTTTACGTACGTTGTGTGTTTATGTGTTGATGATATAATGCGCATGGGCAAATCAAGTTGGATCAAAGGTCCTTAATTTTGAGGGATAGAAAGCCTAAGGGCTACCTTTGCCACAACGTTTTGCCGCGCCGGACAAAGTACGTTCGATTGAATGTGAGATATGTTTAATCAGACACTTGAAGTTCTATATAGATGTGGGCATATATCGCATCTCATTTCTTTCATCTTTATTGTCTATCTTCTTTTGCATCGCATCATGGCACGTTTATTTTAACGCTTAATTGCCTCTTTAGTTATCTCTTTACATTATGCACTTAATTGCCTCTCTTTAATATGCATGCTTGTACAATTATGGTTTATTTGCGTCTCTGTGTTTATCAATATGATGTGTTTATGAAATTATATGCTTGCTGTTATTCCGGTTTACTTTCATGCATGTGAACCTAGAAATAGAATACTATTGGAGATGTATGTTGCGTAGATTCGGTTAAGTTATTGCATAAATCATTTCATTACAAGTGGCATAAGTAAGGGACCATTCTGAACCCAATGGTTTGAGGTCTTCCCTTGTGAGGGGTGAGTGCGGCCTTAAATTATTTCCCGGTTCACACCGGGTGGCGACTCCATGTTATTTCTCTGGTTTAGTCCCCCGCGGGCTACTCCGTACTCCTGATCGGGCTGCGAGTCCTGGACAGCGTCATCCAACATCTGTGTCCTACAGTCTGGCGACACCACTAGGGATAGAGAATTGGCCCCGAAATATTGTCTTGTAATGATTGTGATTTGTGCTTTAGTTAACCGTGTCTATAGTGGGTTAATGGGGTTTAATCAAAGGCATTGTTAAGGCTAGGTGATGGTTTGGTGTCTTCCTTCATTCACTACCTTTCTATAAGGAAAAGCTGTGAAGGCACCTAGATAATCATTACCCGTAGCTCGTTGTGACAGACTAATTTGGAGGACTTGTTGTTTATTCATGTCACCAAGGAGATAAAAGCCTAAGAGACTTGGGTATTTAAGAGAGTTCACTCCACCCTCTCTCTGGGGAATCTACAATGGGAAATCCATTTGACAGTTAGTCACACCATAACTCGTTGGCACGTACCTTAAGGTATAAAAAAGGTGCGCTCACTTGGTCGCTTGAACCCTTGAGTGGGGAGACCTAGTTGTGGGCAATCCTTCACCAACGAAAGCCTTTGTCTACACTCCCGTAAACCCACACATAGACCATAGTTGTATGATCAATAGAAACTATTTCCTTGTGCTTGTGTTTAGGGACCATTGTCATTTGGATTCAGTTGGACCTTTTTTCATGAGGCATGGGCTTGTTGGGCCATTTAAAATGGGACGAGTTCGTATCCTATGACAATTGGGTCAAAATCTTCTGAAATACCGATGGGCCACTCTGTAGAAATTATTTCTTTATGCTTATGTTTGGGATCGTCGCCATTTGGATTCAGTTGGACTTTTTGACATGAGGTATAGGCTTGTTGGGCCATTTAAACTGGGATGAGCCTGTGCTTTATGATAATTGGTCCAAAAGCTTCTAAAATATCGGTGGGCTACTTTATGTTTAGACCTCTTATCATTTGAAGTTGTTTAGCCATGTTATCGCAATAGTATGATTAAATGCTTTAAAATGGTAATGGGCTGACTTATATATTCCATGTATCGCACGCATCTCATCCATCTCATGCATACACGCATCATGCTAACCCCTGTGTCTTAAAAGCCATCATAGATATCCGTTGGGTAAAAAAAAAAGTTTGTCCAGAAGGGTTTAGCAAACATGGATATCGGGGAAAAGGAAATTGAGAAACAGAAAACATTACGGCAAGGATAGAGAGATAAGCAAATGGCATCCAGCTGAAGTGTCCGAGAAAAGAAGAAGCTCGACAGACAATGGAAACAGTACTGCCGGTGGAAGTTGAGATACAGTCCATGCGGGTATTAGCAGAAACAGAGTTACCTGAACAAGAATGGACCTCGCAGAGATTTGAAACAGTTAGCACTGCTGGATGAGAAGAGGATGAAGTCCTTACATCACATGCAGATATACAATAAGAGGTTGGCTCGGGCATTCAACAAGAAGGTGCGTCCTACCAAGATCAGAAAGGGTGATCTGGTACTTAAGCAGTCAAAGTCGTCGACGACAGACCCCGAGGGGAAAGTTCAGACCCAACTGGGAAGGACCCTACATAGTCCAGAAAATGATGGGAAATGGGGCAGTGAGACTGTCAGATTTGGAGGGGAATGAGTTCATCGAGCCGATCAACGTGGATAGATTGAAGCAGTATTTTTCCTGAGGGAAGGAAGACCGAGCAGTCACCAAGGGAATTGACAGAAGACCTAACCCAACGGAATAAGAAACTCATTCATGCATACACGTAACGTATTTTGCATTCCTTTTTGTGTTTGTTTTGTTTTGTATTCACAGGTTTCAAAGAAGAAAAAAGAGAAAGCGGCAAAGGTAAGCCAATCAGAAGCAGCAACAGTACATTGTCGTCAGTTTTAGGAATGAATCATGGGGTTGAGGCCCACATCAGTCTCAGGAATGAATCAGAATCAGTATCAGTTTCAGGAATGAATCACCGAGTTGAGG
Organism: Zanthoxylum bungeanum; assembly: GCA_019454045.1. Taxonomy (NCBI): domain Eukaryota; kingdom Viridiplantae; phylum Streptophyta; class Magnoliopsida; order Sapindales; family Rutaceae; genus Zanthoxylum; species Zanthoxylum bungeanum. The sequence goes on from SKCR01038158.1 coordinate 53,231, forward strand.
TCCGCATCAGTATTAGTCTCAGGAAGGAATCCCAAGGTTGAGGCCGATACCAGTATAAGTTTCAGGAATGGATCCCAGGGGGCGAAGCCCATATTATCAGTGGTTGAAAGGAAGAATTTCGTGGAGTGAGTGAAAAAAAAAAGAGAAGTCCTTGATGGTTAGGCATATGTCTGATGATGACATTGTTTGCTGTAGGGAGAAACCTTAGAAATGATAAGTGCGAGATGTGCTCTCATCCGATATTCTGAATAGTTGATCTCAGCTAGACTCACGAGTACTTGATCACAGGATATTAGTGGTGGAAGCCTGAGTAGTCGGCAAGATGACTAGTTGAAGAGATGATGGATCAGTGAATGATTGTTTGCCTGGATGTCCACCCTGGTTTACTTATGCTACAATATATGATATGGTTGGAAACAAAGAAAGTCTCTGCAATGAAAAGAAAAGAAAAAAATAGACCGCCTATAACCAATAAGCGTGAAGCTACCTATGGACGAGTATTAGGACCACCATGAGGAGAAATGCTACCTTAAAGGGTAGGTGAGTCAAAAAAGAGAAAGAAAGAAAAGAGAAAAAAATGTCCAAAATGAAAAGAAAGAAAAGAAAGAGACAAAAGAAAAAAGAAGAAAACCATATCACGTTGAGTACGTGGAAGTAATCACAGAGTGTGATCAAGACATCTAGGTTGGTTAGACCCAATGATCCGGTTCTCCGAGACAAAATCATCGAGTTGGCTTACTTAAGAGTGAAGCTACGAAAGAGCCTTAGCACACACACACTTGGAGTCTAGTTCAGATCATTCACTCAGACGGTCGGATTTGAGTTGTATCATGTACTTTCAAGGTTCTCTGGTTTCGACACGGAGCATCCAATGAGGATAAATATGTTTAACTATCAGGATTATCTTGTGAGAGACAGTACAATATGTTGAAATGAACCATCACATTATCAGTATCAGTCTTGCCAGGTATGGCACTCTGAGGGCGAGGCCCACATCATTATCAGTATCAGTCTTGCCATAGGTATGGCACTCTGGGGTCGATGCCCACATCATTATCAGTATCAGTCTTGCCAGGTATGGCACTCTCCGGGTATGGAGACACATCACTGTCAGTATTAGTTTCGCCGGGTATGGCACTCCGGGTATGGAGACACATCAGTATCAGTATCAGTTTTGGGGATGAGTCCCGGGGGTTGAGGCCCACATTATCAGTATCAGTTTGGGGTCGAGGCCCACATCCGCATCATTTTAGGGGCGAGGCCCGCATCCGCATCAGTGTGGGGGCGAGGCCCATATCAGTATCGGTTTGGGGGCGAGCCCACATCAGTATCAGTTTGGGGGCGAGGCCCACATCAGTATCAGTCTGTGGGCCGAGGCCCACATCAGCATCAGTTTTGGGGATGAGTCTCAGGGTCGAGGCCCACATCAGCATCAGTTTTGGGGATGCGTCCCAAGGTCGAGGCCCACACATATCATCAGCAATTTTGGGGATGGGTCCCGGGGGTCGAGGCCCACATCCGTATCAGCTCGAGGGCGAGGCCCACATCCGTATCAGCTCGAGGGCGAGGCCCACATCCGCATCAGTTTGGGGGCGAGGCCCATATCAGTATCAGTTTTGAGGATGAGTCCCAGGGTCGAGGCCCACATCAGTGTCAGTTTCAGTTTTAGGGATGAGTCCCAGGGCCGAGGCCCACATCAGTTTCAGTTTTGGGGATGAGTCCCAGGGCCGAGGCCCACATCAGTTTCAGTTTTGGGAATAAGTCCCAGGGTCGAGGCCTGACCATCAGTATCAGTTTTGGGGATGAGTCCCAAGGCTGAGGCCCACATCAGTTTCAGTTTTGGGATGAGTCCCTAGGGCGAGGCCCACATCAGTATCAGTCCAGGGTTAAGGCCCACATCAGTATCCGATTGGGGTGAGGCCCACATCAGCATTGGCAGTATCAGTTTTGGGGATAAGTCCCGGGGGTGAGGCCCACATCGGCATCGGTTTTGGGGATGAGTCCCAGGGTCGTGACCCACATCATCAGCCAGTTTTGGGGTTGCACCCGGGTCGTGGACCCACATCATCAGCAGTTTTGGGGATGCGTCCCAAGGTTGTGACCCACAACATCAGCAGTTTTGGGGATGCGTCCCAGGGTCGTGACCCACATCAGCATCAGTTTTGGGGATGAGTCCCGGGGGCGAGGCCCCCATCAGCATCAGTTTTGGGGATGAGTCCCAGGGTAGTGACCCACATCATCAGCAGCTTTGGGGATGCGTCCTAGGGTCGTGACCCACATCATCAGCAGTTTTGGGGATGCGTCCCAGGGTCGTGACCCACATCATCAGCAGTTTTGGGATGCGTCCCAGGGTCGTGACCCACATCATCAGCAGTTTTGGGATGCGTCCCAGGGTCGTGACCCATATTATCAACGTTATAGGGATGCGTCCCAGGGTCGAGGCCCCCGTTGTCGGTTTCAGTTATCGGGATGCGTCCTAGGGTCGTTGGCCCCATGCATCATCAGTTTTGGGGATGCGTCCCAAGGTCGTGAACCACATTATCAACGTTATTGGGATGCGTCCCAGGGTCGTGACCCACATCATCAGCAGTTTTGGGGTTGCGTCCCAGGGTCGTGACCCACATCATCAACAGTTTTGGGGTTGCGTCCCAGGGTCGTGACCCACATCATCAGCAGTTTTGGGGTTGCGTCCCAGGGTCGTGACCCACATCATCAACAGTTTTGGGGTTGCGTCCCAGGGTCGTGACCCACCACATTAGCAGTTTTGGGGATGCGTCCCAGAGTCGTGACCTATATCAGCATCAGTTTTGGGGATGAGTCCCGGGGGCGAGGCCCCCACAGCATCATTTTTGGGATGAGTCCCAGGGTAGTGACCCACCATCATCAGCAGCAGCTTTGGGGATGCGTCCTAGGGTCGTGGACCCACATCATCAGCAGTTTTGGGGATGATCCCAGGGTCGTGACCCACATCATCATCAGTTTTGGGGATGCGTCCCAGGGTCGTGACCCACATTATCAACGTTATAGGGATGCGTCCCAAGTTCGAGGCCCCCGTTTTCGGTTTCAGTTATCGGATGCGTCCTAGGGTCGTTGGCCCCATGCATCATCATCAGTTTTGGGGATGCGTCCCAAGGTCTTGACCCACATTATCAACGTTATCGGGATGCGTCCTAGGGTCGTGACCCACATCATCAGCAGTTTTGGGGTTGCGTCCCAGGGTCGTGACCCACATCATCAGCAGTTTTGGGGATGCGTCCCAGGGTCGTGACCCACAATATTAGCAGTTTTTGGGATGCGTCCCAGAGTCGTGACCCACATCAGCATCAGATTTGGGGATGAGTCCCGGGGGCGAGGCCCCCATCAGCATCAGTTTTTGGGATGAGTCACAGGGTAGTGACCCACATCATCAGCAGCTTTGGGGATGCGTCCTAGGGTCGTGACCCACATCATCAACAGTTTTGGGGATGCGTCCCAGGGTCATGACCCACATCATCAGCAGTTTTGGGATGCGTCCCAGGGTCGTGACCCACATTATCAACGTTATAGGGATGTGTCCCAGTGTCGAGGCCCCCGTTGTCGGTTTCAGTTATCGGGATGCGTCCTAGGATCGTTGGCCCCATGCATCGTCAGTTTTAGGGATGCGTCCCAAGGTCGTGACCCACATTATCAATGTTATCGGGATGCGTCCCAGATTCGTGACCCACATCATCAGTAGTTTTGGGGTTGCGTCCCAGGGTCGTGACCCACATCATCAGCAGTTTTGGGGATGCGTCCCAAGGTTGTGACCCACAACATCAGCAATTTTGGGGATGCGTCCCAGGGTCGTGACCCACATCAGCATCAGTTTTGGGGATGTGTCCCGGGCGCGAGGCCCCCATCAGTATCAGTTTTGGGGATGAGTCTCAGGGTAGTGACCCACATCATCAGCATATTTGGGGATGCGTCCTAGGGTCGTGACCCACATCATCAGCAGTTTTGGGGATACGTCCCAGGGTCGTGACCCACATCATCAGCAGTTTTGGGATGCGTCCCAGGGTCGTGACCCACATTATCAACTGTATAGGGATGCGTCCCAGGGTCGAGGCCCCCGTTGTCGGTTTCATTTATCGGGATGCATCCTAGGGTCGTTGGCCCCCTGCATCATCAGTTTTGGGGATGCGTCCCAGGGTCGTGACCCACATTATCAACGTTATCGGGATGAGTCCCAGGGTCGTGACCCACATCATCATCAGTTTTGGGGATGCGTCCCAGGGTCGTGACCCACATGTCAGCGGTATTGAGATGCGTCCCAGGGTCGAGGCCCCCGTTGTCGGTTGCAGTTATTGGGATGCGTCCCAGGATCGAGGTCCACTGCATCATCAGTTTTGGAGATGCGTCCCAGGGTCGTGACCCATATTTTCAGCGGTATTGGGATGCGTCCCAGGGTCGAGGCCCCCGTTATCGGTTGTAGTTATTGGGATGCGTCCCAGGATTGATGTCCACTTCGTCATCAACTCAGCTCGAAGCAGCATGCAAGTCATGTGGCAGTTGGAGAGCAAGGTAAGTAAAAATGCATTGCACAACTTTGATAAGATTGTCATTGTCACACACTACACAAGTCCCATCAAAGTGGGGGCGACTGTAGGCACTGCATTTTTGCATGTAAGTCCCTATGATGAGTCTCATTTAGAGGCCCTACCTTTTAAGTTGCGGAAGTCGCGGGAAACGGACGTCGGAAGGGAAGAGTCAAGAATTGACATTTTTGTTGGACTTAATTCGTTTGTTTATGCTTCGGGTTTACTTGTTGGACTTCCGTTTTAAGACACACACCAAGCTCATCTCTCCCAAGCCCAATCCAATAAATAATTAAAACATATTTAAAACATAAATTAAATTAAATTAAATTAAAATCCAATTAAATTAAATTCCTAATTTAAATAAATCACTTCCTAATTTAAATAATTCACTCACCAAATTAAAGACATTCCCACCTAAAATACAAATATCCTTCCTTTAATAAATTAATTAAAATACACACATATTTAATTGATTTGTTTCCAAACATAAAAATTCCATGCACAATAGGAACCTTAATTGACAACTATAAAAATAATACAAAACCCTAAACTCCCCTAGCAAGAGACTCACAGCAACAACAAATTTAAACAACAAAGAAAACCCTAACTAGCAGCAACCTATTCACCCATCAACCAAGAAACTATTGGCAAACTGCCAGCACCTGTACACACGCCCCTTAAGCCACTAACACCAGCCCTAAACGTCCCTCACCATGATGAAACCCTAAAGCACTCGAACCAGACCACTCATCACGCATGATCATCACACCACCGGCCCCTTCCACGCACTATTAACCCAACAACTCACGACACCAACAAAAAAAAAAGCTCATTCACCTCACGCCAAACAACACCTTCACAGCCCTTCACGCCTGGACTCTCATAGCCCTAAATTACCGTCACCCACTGCCCTGAACTGCATCCAGAAAACTGCCGCATACTGCACCTTTTAACCCCAAAAAATAGTCCATAAATCACACCCAAAATAGTCCCGAAAACCCCAAAACATCAGCCCAAATACCCTGAAACAGTAGCCTAAAATCACCAAAAACAGTGAACAAAAACTGCACTTTAAAACCTTTAAAATTACCATAAAACAGTAGCCTTTTTATCGCAAAAATAGTAGCCTTTTACCGCAAGACAGTGATTGAAAACAGCAGCAAAACAGCAGTAAAATGGAGCGAAAACAGCAACCCAAACAGCGAAACAGCGAGGGAAAATATTGAACCAGTGAACCGGAGGAGTTGGGAGCATCAACCCTTCTGACGACCGTGTACCGTACTTCCGAGAGACGAATTAAAAGGTTAGACCTGAGGGCACTTTTCTTATTTATTTTCTTCGCATGAGAGTCACTTGTGGATGCATGTTGTGGCCTTTGAATGGATGGGAAAATGTGTCGTCTCTTGTGGTATATAGGATGGAAACCTAGACGTAAATTCTGTAGCCGATTCTGAATGGACGGTAGTGCGGTCTGTACTTGGGAAACAACTCTACGTACCACTTGAGCAAACGCCACATGTTTCACTTTGCTTTTGTATCTTGTTTGTTTATTATTCAGATTTTATTATTCCGCCATTTACTTTACGTACGTTGTGTGTTTATGTGTTGATGATATAATGTGCATGGGTAAATCAAGTTGGATCAAAGGTCCTCCATTTCGAGGGATAAAAAGCCTAAGGGCTACCTTTGCCACGACGTTTTACCGCGCCAGACGAAGTGTGTTTAGTTGAATGTGAGATATGTTCAACCGAGCATACAAGGTCCTATATTGTTGTCTTTATCTTTTATGCATGGTGATGTGATGCGCATGGGCTTATTACGTTGGTCTAAAGGTTCTGCATTTGGAGAAAGAAAAGCCTAAAAGGCTACCTTTACCACGATACTTCGCCGCGCCTTTTATTATTCCACCATTTACTTTACGTACGTTGTGTGTTTGTGTATTGATGATATAGTGCGCATGGGCAAATCAAGTTGGATTAAAGGTCCTCCGTTTTGAGGGATAAAAAGCCTAAGGGCTACCTTTGCCACAATGTTTTGCCGCGCCGGACGAAGTATGTTTGGTTGAATGTGAGATGTGTTTAACCGAGTATACGAAGTCCTATATTGTTGTCTTTGTTTTATATTCATTGTAATGTGATGCGCATGGGCTTAATATGTTGGTCTAAAGGTTCTCTATTTGAGAAAAGACTAGTCTAAAAGGCTACCTTTACGACAATACTTTGCCGTGCCTTTTATTATTCCGTTATTTGTTTTATGTATGACATCTCCTTGCATAATCATGCATCATATTGCATTGCACATGGGCAAATCAAGTTGGATTAAAGGTCCTCCATTTTGAGGGATAGAAAGCCTAAGGGCTACCTTTGCCACAATGTTTTGCCGCGCCGGACAAAGTACGTTCGATTGAACGTGAGATATGTTTAATTGGACACTTGAAGTCTTATATAGATGTGGGCATATATCGCATCTCGTTTCTTTCATCTTTATTGTCTATCTTCTTTTGCATCGCATCATGGCACATTTATTTTAACGCTTAATTGCCTCTTTAGTTATCTCTTTACATTATGCACTTAATTGCCTCTCTTTAATATGCATGCTTGTATAATTATGGTTTATTTGCGTCTCTGTGTTTATCAATATGATGTGTTTATGAAATTATATGATTGCTGCTATTCCGGTTTACTTTCATGCATATGAACCTAGAAATAGAATACTATTGGAGATGTATGTTGCGTAGATTCGGCTAAGTTATTGCACAAATAATTTCATTATTGATTATCTTAATTGATAATTATAATATCGAATATTATCTTTTATCAAAATTAATCAGGTACCCAAGTGCTCAACGAGTACACTTCATATTGTAGGACTCTCTAAATCTAGACATGTTCATCACATAAGCCTAGCTAATATGTATGCAATTAGGCCACCATCGAATTCGTGAAGAACACGAACGGCCTTTTTAAACTATACAAGTTAAGGTCATCACATATGTTTAACAATCCCACTGTCATAGGCTATCCGAGTTGTACTTAGGAAACATACAATACACCGTCAAGTTTTCGAGGCGCACATCTCATGTAAACATGTCAACGATTCTTTACAACTAATGTGATTCACCTTAGGTGATCAGCTTTGGCCAAAGTCTTTTAAGAATCGTGACTTACTCACATGGATACTTAAACCCATTATGATGCATATATGGGCCAACGAATCCTATCTTGATACGCACTTGATTAATGAGTGTATCGGTCCACACCCAACGAACATCTATGAGGCCAGACCATGAAAGGTTTCTGACATATATGGCATCAAAGTGTGGAGGATCTCACACAAAATCAATATTATCCTATAGTCAAAGGATTGCATATGTTACTCGACTCGAAGATATTCCTATTGATGGTGGTGTGCACTTCCAACTATTAGGAATCACATGTGAGTCATTTAGTATTCGATTCAACGAATACTCACATGTCTATACGAGCTTCCAAAGCTCATGGTATATCGGGTTAAACCATTGGAACTCTAATTCCAATATACGACATGTGCTAGTCTTCTAGGTTATAGGAATTCGACCGTATTCCAAAAACAACGACTATGAATATTTACTTTAAAAATAGTTTATAATAGTAATACTATCCCAATGTCGGACCACCTAGTGTCCAGTATTACTACATGACTATTCTAAGGTCGGTGTCATTCTGTATATTTATACATCTATCTAATATGCATAATGACTTTACCATTAATAAGGTTCGAAATAAAAAAGTAGTTATTTTATTAATAAATAATAAAATATACATTATTTGGATTGGCGCTCCAAGTACCAACTCCAACAAACTCTCATTTGCTTAGTGTCAATCTGGATAGTACCGCAGTCTTATCTCCTCCATTTTTTTATCGAATAACTTATGAGGTAAGGCCTTTGAAAGCGGGTCTGCTATATTGTCTAGTCCTTGAACCTTCAGAACCACTATGTCTTTTCATTCAATGATCTCTTTAATCACGCGATATTTACTTTCCACGTGCTTAGACTTGGAATGCGCCATCGGCTTATTAGCCTGTGCAATGGCTCCGCTATTATCACAATACAGTGGGATCGAATCCGTAATACTAGACACAACGCCAAGTTCTGTGATAAAATTTCTAATTCAAGCAGTTTTTTTAGCAGCTTCTGAAGCCGCTATAAATTTCACCTCAGTGGTGGAATCATCTGTTGAGCCTTACTTTGAATATCACCAACTAACCGCTCCACCGTTAAGGGTAAATATGTATCCGGATGTAGACTTTCTATCATAAGGATCTCCCTGGAAGTCGGAGTCTATATAACCCTTAGTTTGTAGCTCATATTCTCTATATATCAGAAATTTATCCCTAGTACCCTTAAGATATTTCAGGATATATTTCCCAGATGTCCAATGATCATTACCAGGATCGGATTGATATCGACTAGTCACACTGACGTCGAAACTGATGTCAGGTCTCGTACATAGCATAACATACATAATGCTTCCAATGTTGGACAATTATGACCCATAGAGTCACTATTTGTACAGATCATGGTGTTTTTGTACAAATTAACTATGTGATAAAGGAGATTGCACTCTTATCATTTGTGATTAGATCACCAAGATGTATAAATGATAGGAGGTCCTTATGATTTTTTCCTGGATTGAGAATGATATGAGACGGTATCAGTCCACGAAGGATAAATCATTAAATATCCCCAGTCAGAGTATTATCGAGATTGGACATTGATAAATACGTAAAAGACTAGTATTACACTTGTGCGCGTTGTCAGGGCACAACGACATAGTTCTTGTTGGGGTTGGTGCTCAGAGCGCCAATTCCCGGTTGTATTTTTGTTGAATACTTCTGTAAAACATTATTATTATTAATAATATATGTAGTTTCTATAATATAATCTATCTTATTAAATGGTAAAGACGTAATGACCCTAGAATGATTAGTCATGATACAGTTGCAAAAGCGTCGCAACAGACATTGAGAAGTATCATGACGTTGTCATTCTCAGACAGTTCCTGGTCAAGGTTTACACTACTTGGTCAGTATAGTAAACTCGTTGAGACCGGTACATGTCGTATACTGGAATATATGATTCCAATGGTTTCTCAATGAACCATTAGTCTTGGAGACTAGTATAGACGTGTAGGTGTTTATAGCGGATAAACACTGAACGACTCACCGAAGATTCTTAACGGATGGTACACCAACGTCAATAAGAATCTTCTTGGGTTGAGTAGCACTTGTGATTCTTAGACTTGAGATGCCATTGTGGGCATATGAGACATCTTCTACACTTAGACGACAGTCACATCACCGATCTATTTAGATCAGACCTCCGCTTGTTTGTTGGGTGTAGACAGATCCTCAGGGTGTCCCATGTGTATCAAGATAGGATCCGTCAGTTCTGTGTATCAGAGGATAAGTAGTCCATATGATTAGCAATCAGATAAAACCATGGGCCCGTGGTAAAGTTTAGAAGCTAGTTCTAAACATTCTTTTAGAGATTGTTAATAGAATAGTCGACTGGATAATCCCGATAGAGATTTGACGTTTACATCTATATCTCTGGGATTTATCCGGATACCTGTGACAGAGGAATTATACATTTGCCATGACCTCGACCTGTATGGTTCAGCGAGATTATCCGTGATCGTCATAATCTACGGGTGGATAGATTATGGACACGAAATTAGATTTCGTGACGGATATACCTGAATCTAGAGAGTCTCAATAATGAAACATACTCGTAGAGCACTAGAGCAACATTAATAATAATATTGATTATTTATAAAGTCGTTTAAAGGTTAAACGCAAGATACGTGCTAAAAGGACTAGATAGTCATTTGCCTAATTATTGTGTATTTACATTTAATACTTGATTAATTTAAATACACATTAATTAATAGTCAAAATGAGTTTTTGACTTATATCCTAAATGAATATATGTTTTTAATATTTAATGTAAATATTATATATATTTAATATATTTGTATTTGATTAATTAATTGATTATTTAATTGTTAAATGATTAAATTAATAAAATATAAATATCTTACATTAGGATATTTAAAGTAAATGATGTTAGTTGTTTTTGTTAACTTAAATAAATATCTAATAAAGTTGTTATTAAGATATTTATGCAAGTTGACCAAATTAGCTTGAAATGAAAATGAAATTACATGTCTTATATTTTGTATATGTGAAATTCGGCCAAGGCCTTATTGTTACATGTATATATTGATTTTCATTTCACTTTACACTTAACCTAATACACTTTAATAAAAGAGACTCCATTGAAGAAACTTAAAGAAAGCTTGAGAAAGAAATAAAAATTAAAGAAAGCTTGGAATTTAGTAAGTTTTTCAAACTTGCTATTAGAGAGGAAATTGTTCCTTAGGTTCTAGGATTCAACATGTGATGTTATTAGATTATTTCTTTCTTTATTTCTTTGTGTTTTTGTTGATGGAAGTTTGATAGAAGTGTTGAGCATGTATGGTGAAGGAAGGTTGTGACTATTGTAGTTGTAAACTTTCTTTTAAGGTTTTTGAAACCATGTTGCTAATCTAGAGTTATTGACCCAATCTTAAATGACCTAGATTTGATCTTGAGTTGTTTCATTGTGTTGAGAGTTGGATTGGATGGAAGAATGATGATTGGAGTAATTGATTTAATGTATTTAGTCTAATTTGTCCAATTTGTGGAAATTGAAAAATTAGGGTTCATGACCAATTCCAAATTTGGGGGTTTTCATATATGTTGTGTATTTGTGTGTGTATATGATTCATATAAAGTTTCGTGTTCATTGGATTACATCTTGATGTGTTTTGAAGCATGAAATCACAAAATGCACAATTGTGCTCTTGGAGGGGCTCTCGGCCTTATGAGGGAAATTTGGGATTTTTGGTGCTTTTGGTGTTTTGATGTTTTGAACATGCTAAGTTCATCTTAGAAATGATTTAGAATCATTCAAAATTGATTAGATCAATTTCGGACTAAAATGGACAAAATACCAAAGTAAGGGTAATTGGTAAATTCACTTAAATATGATTTATTGAATTTTATTTCATAATTTGATTATTGGAATATTAAATAAATATGTTTATTTAATTAATCCGAGAAAAAGTTTTGAAATCTGAAAATCGGATTTTCACTGCTTCCGCTGCGTTACCGGATTCACCCCCTAAAAACCCCTACAGTTCTCATATATTTGGGTATAGGATACTCATGCAAGTGTAATAGGAGGTAAAGTGCCTAAAACACCTTTACTTGGTAAAAGTGCCAATGCCACCAATCTGTTAGCCCTAGTTCATAGTGAAGCAAGTGGGCCCATGTTTAGCTAGGCTAGAGATGGATATGGATATTTCGTGACCTATACGGATGTGGCATCGCGTAATGGTTATGTGTCTCTTTTGAAACACAAATCAGAAACTTTTAGTTTCGACACGAAATAGACAAACATGCCGGCTATATAGTATTATACTGTCACGGTAAGACCGTAATGGAATATACTTAAGCAATAAGTTTCTAATATACTTGAAAGAGTATAGTATTCTTTCAAATGAGGACTCCTCTCGGAACACGTCAGTTTGATGGTGTGTTCGAACCGAGTAACCGAATTTTGTTGGATATGATAAGGTTAATCATGAGTCGCTCTGAGCTACCATTTCCTTCAACGGATAAGCATAAACAGTGCAAAACTTATTTAGAATAAGGTTCAATTAAAATCTGTTAGACAGACTTCATATTAGATATGAACAGGAACGAAACCGGGTTTCTCATTCTTAAAATTTGGGAATGATAGGCATATGTTTGGATGATACTAAACTAAAACCCAAATTGGATAAGTGCCAATTGTAGGTTATCCTAGGGAAACCATAAGCATAGTGCTTATACATCTCACTTGAGAACAATGTAATTGTTGCTCGCCATGCGGTTTTCCTAAGAGGAATACCGATATGCAGTGGTAAGTGGGAGGATAGTGAAACTCGATGAAAAATCAGAGTAATACTATTCCAGGCACTGAGTCCTAATGGAACACAAATAGTTCATCAATGATGAAACTATACTATTAATCTTCGAATACACAAGAACCACGCTAGTCAGAGAGAGTCAGAAAATAACCTGGGGTATGAGTTTCTGATCTCACCTCACAAAGATGTCAATATTTTGGGGAATACCAACTGACTACGTACGAGGAAGTGATACAAGGTATCGACTCCCTATTATGGCAAAGTGCCATATAATCCGAAATGGATCCATGTATATCAACTATGTTTGGACACTAGTTGATGTACCGCAAGGCATTGTGCCTACTGGTACTTTATAAGTCTTCAAAGAAGACATACATGGATGGCAACATACCAACGTATAAAGCTAGGCTTTTAGCGGAAAGGTATCGTTATCAACATTGTGTTGATTACGATTCAACCTTTTACCTGTTTCCACGGTAAATCCATTTGGATAATGCTTGCTGATGCTGCATGTTTCATTTATGAAATATGACAGCTGAACAGGAAAATCGCTTTCCTGAAAAGGAAACCTTTAGGAGGATGTTTACAATATCTTGTCGGTTTTATCGTACCAAAACTAGCAAACAAGGTTTGCAGGTTGTTCGATCTATGTTTGGATTGAAGCAAGCATAGGTTCTTGGAATTATCGTTTTGATGTAATCATAATGGAGTATGATTTAATTCAAAACGAAAATGATTCTTGTGTATATAAAAGGGTTAGTGGGAGGGAACTGACAATGGCTGTCCTATACAATAATGATAATATACATCATTTCTTGGAAATGATATTCCCATAATAATAATCGGTGAAAGCTTGGCTTTCATAAATACTCTCCGAAAACTCGTACATTGAAAAATGTACGCGACCTGGTGTCTCATACCCTTTGAGCTTATGGATTCACAAACAGGCCAATCCAAGTGATAGTCATTGGATTGAAATTAAGAACATCCTTTAGTTTCTTAGAGAACTAAGGATGTTGTCTCAATCTATGGAGAATGGGAACTTGAAGTGACTAGGATCACTACTGCAAGTTTCCTAAACCGATAAAATGACTGCAAGTCACAAACGGTACAATACAATTTGAATAATGAAACAGTGAGCTGGAAATCTTCCAAGCAAGATACTGTTACCGAATAAACAACAAATGTGGGTTATTGCTGCTGCTGAGGCAGCAATAGAAGCCATTTGGGTCGATAATAATCTAATTAGATTAGATATAGTTCTGTTAGCAGCTGAGCTAGGCTACAGCAGAGGCTAAAGAATTAATGGTCTCATCAACGATCCAGATATATACTTCGATATTCATCTGATTCGTTCGGATCATACATCGTGGCGATGTAATGATCGTATAAATCGCATCAGACGATAATCATGCAAATCCGCTGACGAAAGCCTTTTCTCAGCAGTTTGAGCCAACCGTACATAGTTCGGGTGTTAGACACTCGAGTGACTGGCTATAGGCCAAGTGGGAGATTGTTGGACAATTATGACCCATAGCGTCACTATTTGTACAGATCATGGTGTTGTTGTACAAATTAACTATGTGACAAAGAAGATTGCACTCTTATCATTTGTGATTAGATCACCAAGATGTATAAATGATAGGAGGTCCTTATGATTTGTTCCTGGATTGAGAATGATATGAGACAGTATCAGTCCACGAAGGATAAATCATTAAATATCCCTAGTCAGAGTATTATCGAGATTGGACATCGATAAATACGTAAAAGACTAGTATTACACTTGTGCGCGTTGTGAGGGCACAACAACATAGTTCTCATATATTTGGGTATAGGATACTCATGCAAGTGTAATAGGAGGTTGTGTTTTACCGATGGTACGGGAAACAGCTTCGCTCTGGATAGACCCCCCTCGGAATTCCATTGGTAGTATGACTATGTGTCTATGGAAGTCCGAAATCAGGGTAGGTGTATTGGTCTTAACCTGAGACTTGCACCGCTAATACTTACGACAATCAATATACTTTGGTTTTGGTCGTCCAGGGCTTTAACAGGTTCTGTGTACGCCTTGCTGGGTATATCGAGAATCGTAGTGTGTTGGGTGTGATGTCAAGACGGAAGTATCACTCCAGTCATATGGAGATGATGGTCACGTAGGATACGGGACTGGTTCTCTTAAATGCTGCAGCTATCGGGATATTATGACTAGGTCATGTATATCCGATTATAAAGACTAGTTACCAGACATCCGATATGTGCTTCGTATGGGGCAGACACAGTTCCAGCCCCAGGCCTAGCACTTGATAATCTGATACTGGATCGACATACACAATACTACGTATACTACGCCTGATATAGATCGCTTATTCCTGTAAGCATGTTTCTGGAGAATTGGGTAGGCATGGCGTTTTGTTAGAAGCCAACCTTGTCTTGTAAATCGGTATAAACGTAGTACTAGGTATTTACATGTTCGGATAGTCCGACGACCGAATTTACTGCCAACATATCCGGGGATCTCATGGGTCGCTTCCCGAAGATTCACCGATGACGTATGACTCGCACTTTATTAATCTGGGATTAATTTGATGAGAGAGAAAATTAATCGGGATTAATTGTGGAGATATTTTATCTGGGATAAAATATCATTAAAGAGAGAAACGATTAATTTGAATTAATCGATAAATTAATATATTCGATATATTAAACGAAATTGGATTTCGACGCGGAATTAAAATTAGATTTTAATTCGGGCGAACGAGTTAATTTAGAATTAATTCCTTAGCGACGTGAATAGTGATTTCGCTAGGCATAATCATTTAATTACGTCGCCACGGAAAATTCGTTAAGTTGGAATTAGCGAACCCGAGCCCGGGATTGTTTGCGAGCGCATTCGCATTTGGAATTCGAGTGTGGCACACAAGTTAAATCAAGTGTCAAATCATTAGTCGCATCAAGCGTCAAATCATTAGTCACTTTGAGTGATGTGACAACTTGTCACTTGATTGATTGATTGATGGATTGATGTGTGTTGATGGAAAGCATTTAATGCTTGACTTTTGAAAATGAAATATTGTATATGTAATTGATTTTTGGAATTAATTAACCATTACACATTTTCATTTCTCTCTCTTGGTTTTACGATTTTGGAGCCAAAAACTCCTTCTCTTTCGGCCTTGGAGGCTTTCTTTCTCTCTTCACTGGTTTTGGTTAAAACCGTGTGCTAGGAGGAAGAAATGAGTGATTTGTTGCAAGATCAAGGTGCTAGCACACACATTGAGTTATCCTAAGGTGATAGGGAAGTAATTTCATGAGCTAGGAATCCATTGTTGAAGCTTGGAGCTTGGAGCACACATGGAGGAGCTTAGCCGAAAATGGAGGACACCTTGACAGTGGACTGCCGTGAGCTTCTACACCATGGAAAAGAAAGTTTTGTTCTTCGTAGCATCCAATCCGTTCGATGTGAGTATGATTCCTCCATTCTCCTTTGTTGTATTCACTTGTTTCATGCTTGATAATTGATCCTTGGACCTTAGAGAATTCCAACAATGGTATCTTGAGCCAATATTGAGCATGAAAATAATTTAGGGTTAAAATTGGGTAAAAGTGATTTTGAGCATGAATAATGAAATTGGATGATTTAATATGCTAAATTGATGTTTAATTGAGGATTGATTGGATCAATTTGATGAAAATGTGTTTGGAACATTTTTCCCCAATTTTGGAGGCTTGGCCGAATTGATGGATAACCCTAATGTCTTGGATTTTTTGTTTTTTGATTCATTGGATGAGTTGGAAACAATCGGAAATGTGGATTAATGTTTAATTGGATCCAAATGGATTGGATTTAAAATTTGGCAAAAAATCCTCATATTGCCGAGACTTAAAGCATAGTTTATGGGTTTGATTTTTGATGAAATGTGTTGGACATGTTTTGTTGTTGATGAGCATGATTAATTAGGCTAATTTGATGTTTTGGAAATATTGATTTGGGTGATTAATTGTGTTATACACTTTAGGTAATTAAATTGTGAAATTGGATTTTGTAATTTAATTAAATTGGGCATATTTTGTGAAATTGGGCTTGAATGTTGTTATTCGGCTTGGTTGTACCAAGACGGGTTTAAGCTGAATTGGTTGGATCCAATTAGGTCCAAAACCGCATCCATAAAGCCCAAATGCGACAAATGGACCTTTAAAGTTTAATTGGGCCTAATGGGCCTAAATTGATTTCTGGGCTTATGGGGTAACTCCCGGATTGGACTTTGGTTATTGGGTTCGACCCGAGTTGACCAAAATCCCACGCCTTAAGAAATAATTGAAAGCCATTGGACTTTAATTAAATTGACATGGACGTTAATCGGGTTTTGAGACCCGTATCGATTAAATTTGGAATTTATGTCGTAAAGGTTTATTTATAAAGTGTAATATTTAATTTGGAATTAAATAGTGAGTTAATATTAAATACAAATTGAATTGGATTTAATTATGTAGTTTAATTTAATTCGAGAATTCGTACTTTGAGTACTTATTCGCAAAAACGAGTTTGACTCGAGCAAAATCAAATCGTTGTTTGAACATTGGATGATCACTAATTATCAGATTAATTAATTGGATTAGATTGATTGATAACATGCTTGTGTGAATACATGGTTGCGATGCATGAATAATGTATATCAGATGGATATTAGATGAGTGGGACAATTTTAGAAATTGTTGTAATAAATTTGGAATTTATTAAATCGGACTTGCGTGTCCAGCCTTATTACCTCCTTATTCTTTGTATTCTCTTCTCACCTATTCCCCTCAATGTAAATGAGGTTTCTTTAGAAGTGTAGTGTAACGGGTAGAAGTAAATACATGTGCTAGCGGGAGAGAGGAAAGTGAGAGATTTGATCTAGGATCATTGTGTAAAGTATCCATCCGTATATCATTATTATTTTATTATACGAGCTTTATTATGTGTTTAGAATGCATGTTTAAGGGTGTATGATGATGAGACCTTAACAAAGATAATAAATTGGTTGCCAATTTGCACGCGAAAAACCCTCGCAAAATATTAAGCTTTTTTCCTTCCATTGAGTGATTCTTACTCAAGATCTAAGACTGGCATTGGCTTGTTGGCCAAAGTCAATGCCTTTGTCCGTCGAAGATGTGTTTGAATCACGAGAGCTTTATTCCATATCAGTGTCTTGTCCAAGTTGTGGTTTGTTGGCCAAAGTCAATACCACTTCTTGTCCATCGACATTGATTACGAAGCTTTCCATGGTCAATGGGTCGCGTATGAATCGCACTTTATTAATCTGGGATTAATTTGATGAGAGAGAAAATTAATCTGGGATTAATTGCGGAGATATTTTATCTGGGATAAAATATCATTAAAGAGAGAAAAATGATTAATTTGGAATTAATCGATAAATTAATATATTCGATATATTAAATGAAATTGGATTTCGACGCAGAATTAAAATTAGACCTTTGGAGCTTACAAACTAAGTTTGAAGTCTCACTGGATATGAAACCATCTGGTTGTCCATATAGATATCCTCCTGAAGGAATCCATTTAGGAAAGTGGTTTTCACATCCAACTGTCATATCTCATAGTCGTGATATGCAGCAATGGCTAAAAGAATCCTAATAGATTTTGGCATGGCTACTGGTGAAAAAGTTTCCTCATAGTCAATCCCAGAACGTTGAGTGTAACCTTTTACAACCAGTCGAGCCTTAACATTTTCCACTTTTCCATTGGGTCTCGCTTCCGTTTGTAAACCCATTTACAACCAATAGGTTTAACTCCTTCAGAAAGTTCAACCAAATCCCAGACTTGATTGTCATACATAGAATCCATCTCGGATTTCATGGATTCCTGTCATTTTCCCGAATCGATATCCAATATCACTTCTTTGTACGTAGTCGGATCTGTTTCCTCCAAGGAGAACATCAAAGCTTACATTAGATGTTAAAAATAATCTCTCATGAGGCTTCAATATTCAATTCGAATTACGTAGAACATGTGTTATAGATCCTTAACCTAGTTGGATCTTTGGTTCCATCTCAGGTTCCTTACTGTTGGGATTAAACTCATCAAGTTCAATCTTTCTAAAATTCCCACTTTCTCTCAAAAATTCATTTTCAAGAAAAGTGGCAAAGCGAACAACAAATACATTTTGTTGCTCAGAATCATAGAATTGATATCCCAAAGAATTTTCAGGATATCCAACGAACCTATATTTATACCCTCTGGGTGCTAGTTTATCCTGCTGCGCAACTCTAACTTATGCAACCCCAAATCTTTAAGAATCTAAGACTTGGATTTCTATCGAACCATATCTGATAGGGGGTTGTAGAAACAGCTATCGATGGAAACTTATTAAGTATGTGGGCAGCAGTAAGTAAAGCGTAACCCCAAAGGTATTATGAAAGATCTATATAGTTCATCATGGTTCGCACCATATCCAAAAAAGTACAATTTCTACGTTCAGACACACCATTTTGTTGAGGTGTTCTTAGTGGGCTATATTAAGCTAGAATTCCATTCTCTCTTAAATAATTTCTGAATTTGTTACTCATGTATTCACCACATCTATATGATCTAAGGCATTTGATGAATTTACTAGTTTGTTTTTCTACTTCGTTTTGGAATATTTTGAATTTGTCAAATGTTTCCGATTTATGTCTCATTAAATAGACATATCCATATCTAGACTTATCATTCATGAAATTCACGAAGTATATTGAACCATCATGAGTGGCATGATTTAATGGACCATCCACATTACTGTGTATTAGTTCCAATAAATCTCCAGCACGGTATCCAACACCATGAAATGAGGCCTTTGTCATCTTTCCTTGGATACATGACTCACAAATCAAATAAGGATCTAAGGTAAGATTTTCAATCAAACCATCATTTACCAATTTGGATAGACGTCTAACACATATGTGGCCCAATCTCATATGCCATAATTCAGTATTATTTAATTCAGATCCTCTACTTGTATTTTTCTTTAAAGACATCTTTATATGTTTCCAAAATATAGTGACCGTTAGATAAAGAATATTCACATATCGAATTTTTGTCTTTATCATATAAACATAAAGTTTCATCATTAATGTTTATTTTATATCTCTCTTTATCTAATATCGGTAATGATATTATTTGTCTAATAAGGGAGGATACATAATAACAATCTTGTAAAATTAATTTACATTAATTAGGGAGATCTAGAACAATTATTCATATAGCCTTAACATCCAATGTCTCGCCATTACCAACTCTAAGCTGGATCTCCCATTTATTGAGCATTCTTTTAACCCTTATAACCTACTTGGAGTTGCAAATATAAGTAGGATTGCCGGTGTTTAACACCCATCCACTATTTACATCTAAGGCTAATGAGATGCCAATAATAGGAAAAATACAAAGCGTCCCAGAGGGTCTTGTCTTTCCTTTTAGCTCTGGACAGTCATTCTTCCAGTGTCCAGACTTCTTGCAGTGTAGACATTGATCACGAGCTACTTGCGGTCTTGCACCTTTGCGCTTCTTAGAGTTTTTCTTTGAAATCTTCTTCTTTCCCATTTTGATTTTCTTCGACTTCCTAGAAGTCTTAGAAGAGCTTTCTCCACCATGGAGGTACAGAATGGGATTGTCTTTCTTCAAATATTGTTTCTCCAAGCGTAACATATTATGAAGTTCTTCATAGCTGGCTTGCATCGAATGCATGTGAAAGTTTAACACAAAGCCAACATAAGTTCCAGGCAAAGAAGACAGAATCAAATTACGGCCTAACCGGTCATCAATCAAAATATCCTATCGTTACAATGCCACAATCATGGTATTGTTGTACAAATTAACTATGTCACAAAGGAGATTGCACTCTTATCATTTGTGATTAGATCACCTAGATGTATAAATGATGAGAGGTCCTTATGATTTGTTCCTGGATTGATAATGATATGAGACAATATCAGTCCATGAAGGATAAATCATTAAATATCCCTAGTCAGAGTATTATCGAGATTAGACATCGATAAATACGTAAAAGACTAGTATTACACTTGTGCGCGTTGTGAGGGCACAACGGCATAGTTCTCATATATTTGGGTATAGGATACTCATGCAAGTGTAATAGGGGGTTGTGTTTTACCGATGGTACGGGAAACAGCTTCGCTCTGGATAGACCTCCTCAGAATTCCATTGGTAGTATGACTATGTGTCTATTGAAGTCCGAAATCAGGGTAGGTGTATTTGGTCTTAACCCGAGACTTGCACCGCTAATACTTGCGACAATCAATATACTTTGGTTGTGGTCGTCCAGGGCTTTAACAGGTTCTGTGTACGCCAATGCTGGGTATATTGAGAATCATAGTGTGTTGGGTGTGATGTCAAGATGGAAGTGTCACTCCAGTCATATGGAGATGATGGTCACGTAGGATACGGTACTAGTACTCTTAAGTACTGCAGTCATCGGGATAAAATGACAAGGTCATGTTTATCCGATTATAGAGAGTAGTTACCAGACATCCAACATGTGCTTCGTACGGGGCAGACACAATTCCAGCCCCAGGCCTAATACGTGATCATCCGATACTAGACAGATATACGCAATACTATGTATACTACACCTGATATAGATCTTTTATTCCTGTAAGGATATTTCTGGAGAATTGGGTAGGCATGGCGCTTTGCTAGAAGCCAACCTTGTCTTTTAAATCGGTAAAACGTAGTACTTGGTACTTACGTGTTCGGATAGTCCGACGACCGAATTTACTGCCAACATATCCGGGGATCTCATAGGTCGCTTCCCGAAGATTCACCGATGACGTATGACTCGCACTCTAAATTAATCTGGGATTAACTAGATTAGAGAGAAAATTAATCTGGGATTAATTACGGAGATATTTTATCTGGGATAAAATATCATTTAAAAAGTGAGAACAATTAATTTGGAATTAATCGATTAATTAATATATTCGACGAAATTGGATTTCGACGCGGAATTAAAATTAGATTTTAATTCGGGCGAACAAATTAATTTAGAATTAATTCGTTTGCGACGTGAATAGTGATTTCGCTAGGCGTAATCATTTAATTACGACGCAACAGAAAATTCATTAATTTGGAATTAGCGAACCCGAGCCCGGGTTTATTTGCGAGCGCATTCGCATTTCGAATTCGAGTGCGGCACGCAAGTCAAATCAAGCGTCAAATCGCTAGTCGCATCAAGCGTCAAATCGCTAGTCGCATCAAGCGTCAAATCATTAGTCACTTTGAGTGATGTGACAACTTGTCACTTGATTTGATTGATTGATGGATTGATTGATTGATGTTAGTGGTTGGCATTTAAGGCTTTAATTGTTTGACTTTTAAAGCAAAATTTTGGTATATGTTTTGGAAATCAATTACCAAAATGAGACAACACATTTTTCATCATCTATCTCTCTCGGCAGTTCACTGCCATTTCTTCACTGGTTTCTATCAAGAAACCGTGAGATGGGAAGCATAAGTGTGTGTGATTTTTTTTGGCAAAATTCACAAGAGCTAGCACTCCGAGAGACATGCGAAGGTGATAGGGAAGTCCACCCATGAGCCGGGAACCATTCGACGAAGCTTGGAGCTTGACGAAGGACCACCATGGACGCCAAAACAGTGAGCTGCTACTACCACTGCCGAGCAGTCCCATGAGCAGAAATTCGAGTTTTGTTCGTTGCCGCGTCGCTCAACCGATCAATGTGAGTATCGTTATCAACATTGTGTTGATTACGATTCAACCTTTTACTTGTTGCCACGGTAAATCCATTTGGATAATGCTTGCTAACGCTGCATGTTTCATCTATGAAATATGTCAGCTGAAGGGAAAATCGCTTTCCTGAAAATGAAACCTTTCGGAGGATGTTTACAACATCCTGTCGGTTTTGTCGTACCATAACAAGCAAACTAGGTTTGCAGGTTATTCGATCCATGTTTGGATTGAAGCAAGCATTAGGTTCTTGGAATTATCGTTTTGATGTAATCATAATGGTTTATGATTTAATTCAAAATGAAATGCTTCTTGTGTATATAAGGAGGTTAGTGGGAGCGCACTGATAATCAATGTCCTATAAATAATGATAATATATCATTTCTTGGAAATGATATTCCCATAAAAATAATCGGTGAAAGCTTGGCTTTCGAGAAAACTCTCCGAGAAATCATACATTGAAAAATATACGCGACCTGGTGTCTCATACGCTTTGAGCATATGGAATCACAATCAGGCCAATCCGAGTGATAGTCACTGGATTGAAGTTAAGAACATCTGTTAGTATCTTAGAGAACTAAGGATGTTGTCTTAGTCTGTGGAGAAGGAGAACTTGAAGTGACTGGGATCACTTTAGCAAGTTTCATAAACCGATAAAACGACTATAAGTCACAAACGGTGCTATACAGTTGAATAACGGTACAGTGAGAGCGCACTGATAATCAATGTCCTATAAATAATGATAATATATCATTTCTTGGAAATGATATTCCCATAAAAACAATCGGTGAAAGCTTGGCTTTCGAGAAAACTCTCCGAGAAATCATACATTGAAAAATATACGCGACCTGGTGTCTCATACGCTTTGAGCATATGGAGTCACAATCAGGCCAATCGAGTGATAGTCACTGGATTGAAGTTAAGAACATCTGTTAGTATCTTAAAGAACTAAGGATGTTGTCTTAGTCTGTGGAGAAGGAGAACTTGAAGTGACTGGGATCACTTTAGCAAGTTTCATAAACCGATAAAAAACGACTATAAGTCACAAACGGTGCTATACAGTTTGAATAACGGTACAGTGAGAGCGCACTGATAATCAATGTCCTATAAATAATGATAATATATCATTTCTTGGAAATGATATTCCCATAAAAACAATCGGTGAAAGCTTGGCTTTCGAGAAAACTCTCCGAGAAATCATACATTGAAAAATATACGCGACCTGGTGTCTCATACGCTTTGAGCATATGGAGTCACAATCAGGCCAATCCGAGTGATAGTCACTGGATTGAAGTTAAGAACATCTGTTAGTATCTTAAAGAACTAAGGATGTTGTCTTAGTCTGTGGAGAAGGAGAACTTGAAGTGACTGGGATCACTTTAGCAAGTTTCATAAACCGATAAAACGACTATAAGTCACAAACGGTGCTATACAGTTTGAATAACGGTACAGTGAGTTGGAAATCTTCCAAGCAAGATACTGTTACCGAATAAATAACAAATGCGAGTTATTGCTGCAGCTGAGGTGGCAATAGAAGCCATTTGGGTCGATAATAAATCTAATTAGATTAGATATAATTCTGTTAGCAGCTGAGCTAGGCTTGAGCACAGGCTAAAGAATTAATGGTCTTATCAACGATCCAGATACATACTTCGATATTCATCTGATTCGTACGGATCATACATCGTGGCGATGTGATGATCGTATAAATCGCATCAGATGATAATCATGCAAATCCGCTGACGAAAGCCTTTTCTAAGCAGTTTGAGCCAATCGTACATAGTTCGGGTGTAAGACACTCGAGTGACTGGCTATAGGCCAAGTGGGAGATTGTTGGACAATTATGACCCATAGCGTCACTATTTGTACATATCATGGTGTTGTTGTACAAATTAACTATGTGACAAATGAGATTGCACTCTTATCATTTGTGATTAGATCACCTAAATGTATAAATGATGAGAGGTCCTTATGATTTTTTCCTGGACAGAGAATGATATGAGACAGTATCAGTCCACGATCATTAAATATCCCTAGTCAGAGTATTATCGAGATATGACATCGATAAATACGTAAAAGACTAGTATTGCACTTGTGCGCGTTGTGAGGGCACAACGACATAGTTCTCATACATTTGGGTATAGGATACTCATGCAAGTGTAATAGGAGGTTGTGTTTTACCGATGGTACGGGAAACAGCTTCGCTCTGGATAGACCCCCTCAGAATTCCATTGGTAGTATGACTATGTGTCTATGGAAGTCCGAAATCAGGGTAGATGTATTTGGTCTTAACCTGAGACTTGCACCGCTAATACTTGCGACAATCAATATACTTTGGTTGCGGTCGTCCAGGGCTTTAACAGGTTCTGTGTACGCCAATGCTGGGTATATTGAGAATCGTAGTGTGTTGGGTGTGATGTCAAGATGGAAGTGTCACTCCAGTCATATGGAGATGATGGTCACGTAGGATACGATACTAGTGCTCTGAAGTACTGCAGTCATCGGGATAAAATGACAAGGTCATGTTTATCCGATTATAGAGACTAGTTACCAGACATCCGACATTTGCTTCGTACGGGGCAGACACAATTCGAGCCCCATGCCTAGCACGTGATCATCTGATACGGGACAGAAATACGCAATACTACGTATACTATGTCTGATATAGATCCTTTATTCCTGTAAGGATATTTCTGGAGAATTGGGTAGGCATGGCGCTTTGCTAGAAGCCAACCTTGTCTTGTAAATCGGTAAAACGTAGTACTTGGTACTTACGTGTTCGGATAGTCCGACGACCGAATTTACTGCCAACATATCCGAGGATCTCATGGGTCGCTTCCCGAAGATTCACCGATGACGTATGACTCGCACTCTAAATTAATCTGGGATTAATTAGATTAGAGAGAAAATTAATCTGGGATTAATTACGGAGATATTTTATCTGGGATAAAATATCATTTAAAGAGTGAGAACAATTAATTTGGAATTAATCGATTAATTAATATATTCGATATATTAAACGAAATTGGATTTCGACGCGGAATTAAAATTAGATTTTAATTCGGGCGAACGAATTAATTTAGAATTAATTCGTTAGCGATGTGAATAGTGATTTCACTAGGCGTAATCATTTAATTACGACGCAACAGAAAATTCATTAATTTGGAATTAGCGAACCCGAGCCCGGGATTATTTGCGAGCGCATTCGCATTTCGAATTCGAGTGTGGCACGCAAGTCAAATCAAGCGTCAAATCGCTAGTCGCATCAAGCGTCAAATCATTAGTCACTTTGAGTGATGTGACAACTTGTCACTTGATTTGATTGATTGATGGATTGATTGATTGATGTTAGTGGTTGGCATTTAAGGCTTTAATTGTTTGACTTTTAAAGCAAAATTTTGGTATATGTTTTGGAAATCAATTACCCAAATGAGACAACACATTTTTCATCATCTCTCTCTCTCGGCAGTTCACTGCCATTTCTTCACTGGTTTCTATCAAGAAACCGTGAGATGGGAAGCATAAGTGTGTGTGATTTTTTTGGCAAAATTCACAAGAGCTAGCACTCCGAGAGACATGCGAATGTGATAGGGAAGTCCACCAATGAGCCGGGAACCATTCGACGAAGCTTGGAGCTTGACGAAGGACCACCATGGACGCCAAAACAGTGAGCTACTACTGCCACTGCCGAGCAGTCCCATGAGCAGAAATTCGAGTTTTGTTCGTTGCCGCGTCGCTCAACCGATCGATGTGAGTATTCTGCAACTTCATTGATTAGTATTCGCACTTATTTCATGCTTGTTTATGATCTTGTGACCTTAATAGAAACCAACACCTCCAACCTTGAGTTCAGCACAGAACAATTCCTTATACCTCCAATATATATCAATTTCTTGATTTGCTTCGAACAACTCATTGAGTGTTCGTATAATGCTCAAAGTATCTAGTACTTCTATGTATTGTCTCAGCAAATTTGGAACCATCGATCCTAAAATATAGGATTTCACCTTTAGGTTAACATCCTTCTATTTGCAAAAGTTTCTCACTCTTCAAGAGTGGAGTCAGGATCGATTTCAACAGGCAGTGGATTGATAATTACATAGGTCAACTTTTCAAACTCCAAGACAAGGCCGATGTTCATTTCCCATTCGAAATAATTTTTGGCTCATTTCAATTTATTAGAATCCAAGATTCGTATCAATGGATTTGCGGCAACCATCTACAAGATAATATTTTAAATAGTAGCAGAATATTTTTCATTTCAAAATAATAACACTAATTGATTATGGAATTTTAAATCTATTAGTGTCCTCCTACTACGTTATGTTATTCTGTAATCTTCCTTAACGGAAAAATAGAAATTTGACTATCAAAATTTCATAGCGGCAAGTGGATCCCATGACATTTACTCCAGCCTCACAATAATGACGGTCTTGGCCTTTATAAATTCATTAGGTAGACGTCCAAAGTCAATCACATTCATGTGACTCCTAGTTTGGTCCTGAATCATTTCTTATCCTCACAATAATGATGGTATTGGATTAAGACGTATTCCAAGTGTATACTTGTCAATGTGCACTAATGAGCTTGATATATACACCCTCACAATAATGACGGTATTGGGTGACTGTGTTAACTCATCATGCTACATCTAATGTTTTACCGGAGCGACATAAGTTCTGAGCACTTATACCCTGACAATAATGACGGTCTTGGGCATAAGTAGTAAGAACTCATTCATTTCTGTATTGACAAGACGGACCTTCCAATAATACTCCAATATCATTAATACTTATTACTTAAAAATAATCTCCTAATCATTGGAGATTTATGACAATCAAGTCATTAACATGCTTGGGTCAAAATTAAAATTTTAATTTAAAACATGCAATGCATATCCAATATGACTTATACCTAATTAAATTACCGTGGTATAGTTTCAAAAACATATGTTGTGTGGTAAAGACCTGCGTTGATATCATTCTGTTGGGGCAGATGTGGAACCCTTAGGGTCGGATCGGAGCCCCGCACACCGGAAGTGGTTCTAACTCATGGATATCAAGCATGAGTGTAATTTTAAATAATTTAATGAAATATTATATTCCATTACGAGTGTATAGGAAAAAAAGGGACTGAATCGGAGTCCGGAAACTCAAAAACAGGGAAAAATAAGATTGAGTATGCGCAGTGCGCGCCGCGCGTAATATAGTGTGCACGCCCACTGTGAGCATATCTTTTTTTTTTCAACATTACTTTACCTTCAGCTCTCTAGAAACAGAGAGTTGAAGGAATTATGGTTTTTAACCCTTATTGCTTCCAACCTTCCCTAAACACTTTCAAAACACCCAAAATTAATTTTAACATCAACACATGTTATAGAACAAAAATCATGTTTTTCAAAATATCAAATATTTTTACAAAAATATAAATTTATTCTAAATACACACTTGCGTAAATTTTGAATTCAAAACACAAACCAAATTAGAATCCCACAATGAAATGACTCATGAACAATTCTAGGTCACTTAAAGGTGGTCAAGTGATTCTAGAATGGTATCCTTAGCTCTAAGCTATTATCTAGAGTTCCAAACTCTAATTTCTATGTCTGTGTCTAACATAAATATTTTGACCCAATTACAAACATATTGTATTTATACTTCCAAAGCATCCTAACATAATTAATTAGCCTAATTTCAAAATTATATATCTAATACATAATTCATCACTATATGTCTTTCTAATGAAAAACTCACTAATGAAAAACATAGCTTTTGGAGAAAATCAAACTTACCTAGCAAGGTTGATTCAAAGATCCAATCTACTTCTCCTTGTTAAAATATTATGGAGAAAATCCAAAGTTAGCAAGCTTGACTCCAAGATCCAATCTTGATTCCAATGCTAGCAAGCTTCACTCCAAGATCTAGTCTTGATTTCTCCTAATTGAAATGTTGTAGAGATCTCACAAAGCTTCTCTAAAAACTTCTCAAACTTAGGCAAATTTCTATAATTCTTGCTTGTATTTAGCTTTTTTAAGCTTGATTAAAATATTTGCTCAAGTTTGCTATTTATAGCAAATTTTAGGTAATTTTTAATTAATAAAAGTTCTAATCAACTTTTATGTGGGCTTAATCTAATTTGTCCAAATATGTATAATTATGTGTGACTAATCACCTTTGTCTACCACTTTGATTTAATTTAATTAATGGATTAATTACATGTCTTCTACTTTGATTTAATCCAAATAACCTATAATTATATACTCACAATTACCATAATATCCTCAAATGGTAGAGATAATTATGAAATTACGACAAAACCTTGTGTAAATGTTGAATTAATCCAATTAGTCCAATTAGGTCAAAGTAAATAATCAATGTTATCCAATAACACTTGATTATCTTAGTTGATAATTATAATATCGAATATTGTCTTTTATCAAAATTAATCGGCTATCCAATATCGAGTGCGCTCGCAAACACTCCCGGGCTCGGGTTCGCTAATTCCAAATTAACGAATTTTCTGTTGTGACGTAATTAAATAATTATGCCTAGCAAAATTACTATTCACATCGCTGGTGAATTAATTCTAAATTAACTCGTTTTCCCGAAATAAAATCTAATTTTAATTCCGCGTCGAAATCCAATTTCGTATAATATATCGAATATATTATTTTATCGATTAATTCCAAATTCATCGTTCTCTCTCTTAAATAATATTTTATCCCAGATAAAATATCTCCGTAATTAATCCCAGATTAATTTTCTCTATCTTCTAATTAATCCCAGATTAATAAAGTGCGAGTCATACGTCATCGGTGAATCTTCGGGAAGCGACCCATGAGATCCCCGGATATGTTGGCAGTAAATCCGGTTGTCGGACTATCCGAACACGTAAGTACCTAGTACTACGTTTTTACCGATTTACAAGACAAGGTTGGCTTCTAGCAAAGCGCCATGCCTACCCAATTCTCCAGAAGTATCCTTACAGGAATATGTGATCTATATCAGGCGTAGTATACGTAGTATTGCGTATTTCGATCCAGTATCGGATATCACGTGCAAGGCCTGGGGCTGGAATTGTGTCTGCCCCGTACGAAGCACATATCAGATCTCTGCTAACTAGTCTCTATAATCGGATAAACATGACCTAGTCATAATATCCCGATAGTTGCAGCATATAAGAGAACGAGTTCTGTATCCTACGTGATCATCATCTCCACTATTACTGGAGTGATACTTCCATCTCGACATCACACCCAACACACTACGATTCTCAATATACCCAGCAGAGGCGTACACATAACCTATTAAAGCCCTGGACGACCAAAACCAAAGTACATTGATTGTCACAAGTATTAGCGGTGCAAGTCTCAGGTTAAGACCAAATACATCTACCCTGATTCGGACTTCCATAGACACATAGTAATACTACCAATGGAATTCCGAGGGGTCTATCCAGAGCGAAGCTGTTTTCCGTACCATCGGTAAAACACAACCTCCTACTACACTTGAATGAGTATCCTATACCCAAATATATGAGAACTATGTCGTTATGCCCTCACAACGCGCACAAGTGTAATACTAGTCTATTCCGCATTATCGAAGTCCAATCTCGATAATACTACGACTATGGATATTTAATGATTAAACCTTCATGGATTGATACTGTCTCATATCATCTCAATCCAGGAACTAATCATAAGGACCTCCTATCATTTATACATCTTGGTGATCTAATCACAAATGATTAGAGAGCAATTTCCTTTGTCACATATTTAATTTGTACAACAAATCACTATAGCCAGTCACTGATTATACCCTCACAATAATCATTATTTGATCTGTACAAATAGTGATGCTATGGGTCATAACTGTCCAACAATCTCCCACTTGGCCTATAGCCAGTCACTCGAGTGTCCTACGCCCGAACTATGTACGGTTCACTCAAATTGCTGAGAAAAGACTTTCGTCAGCGGATTTGCATGACTATCATCTGATGCGATTTATTCGATCATCACATCGCCATGATGTATGATCTGAACGAATCAGATGAATAGTCAAAGTATATATCTGGATCGTTGATGAGACCATTAATTCTTTAGCCTACGCTGTAGCCTAGCTCAGCTGCTAACAGAATTATATCTAATCTAATTAGATTATTGTCAATCCAGAAGGCTTCTATTGCTGCCTCAGCTGCAGCAATAATCCACTTGTGTTGTTTATTCGGTAATAATATCTTACTTGGAAGATTTCCAGCTCACTGTTCCGTTATTCAAACTTTGTAGTACCGTTGTTACGACTTATAGTCATTTTTATCGGTTAGGAAACTTGCAACGGTTATCCCAGTGTAGGACACAGAACTTGACGACGATGTTCTAGGCTCGCGGCCTAGTTGGGAGTACGAAATAACATGGAGTCGCCACCCAGTGTGAACCGGGACAAAGATTTAAGGCCGCACTCACCCCTCGCAAGGGAAGACCTCAAACCGTTGGGTTCGGAATGGTCCCTTACTTATGTCATTTGTGATGATATAATTTGTGCAATGAATCAACCAAGTCTACTCAATAATCATGCTTAAGGGTACTTAGATCTAACATGCTTTCATCCAAATAACTCCACGCAATGTAACACAACGAGCATATTGAACCATTAAATCAACATGTATAAATCATTATCCAAACACATCATAAACTAATAACATGCATAAGGAACAACCTAAATATGCTTTAACAAATAAATAACAACCTAAATTAACCCATGCTTTAAATAATAAACGAATAACCTAAAGACTATAACATGCTCAAATACAAATTTGGATGAGACGAGATACGTGCATCTTAAGTGGTACGTGGCATTGTATCCCGAGTGCAGACCGCAATACCGTCCATTCGGAATCGGCTACGGAATTTACGTCCGAGTTTCCATCCGATATACCACCAAAGGGAACACACATCCCGCTCATCCAACAATCACATCATGCCTCAAACGGCTCTCATGCAATAATATTTTAAAATAAATAAAATAAAACGAAGAAGATAAGTAAGAAGGTGCCCTCAGGTCTAACCTCTTTTGTCGTCTCACGAAAGGCGTTACACGGCCGTCGGAATGGTTGTTGCTCCGCAACTTTTCTGGTCACTAATCCAACGTTTTTCCTCGCTGTTTCGCTGTTCGGGCTACTGTTTTGACTCCATTTTGCTGCTGTTTTGAGGGTATCTTCTGCTCACTGTTTTGGTTAGTTCGATGACTGTTTCGCGGGATTTAAATGGGCTGTTTTGCAGGTGCAAACTCGGGTGTAATGCGGCAGTTTGGGACTTATTTTTGATGATTTTAGAAAGGAAATAGGGGCTGTATCATGAAGGCAGTTTAGGGGTGATGAGTTTATGCGTTGGTGGCAGTGTGTGAGGGCTTATGGTGCGTGAGCTGAGGCTAATGTGTGTGGGGGCTAGGTGGCTGCTGTTTGAATAAGGTTTAGTCGGTGGTGGGGTGATTTTGTGGCTATGTGTCAGTCAGATGGGTTGGCTTTTAGTGTGGTTTGTTTGTTTATGCTTTGTTGTCGTAAGGTGCGTGAATGGGAAGCAATTTGTTGTCGTAAGGGGCTGCAATTTGTTGAGTGGGGTACGTCAGGGGCTGCATGCGTTAATGGCTGAGTGGGGTATAGGTTTGTTGTCAATTGGGTTGGGTTCCTCGGCAGGTCTGGCTTATTTGTGTGAAGAGCAGTGTATGGCGTGAATGGAGGCTTGAAGGCTGTTTGGTTTTGTGAGCAGGTGGCGTGAAGGTGTAGGCAATTTAGGTGTAGGCAATTTAGGCAATAGGGCTTGTGACGTGAATTTGTGGCAGTGAGGCTTGTGGAGCAGGTGGCGTGAAGGTGGGTGTGTTGAGCGTAATTGGTTTTTTGAGTGAGGTTGGCTGGGAGAGAAGGCGTGATGAAGGGCTGATGAGTGGAGAGGCGTTAGGTCGGTTGGCTTGAAGGGGCAGATGTGGGTGGCGTTAATTGAAGGAGGAAGGGCAGGCTGAAGGGCGTGTGGGCGAGAAGCAAGGGCAGGTGGCGATGTGGGTGAATGGGGTAGATTGGAGTGATGGCAGGTGCTAAGGACAATGGCGTGGAGGAGTTGAGAGAGCTGAGCGTGGGGGCAGGAGAGAGATGAAGAAAAAAGTATTTTTAGGGTTTCGGTTAGTGTCTTTGCCGTGAGAATGAGCCAGCCAGCCAGGGTTTGATAAGGGGGTGAATGGTTCTTTATATAGGCAAGAGGATGGGTTTACCTTGTTGGAGAAGGAATTAGATTTGTGTTTTTTAAAGGGGATATCTTTTAATTTGGGGAAGTGATTTATGTATTTTAGGAAAGAGATTTAATTTAATTTAGGAAGGTGATTTAATTTGTGTCATGTGTTTTAATTTAATTTTAATTTGTTTTAATTTAATTTGTGACATGTATTTTAAATGTTTTAATTATTTAATTTGTGAGATTTGTTTTAAATATTTTAATTATTTTTGGATGTGATTTAATGGGTTTGGTGTGTTTTAAAACAGAGGTCCAATAAGCGAACTCGAAGCGAAACAAGTGAGTTAAATCTGACAAAATGCTAATTTCCAACTTTACCCTTCCAACGTCCGTTTCCCGCAGCTTTCACAACTAAAGAGATAGTGTCTCCATACGAGACTCATCATCGGGCTGATATGCAAAAATGCAATGCCTACACCCAGTCAATTCAAGTTCTCATTCTCCATAGTATAAGACATCATCCTTAGTTCCTCTAAGATACTTAAGGATGTTCTTAACATCAATCCAATGACTATCACTTGGATTGTTCTGATTGTGACTCCATATGCTCAAAGCACATGAGACATCAGGTCACGTACATTTTTCAATGTACGAGTTCTCGGAGAGTATCAACAACTTTAAATCTATCCCAGTAGATCTTTATTCCTAGAATAAAGGTTGTTTCTCCCAAGAATTCTACGAAGAATTTTCTCGAAAGTCAAGCTTTCACTGATTATATTTATGGGAATATCATTTCCAAGAAATGACATGTCATTATTACTTAGGGCTTTCACTGTCAGTGCGCTCCCACTAACCTCATTATATACACAAGAATCATTTTTATTTTGAATTAAATCATATACCATTATGATTATATCAAAACGATAATTCCAAGAACGTAATGCTTGCTACAATCCAAACATGGATCGAATAACCTGCAAACCTTGTTTGCTAGTTTTGGTACGACAAAATCGTCAGGATGTTGAAAACATCCTCCAAAGGGTTTCCGTTAAGGAAAGCGATTTTGGCTTTCAGCTGCCACATTTCATAAATGAAATATGCAGCATCAGCAAGCATTATCCAAATGGATTTGACATGGCAACATGTAAAAGGTTTCGTCGTAATCGACACAATGTTGATAACGATACCTTTTCGCTACAAGTCTATTTTAGTACGTTGGTATGTTGCCATCCATGTATGTCTTCCTTGAAGACTTATATAGTACCAATAGGCACAATGCCTTGCGGTACATCAACTAATATCCAAACTTGGTTGGTATACTTGGAATCCATTTCGGACATCATGGCACTTTGCCATAATAGGGAGTCGATACCTTGTATCACCTCCTCATATGTAGTTAGTTCGTATTCCTCAATAAGATTGACATCATTTCAAAGTGAGATCAGAAACTCATACCCCAGGTTGTTTTCTGACTCTCTCCGACTTACGCGGTTCTTGTGTATTCGAAGATTATTGGTATAGTTTCATCCTTGATGAACTATTTGTGTTCCATTAAAGAATCAGTGCCTGGAACAGTATTACTCTGATTTTCATCGAGTTTTACTTTCCTCCCACTTACCACTGCATATCGGTATTCCTCTTAGGAAAACCCGCATGGTGAGCAACAAGTACATTGTTCTCTTGTGAGGTGTATAAGTATTATACTTTGGTATCCCTAGGATAACCAACAACTTGGCACTTATCCGATTTGGGTTTTAGTTTGGTATCATCCAAACATATGCCTAGCATTCCAAATTTTCAGGAATGAGGAAACCCGGTTTCTTTCCTGTTCATATCTAATATGAAATCTGTCAAACAGATTTTTATGGAATCTTATTCTAAATAAGTTTTGCACTGTTTATGCGTATCCGTTGAAGGAAATGGTAGCTCAGAGCGACTCATGATTAACCTTATCATGTCCAACAAAATTTGGTTTCTCCGTTCGGACACACCGTCAAACTGACGTGTTTCGGGAGGAGTCCTCATTGAAAGAATACTATACTCTTTCAAATATATGAGAAACTTATTGCTTAAGTATTTTCATTATGGTCTAACCGTGATGTGTTAATACTTTAGCCGATCTGTTTGTCTATTTCGTGTCGAAACTCTAAAAGTTTCCGATTTATGTTTCAGAAGAAACATATAACCATAATGCGATGCCACATCCGTAAAGGTCACGAAATATTCATATCCACCTCTAGCCTAGCTAGACATGGGCCCACTTACTTCCCTATGAACTAGGGCTAACAGGTCGGTGACACTTACACTTTTACCAAGTAAAGGTGTTTTAGGCACTTTGCCCAATAAACTAGATTCGTAGACATTATTTGAATATAATCAAATTTGTCCTAGTACCCACTCTTCAAAAGTGTGGATATACGAGTCTTGTTTGATTGTGTCCTAGACAACAATGCCACATTTAAGTTTCTTCTGATCAAATCAGTTTGAGCTATTTGTTTGTCATGTCATATGTTTGAGATTTATTTATATTCAAAATATAAATATTGTTATTCACATCTAATGTGTTTATCTCAATATCATCTTTATATAATGAAACACTTTAGTGTTCTAGAATATAAAGGTATACCTGCAACAGGTTAAACACTGATATAAAGATAATGTATCTAGTCAAACTAGTTACATTGTAACAGTTTCCTAATTTAAGTACACACTTAAAAGATAGTTCCTAAACTTAGGTCTCTACGTTTAAAACAGCGACTTTCGTCCCGTTTCCAATTCGTAGATTTATCTCAACTGAAGTCAGTATCCTGCTCATAGCAGATTCTGCACATCAATATATATTTATGTACCACACTAAGTATCTAAAATCCAATTTTAATACTAGCAGTGAATATATTTATGACAAACATATTTGAAGTCAGAGCCTTGCTCGTCTTCAATTCCTTCATGTCTGCCTTGTCCAAACGACAGTCACGCTTCCGCGATCCCGTTTGCCACAATTTAGGCAGACATTTTGGGATATGTCCTTTATCTTCCCGGAAGATTATAATGATTTTTCCTTTGACCCTTTTCCACACCCAGAAGCCTTTGGCCAAGCCTTGGCCTTCCGGAATGTCGAAGTAAGGTGCGCCTTGCGCTTCTTACCTTATTGCAAACTTTGACTTTGTCTCCTTGAGAATAGCCATTAACTCTCCAAGAGTTTACTATTGCAATTTAGTATTTCAAAGATCTAAAAATAGATCTATGAATATCCTTCAATCTCATTATCATACTTTAAGGATCTAATCCTTAGTTCTGATTAAGAAACTAAAGTTATCATCACATGAATATTCCAAATATCATGCTCTACTATTTTCTTAACTCCGGGCTTAGGCCTAATATGTTATTTTATCAAATAAAGTAACTTATTAGTTTCCAGGACCATCCTGAAATTTATTCCCAATTTGAAAATTAAAGTCGTTTAAATACATTTTCCCCTAGGATTATGTTTTAAACACTAATCTTTCAATTTATCCTGATTCTAATAGTCCAACTATTTAATCAACGATATTAGGTACAATTGATTATAATGATTACTATAGTCCAACTATATAATCAACTATAATTTAATAGGTTAAATTCAATTATATTGATTACTATAATCCAATTATAAAATCAACTATAAATGATCAATTAAATTCAAATATATTGATTACTATAATCTAATTATATAATCAACTATAAATGAATAGTTTGAATACAGTCTAACTGTTTTATTAAAACAACGATTAAATATTAGTCCAACTAACATTTAATTTATTTGACGTAATATTTGTAATGAGCGCGTATGGCAAGTTATTAAACGAATATTGCAAATTTA
Organism: Zanthoxylum bungeanum; assembly: GCA_019454045.1. Taxonomy (NCBI): domain Eukaryota; kingdom Viridiplantae; phylum Streptophyta; class Magnoliopsida; order Sapindales; family Rutaceae; genus Zanthoxylum; species Zanthoxylum bungeanum. Next base: position 89,599 of record SKCR01038158.1, read on the forward strand.
ATACTTGCCTCCCACTATTTTTCGGCGAGCCTCTAACCCTCTGTCGAGTACTCGGGAAACCTTGTTTCCTAGTGGGCTAGGATCCCGTTAAATATCACTCAATCTTGACTTTGGCCAACAAATTGTATGATAATTAACTAGGTAGATCTCTAAGATCAATTGGATCCCATCCAATTCCTAGATCCAGTAGGGGGACATCCAAGTCCGAAACATATATCTTATATATGCCAATATATCCAATATATTGCCTAACATTTTTCCTCTGAATCAACTAAGCCTTGGCTTTGGCACAACAAACTTAGTGATCCCAGTTAAGCGGAACCCATTGACCTTGGAAAGCTTCGTAATCAATGTCGATGGACAAGAAGTGATCTTGACTTTGGCCAACAAATCACAACTTGGACAAGACACCAATATGGAACAAAGCTCTCATGATTCAAACACATCCTCGACGGACAAATGTCTTGACTTTGGCCAACAAACCAATGCCAGTCTTGGATCTTGAGTAAGAAACACTCAATGGAAGGAAAAACGCTTAATATTTTGTGAGGGTTTTTCGCGTGCAAATTGGCAACCAATTTATTATCTTTGTTAAGGTCTCATTATCATACACCCTTAAACATGCATTCTAAACACATAATAAGGCGCATATAAATAAAATAATAATGATATGCGGATGGATATTAACACATTGATCCTAGATCAAATCTCTCTTTTTCCTCTCTCCCGCTAGCACAAGTATTGCTTCTACCCGTTACATAACACTTATAAAGAAACCTCATTTACATTGAGGGGAATAGGTGAGAAGAGAAATACATAGAGTCAAAGAGGTAATAGGCTGGACACGCAGGTCCAATTAATAAATTCTAAATTTATTACAACAATTTCCAAAATTGCCCCACCCATCTAATATCCATCCGATATACATTATTTATGCATCGCAACCATGTATTCACACAAGCATGTTATCAATCAATCTAATCCAATTAATTAATATGATAATTAATGACCATCCAATGTTCAAACAACGATTTGATTTTGCGCGAGTCAAACTCGTTTTGCGAATAAGTACTCAAAGTACGAATTCTCGAATTATATTAAACTACAAAATTAAATCCAATTCAATTTGCATTTAATACTAATTCGCTTATTTAATTCCAAATTAAATATTACACTTTATTAATAAACTTTTACGACTTAAATTCTAAATTTAATCGTTACGGGTCTCAAAGCCCGATTAACATCCAATGTTAATTTAATTAAAGTCCAATGGGCTTTCAATTAATTTCTTAAGGCATTGACTTTTGGTCAACTTGGGTCAAACCCAATAACCAAAGCCCAATCAAGGAATAACCCCATAAGCCTAGAAATCAATTTAGGCCCAATTAAAGTTAAAGGTCCATTAGTCATAATTGGACTTTATGGAAATGGTTTTGGGCCCAATTGGATCCAACCAATTTGCCTAAACCCATCTTGATACAACCAAGCCCAATTAGCCCATTTACAACTTTTCAAGCCCAAATCCAATTTAAGCCCAATTAATTAAACTACAAAATTCCAAATTTCATATTTAATTAACCTAAAGTGTATTACATAATTAATCAACCAAATCAATATTTCCAAAACACCAATTAGCCTAATTAATTATGCTTATCTACATTAAAACATGTCCAACACATTTTAACAAAAATCAAACTCATTTCATGTTTCCTTTGTCTCGGCAATGGTGGGATTTTGTCCAATTTCAAATTCAATCCAACTAATTCTCAAATCAACAATTCCCAAGTGATCTCAACTCATCCAATGAATCAAAAATCAAAATTACCAAGACATTTTAGGGCACATCATTCTCGGCCAAGCCAAAGATTTTGGGGAAAATTGTTCCAAACAATATTTCATGAAATTGATCCAATCAAACTTTAATTCAACATCATTTAAGCATACTCAATCATTCAATTTCATCAAATCATGCTCAAATCCATTTTACCCAATTTTAACCCTAAATTCAAGTTCCATGCTTTTACTGGCTCTGATACCATTGTTGGGAAATCTCTAAGTCCCGATGATCGAATCAAGCATAGAAACAACATGTGAATATATTCAAGGAAGTCGTGGAATACTCACAATGATCGGTTGAGCGATGCGGTGAAGAACAAAACTTTTTATGCCCTTTGAAATCCTCCAAGGCTCTCGGCAAACTGCAGTTTTTGGTCTCCAAAAGATTCTGCCATCTCCAAGCTCCAAGCTCCAAGCTTTCGAATGGTGATTCCAAGCTCACGGGTGCGGTTCCCTATCACCTTCGCAAGACTCTAAAGTGTGCTAGCACTCTTGATTTTGCCACAAAATCATCTTTTTGCTTCTCCATGACTCACGGCAGTGAGCTGAAACCAGAAGAAGAAAACTGCCCATTTGGGCGTGAGAGAGAGGAAGAGAAAAAGAGGAGAGTTGTTTTAGTTGGTTGTAAAATTGTGTATCTAATACACTTTATTAATTTCAAAAATCATTTACCATTTTCTTTTTCCAAAAAGTCAAATGGCATTAAAGCTTTGCGAACCATTACATCAACTATTCACATCACTCAATCAATCAAGTGACAAGTTATCACATCACTCAAAACGAATAATGATTTGACGCTTGATGCGACTAATGATTTGACGCTTGATGTGACTTGCGGGCCACACTTGAATTTGAAATGCGAGTGCGTTCGCAAACACTCCCGGGCTCGGGTTCGCTAATTCCAAATTAACAAATTTTCCGTTGTGACGTAATTAAATAATTATGCCTAGTAAAATTACTATTCACGTCGCTAGCGAATTAATTCTAAATTAACTCGTTTGCCCGAATTAAAATCTAATTTTAATTCCGCGTCGAAATCCAATTTCGTATAATATATCGAATATATTATTTTATCGATTAATTCCAAATTAATCGTTCTCTCTCTTAAATAATATTTTATCCCAGATAAAATATCTCCGTAATTAATCCCATATTAATTTTTTCTCTCTGCTAATTAATCCCAGATTAATAAAGTGCGAGTCATACGTCATCGGTGAATCTTCGGGAAGCGACCCATGAGATCCCCGAATATGTTGGCAGTAAATCGGTTGTCGGACTATCCGAACACGTAAGTACCTAGTACTACGTTTGTACCGATTTACAAGACAAGGTTGGCTTCTAGCAAAGCGTCATGCCTACCCAATTCTCCAGAAATATCCTTACAGGAATATGTGATCTATATCAGGCGTAGTATACGTAGTATTGCGTATTTCGATCCAGTATCGGATGTCACGTGCAAGGCCTGGGGCTGAAATTGTGTCTGCCTCGTACGAAGCACATATCGGATCTCTGGTAACTAGTCTCTATAATCGGATAAACATGACCTAGTCATAATATCCTGATAGCTACAGCATATAAGAGAACGAGTTCTGTATCCTACGTGATCATCATCTCCACTATTACTGGAGTGATACTTCCATCTCGACATCACACCCAACACACTACGATTCTCAATATACCCAGCAGAGGCGTACACAGAACCTGTTAAAGCCCTGGACGACCAAAACCAAAGTACATTGATTGTCGCAAGTATTAGCGGTGCAAGTCTCAGGTTAAGACCAAATACACATACCCTGATTCGGACTTCCATAGACACATAGTAATACTACCAATGGAATTCCGAGGGGTCTATCCAGAGCGAAGCTCTTTTCCGTACCATCGGTAAAACAAAACCTCCTATTACACTTGCATGAGTATCATATACCCAAATATATGAGAACTATGCCGTTATGCCCTCACAACGCGCACAAGTGTAATACTAGTTTATTCCGCATTATCGATGTCCAATCTCGATAATACTATGACTATGGATATTTAATGATTAAACCTTCATGGATTGATACTGTCTCATATCATCTCAATCCAGGAACTAATCATAAGGACCTCCTATCATTTATACATCTTGGTGATCTAATCACAAATGATAAGAGAGCAATTTCCTTTGTCACATAGTTAATTTGTACAACAACACCATGATCTGTACAAATAGTGACGCTATGGGTCATAACTGTCCAACATCTCGAACAAAAGCAATGCTATCTTATAGGTAAAAGATTACATATGCTACTCAACTCAAAGGTATTTCTATTGACGGTGGTGTGTACTTCCAACTATTAGGAATTACCCGTGAGTCATTCAGTAACGAATACCCACATGTCTATACGAGCTTCCAAAGCTTATGGTACATCGGGTTAAACCATTGGAACTCCAATTCCAATATACAACATGTGCTAGTCTTCTAGGTTAAAGGAATTCGAACGTATTCCAAAACCAACGACTAGAAATATTTACTTTTAGAATAATTTATAATAGTAATATTATCCCAATGTCGGACCATCTAGTGTCCAGTATTACTATATGACTATTCTAAGGTCGATGTCATTCTTAGCATATTTATACATCAATCTAATATACATAATGACATTACCATTAATAAGGTTTGAAATAAAAAAGTAGTTATTTTATTAATAAATAATAAAATATATAGTATTCGGATTGGCGCTCCAAGCACCAACTCCAGCAACTCTTTGAATCAAGATTAATGAAATTGGAAATGGTGGAAACTATCTTCTTTTTTTTTTTATGCAAACTTTAGACTTTATAGTTTTGTCTTATTTCTCTATATTTTTCAACAATACAATGAGGTCTATATATAGAGATGAAATGGTGCCATTGAAGAGGCACTTCTATGTTTGAGGTTGCAATTCCTTAAAGGGTTATTTCCCTTCAATATACTCTTTTACGTTAAAGGGTTATATATTTTCAATTATGTATTTTCTACGAGCCACAAATTAAGGGACATATATTTCCAACAAGACACCTTTTAAATATATTTTCAATTTTGAAAATTTATAACAATTCCCCACAATTTTCTTAATTTGAAAATTAATTGTGTAAATATTAATGCAAACACTTAAGAGAGGTTTCTTGAAGAACAGCTGCATCGAAATATGTACCTTTCATCTTGAACCTTTCCAAGTAAATGACTATCAGATTTACTTGGCAAACCAGTTATCATAATCTTGAACTGTTTCGCCATTGGTGTAAACCAAGACAATAGCCATTACATAGGCTCACTTTGACCATTTTCCATTTTATAGTTGTGTTCAATTCGGCTATGAGCATTGGTATTGGCTTCAACAAGTACTTTAGAAAATCCAATCTTTAAAATTCTCATGAAAACGGTGTCACTTCTTACTTGAAATGAGTGATCTATTGTGTAAGTTGTTATGTCCTTACCCTTATTAGAAATCTTCTCCTAATATATTAATCATTAAAAGCCTTAGTTTACCATAACTTTGACATATAGCACTTTGTGTCATATAGGAATGGGAAAGAGTATAAAATTCTACAATGATTAGTTTGAATTGTACAAAGTTTCAGTTGTCCATTTTGAACCTAGATCTTAGGATCTCCAATTAACTAGATTGGTTTCCACAATGACAATCATTAATTTATAGGCTTCAAGCCCATTCCCCTTTAGGACTTCTCAACTTGCTCTCGAGGTAAACTTTAGTAAACGAATCCGATAGGTTTTTTTTTTATTTAACATAATATATTGAAATTATGTTGCTTGAGAGAAATTACCTTATGGTATTGTGTCTTTGACGTATGTGTCAAGACTTACCATTATACATGATATTTTGGGCTCTCCCAATAGCCGATTGGCTATCACAATGTATACTTATATCTGGCACTGGTTTTGGCCAGTTTGGAATATCATATAAGAAATTTCCAAGCCAATTCGTTTCTTCCGTAGTTTTGTCTAATGCTATGAACTTAGATTCCATAATAGACCGGGTAATACATGTTTGTCATGAGGATTTCCAAGACACAATTGCACCTCCTAGTGTGAATACGAATTCACTCATCACTATATCCCTCTTGAACAATATGATATTTGGTATAGTGCATACCACATTTAAGGTTTCTCTCAGGTACCTCAATACTCTTATCATAGCCTTCCAGTGGTTATGTCTTGGATTACTTGTTATCTATTAAGCCTATTTATAGCTTGAGAGATATTTGATCGTGTGCAATTAGTGAGATACATCAGGCTTCAGATGATTCTTGAGTATTCTAGTTGAGATATACTAGCATAAATATTATTTGATAAACTAAAAGTTAGATCCATAGGAATTCTAGTAATATTATGATCTCATTTGTTATATTTCTCAAGTATTTTCTCGATGTAATGAGCATGAGATAATATATATCCTTATGATATTATAGAAATCTTAATTTCTAATATCACATCAGTTATTATCTTTCATTTCAAATTTACTTGTCAGTGATTTCTTAGTAGATATGATCATCTCATGATTACTACCAATAATAAGCATATCGTCCACATAGACACACAATAACAAATCCCTTTTTAGTTGTCTTAGTTTACACGTACTTATCACACTCATTGATTTAAATTTACTTACAACATCTCTTTGTCAAATTTCTCATGTCATTGTTTAGGAGCTTGTTTCAATCCGTACAAAGATTTTACAAGTTTGCACACACCTTCTAGTTGTTCCATGTAAATTTCTTCGTCTAATTCACCATTTAAAAATACAGTCTTAACATCCATTTGATGTATTTTATGATAAAATATGGATATTATAACTATTAACATTCTTATTGATGTGATGCAAGTCATATGTGAATATGTGTTAAAGTAATCAAGGCTTTATTTTCGCTATAACTTTTTATGACTAGTCTTGCCTTGTACTTCTCAACTGATCCATTTGGTTTCATCTTCCTTTTAAATATCTATTTATAGCCTAATGGTTTACAACCTGGAGGAAGATCAACCAACTCCCAAGCATGATTTTGTATAATAGAATCAATTTCACTATTTATAATATTTTTTCACAAATGAGCGTCTAGAGAAGACATTGTTTCTCTATAGCTTTGAAGCTCATTTTCTAAAAAATCCGTCAGAAATTTAGGTCCAAATATTTTAGAAGTTTTAGCTCTTTTGCTACCTCCAGGTTCATTATTTTCGACCTTATCACGTTAATCAAGTTCTTGGCTTTCTTGATCACTACTTGTAGTAGCATCAAATATTCTCTTAAGAGACTTAGTTTGTTTTCCATCTTTACATGAGAAAGTTTCTTCAAAAAATGAGTCATTCCTTGACTCAATAATTATGTTAGGATTGATGTCAGAAATCTCAAATTTGTGTACCAATAACCGATACGCACTGTTGTTGTGTGAATATCCGATGAATATGCAATCAACAGTTTTAGGTCATATCCTAACCTTTTTTGGTTTAGGTACCTTTACTTTGGCGAGACACCTCACACTCTTAGGTATTTGTAGGAAGGTGCGTGATATTTCCATAATTCATATGGTGTCTTGTCCAATCTCTTGTGAGGTAGTTTATTCAAAACGTAGTTGGCGGAAATTAAGGCTTCCCACCACAAATTCTGGGATAAAGCAGAACTTGTCAACGTGTCATTCATAATTTCCTTCAACATTCCCTAATTTTTGTATTTCATGTCCAACATGAACAAAGCTTAACTCAACCACATATTTATTGTGTTTCTAAACTTCAAAAGCATCTATACACAAATCATTAACATTATTTCAACTTCAAATTATATTATTATGCATCAAACATATAATATATCATCATATGCTTCATTAAAGAATATTAGAACCCAGTACATCCTCTTCTTAAGGATGAGTACAATCTTTATTTCATAATTACAAATTTTTTTCCACGAAACTGTAGCCTTTAGGTGACAGCATCTCAACACCAAATGAACCCCTAGAGAGAAGCTTGAGCAATAAGCTCACACAATTTGTACACTTAGCACAGAAAATTAAATTTATTTATTGTTTAAAGACTTGGATTCAGTACTGAGATGAGTTTTGTATTGAAATTTTTAATAAATTATAATTAATAGTTATTAGATAAAAATTCATAAATAATTGATTGTTAATTGTCAATTACTATACACGCATAAATGATAGAAGATTATAAGACTTGAACACAAAAAGAATCAATACCGATCTAAATTTATTGTATAATTAACAAGGAAAAATTATAAACCTATACGTCAACAAAGCTAAAACTTTATGGTCATCTCATCATCCATTAAGAGTATTTACTATTTAGAACACCAATATACTAAAGTGTCATCCATCAAGTAATAATAATTTAATTTAACTTAGATATGTGTAAAAGCATAAAAACTAGCAAATTTATGTTGTACAAAGATAAAAATTTTACTCAATTTCTTTGACGAATTAAAAGTGTTTTTTTTTTCTTGCAGCAAATTTTTAAGCAAATAAATACTCTATAAATGCAAATGATGAGTGCTATGCATACAAATGAAATTATACTAGTAGTTATTGTTTTCTCATGAATGTTTAATTTCCACTTTATGTGATGTTTCTCACTTTCTCTCATGCATTTGTATCTTACAGACTTCAGAATGTGCTAATTCTTGAGTATAATCTATACGCATAATCAGCTGATTAACGGAATTGGATTATAAATTATGCTTAATAATTTTTGGATAATAATTTATATATAACTAAATCTTAAACGTGTATTTTTTTTTGATAACCAGAGTGTCCGGATTAGCTTACGCGCACCTCGACTAATTCCTGGGACCTGTACTTCGTGCCCTCGGAAATTTCCCAGCATAAATCATGGCAAGTCGATGGCTTTTTACACTAGGGGATATCAGATATGGCCCCAAGGAAATACATCTAGTGAGATTCGAACCTTGAACCTGAGAGAGAGAAAATCACTCAAGCCTAAAACCTTTACCACTGAGGCAACCCTTCGAAGTTTAAACATACATTGTTATTAAAAGACATGTGATAGAATATTATGAAAAATTTAATATAGCTCAAGCATGGATCTGAATCCCTGATTAACATGTAAAATACAATATTATGAAGAGGTGAGAGTCACACCTCATGTCAACTTCAATTCAATATATAGTTTCCATTGATCTAATTGAACATGCTGCCTACAAACAATAATTGGGTATCGAAATTAAATAGCAAAGAAGAAAGCAACATGTTGTCTTAGGTAAGAGCTTGATATTCGTATTAAATTAAAGATAAGTTTTAACAAAGACATTGATATCAAGATTTCAAAAAAGGTCATACTTATATACAACTTTACCTCGTTTTTTTCAAAAAGAGATTGTTTTCGTGGCAAAGAGGATGACAAGTTCATACTTAATCATAGCGCTAGATACAACATTCAATCATCTTATGAATATTTTCACAAGAAGTAAATTAACCACAACACGAGTAAATAGTATATCTTCTTGTATGTTCTTGCTTGTTACACACAAAATGACTTCACCATCTAATCAATGGGTAATGGATGGGGTTATCATGCATCTCCAAGCAATAAGAAATGGGATCACTTGCGTAGTTATATGATATTCTAGAGCTGCAGTCACCACCAACAGCAGCAGCTGATGATGACGACGACACCATCATCATGTCCTTGTGCATAACCAGAACCCTCTGAATAAATGCCTTCATTAGCGAAGTCACCGGGTGGTGACAACTCAGCTGACTCATTTGCTAACAATGGCGTTTAGCATTTCCTTGAGCTGAAGCATACAAAGTTAGCAATGTGAAGATGATAAACGTGAGAATTGAGAAGCTGCAACTTTCCGGGTGAAGGAGAAAGGAAGTTTCGCTTTTTAGGCTTGAATTTAGTTCTCGAGGAGAGGATACCTGTGATTATAATAAAACTCCAATGATATGTAAATGGGACTCCAATCAATTCCAACTTAGTTGTCCGTCAAATCCTACCCCTTCGATAAATATTTAATTTAGATTCAGAACTAATATAATTATATAGTTTACTTGCATAACTGAGAAAAATTGGTGGAAGTTATTGTACATGCATCAATCCATCCATTACCATCATATGCAAACCACTGTTTTTCTTCCCACTTAGTTATCGCCACGAATTAGGATTGATGAATCTCAAATTCTAATCCCGGATTTGGATGATATTTTATCCTTTTTTTTAAAAAATAAAAAAGAAGGAAAAAAAACTGGGATTCACAATTTTTCACCTAAAAAACCCCAAATCATTCGACCAGGAATTCAAAATGCCATTGCCATAAACCGAAAAAGGTAATATTTCCATTTATTCATCAGAAGAGGCGTATCCTTGAAGCCAGAATGGATTCTCCTTGATATCTAACATAATGCATGAAAGGATCCTTGAACAAGCATAAGATGTCCTGAAAATCTTTAGCAAAGAACTCGACAAGATCTTCGACTTTTCCATAGAAATACATTCGTTCAACGAGGACTCGAGAGGATGTTGATCGTAAATGAGACGATTGGTTACAGAGAAAAAAGAGGATGGATTCATATTCATATACATGAGAATTATATAGAAACAAAAACATCTTGGATTCCTCTTTAAAAAAACAGAAATAGAGTTCTTTGTAGTAATAAGACTATTCGAATTAAAAGACTCGTGGAGAAAGAACCGTAATAAATGGAAAGAAGAGGCATCCTTTACCCAGCAGCGAAGGGGTTGAACCAAGATTTCGGACAAATGGGGTGGGGTATTAGTACATCTAACACATAATTTAAATGTGACAATTTGTCCTCGAAAAAAGGAAATATTGAATGAATTGATTGGAAATTTTGAGATTTTTCTAATTCTTTCCCTTCTAAAAAGCTACAACCGTGGGGCAAATGGAATTTCCACCACGACAGCAATCCCTCTGATATAATTTGAGAATACAACTTATTGTTGTGCCCAAAAATTGGATTTGGTTAGAGTCATTAGCAGCAATACTCAAATTAAGCTGTTGAGACATTCGAAGTAATTAACCGTTTCACACTTAGTGAACTAGATTTATTGTCATAACCCCCACTTTTCAACGAAATCATCGAGCTATTTAACCATGATCATAAGCAAGTGCATAAATAACTCCCGAAAAGAAGTGGGTATAAGGAAGTCGTGTTGTTGAGATCTATCTAGTTCTAAATATACTTGAAATTCCTCCATTTGACATTCGATTAAAAACAAAGGTAAGGGATTTAGGCATTAAAGCATTGGGTCAAAATAGAATAAGATTCAACCATTCAAAATCAATAAGGAAAATAGAGGATCATAACATGAGTGATTATATAGAGGATCATGTTATGATCTTCTACATCATAGGTCAACTAATAAAATCAATATGTCCTACATTCATATTCGCGAGGGTAACTCCTAATGGGTTGAAAACCATATCAACAGGTCTTCCATCTTGCAAATAAGGCATATTCTGTCTAGGCAAAATTTTTGGAAATGATACCCTTATTTCCATGTCTTCCAGCTACTTTATCACCTACTTTGATTTCACGTTTCTGTGAAATATATACACAAATTGTTTCTGGATTATAACTAGAGCCCCCCCTTTTTTCTGACCCATCTCACATCAATAACACGACCCCTACCACCTATAGGTAGTTTTAGGCAAGTTTCCTTTGAAGTGGAGACCTGAATGCCAAGTATGGCCCGCAATAATCTATCTATCTTCCGGAGCATAAGATGATTCTTTCGCTGCCTGAGGCGTTAATTTACCTACTAAAATATCGCCGGTCTCTACCCAAGATCCCAGCAATCACATTCATTTTTGTCTAAATTGCGGGTAAACGGGCTTCTAGATGTGGTATTTCATTAGTGATCCTTTCGGGACCTTGGCTTGTCACATGAGTCTGAATTTCATATTTCCGTATGTGAAAAGAAGTATAAATATCTCCATATATCAGACGTTCGCTATAAGTACCGCGCATCCTCAAATTGTAACCTTCCCATGGCATATAAGCTACTAATATGTTTTTCCCTAAAGCGAGTTCGCCACCAACGGTAGCGGTACCATCCGCTAAAACTTGGCCCTTTTTAATGCATTTACGTACCCCGCCCAACCTGGGTTTTTTTGATGCATACAAGTATTTTTGTTTGAACGTTGATACAGAACTAACGGAATACGAGAAGTATTCCCGTTGCCTGATAAAATGATCTTGTCAATATCGGTATAAATGATCTTTCCCTCGTGTTCGGCTATAGCGGGAACCACGGAATCTAGAGCCACTTGGCGTTCCAACCCAGTTCCAACAATGCACTTCTCGGACCGAAAGAGCGGAACTGCTTGGCGTTGCATATTCGAACTCATTAAAGCCCGATTCGCATCATTATGCTCGATAAAAGGAAAGGAGGGAAGCCCCAATAGAAAAATATTGGAAGGGAAAAATACTTCGAAGATGAACCTGTTCCCACGCAATAGTCAGGAATTCTTGACGGTATCGAGTCGGAACAACCTGCTCTTCCTGACTACCCTGATTCAGTGCCAAAGAATTTCCTGTCGCTACCATATAGTATTCATCTCTACTTGGTGATAAATAAAGCATCCGTACTTTTTTTGATTTTTCAAAGATTTCATAAAATGGGCTTTCTAGAGACCCCCAATAACCAATTCTCGCATGAATTGTCCGCAATTCAATATAGATGGATATATACGACCATAAAATCTATATATGCCCCTCTTACTCTCATTTTTCTCATGCAATCGGTTGTAATACTCGAACGGTCGATTCTTTTTTTCGTCTTTTCTTCCGCCCCTTTTCGAACGAAAACAAAAATGGAGAAATGTCCATTCTAATATGGATTCCATTTAGATGATTGTATCTTTCTCGTTAATTTAAGTTTCTGCTTGTCCTTTCCTTAAGGAAGATCCTATAATAACATAACCAAAAAGAACTCAAATTCAATTTAGTAAATAATCATTTCTACCTACTATTGGATTTGAACCAATGACTCCCGCCGTATGAAAGCAATACTCTAACCACTGAGTTAAGTA